>VDFB02256132.1:8442497-8459466 GCA_007258455.2 Sequoia sempervirens
CTAATTTCTCTAATTTATTCCTTGTTGTCTGGAACTTTAACATTCTGACATTCTTGAGTTTGTGAGAAGAAAGGATTTTTGTTAGGATGCAACTCTATGATAGTTGGACTAGGGTGAGGAACTAAAGGTTGATTATTTCTTGTTTGAAAGAAAGTATTTTGTGGAAATGTACCATTCTAGACCATTGAAGGAAAAATATTAGGAGTTATCAAATGATTCAAATGAACTCCATTCACACTTGGGACATGGTAATTATTTAATCCATTTCTGTTGTTTGTGGATAATCCATTTTTGAGATGTTTCATTTCTAAATGTACACTTACGGCTTCAGCATATGCTTCAAGTAAAGTATGTTAGAAACCAAGATCTGATTGCAAACTAGAAAAATTAACTTCCACATAAGAGAAAAATGAAAAAGAAAAAGTTTGCATGAAATGTACAAATTGATATATTTGAAGTACAAAATAATACAAGAGATAATTTTCTTTATAAAAGAAAAGATGCCTAAACCTAATCTTATCTTGAGCAACAGGATAGCTTGATAAGATAAGGATAAAACCTATAACTTAGGAATTAAATATGCCTAAGTAAACTTATGCAAATGTGTAATTAATAATTAATTACACCAACAAAGTAGTGGGAGGGTTTACCTTTCATTTTACAAATGTAGAAATTAAAGGATCTACTGATGTATAATAAACTATAATGGTAGACAAATTATCCATTACGTAAGGTGCATGTAACCTAGAATAAGCCTTTTGAAACATGTCGTTGAAAGTAGTTATAGGTTCTCCATCGAGCCTCTTATTTTGAGAAAATTGATTATATAACAAAGCAGGGTTAGCTAGTGTTCTAAATCTAGCCAAAAATTGAGTCTCCATATCTTTCCATGATCTAACTAAATTACGAGGTGGGTTGATATACCACTAGTAAACTTTGTCAATTAAGGTATACGGAAACAACCTACATACAATATCTTCATGTTGAATCCTTGCTCTAAAACATGTATCCTCACAGATACTAATATGTTCTTCTGCATCTTTGTGAAGATAATATTTAGGACACAACTTATTAAAAAAAATTGGAAAATCATTATACACAACAAATTGAATTAGTCACTCTAAGTTAAAGAAAGTCATCACTATGGGAGGCAGCAGTGGTATTACAACAGTTGGATTTTGTGACCTAAAGAACAACAATAAGGCCCTCCTAGTGCTAGTTCTTGTTGATGATGATGTCACTCACAACAATAGTGTAGATAAAATCCTCAAAGGAAAACTGTGAAGAACCTATCTTTACTTGAAAGACTAAACTAGGGCAACCTAAGGTGTCAATGTTATAGGAAAAGGTTGACTTAGCTTAATCCCAAGGCTTTGATAGTCAGGTCTTAACCATACTAGATTCACTGTAGGGTATGATGTGATATTGTTGTTAATCTTGAGGGAAATATGGTTATCTTAAATTTTATTAAGAATCATAAGCATCAGATATATGATTTCTAGTTCAATCATAAAATAATCTCATTAAGTCAAAAGATTTGCAATAATATTTTATGAACATCAAACAATTTTGCTATCACTTAAGTAGATTTAACTTTAAGCATTCAACAGATTCATAAGAAATGAAATATTTTCAATAAATTTCCATTCATTCATCTATTTTATGAAACATTTTAAATAATTTAAACATCTAATCTAAAATAAAGAATAAAAAATACTGAAAAATATAATTTCTCTTGGTTATTCTCCACACATGCCCCAAGAGTTAATCAAATCAAATCAACTGATTTATATTTCACCAGATTATTTCATAGCTACATACAAAATGGTGTGAGATTTTAGAAAAGGGGGTTTTAGTTTGGACATTGATCAAGTTTTGTATGCACCCTTAAATGACGCAACATACAAGTTTTTAGTCTATAATGATTTAGAAAATAGGAAAAATAAATAGAACTTAAAGAATTTTTGGCTCTTCGGACATGCACAAATTTTGTACTTAAAAAATGAAAATAAAATAGTAAACGAACATTTATAGGAACAAGGCCTCAAGAGCTTGAACTTAAAAAATCTTATCAAGAGAATCAAAAATATCAAATCAAAATGTAGCACATGGCATATGCCAACTATTATCAGAATCTTCTAGACAAATTCAAAGTTTTGACTTCTTAAGCAACAACACTTCTCATCTTTAAACTCCATTGTACAATACTCCACATAAAGCAAGGCTATTTGGCATTCTTTAGAATACCAGACATGAAGCTTCCACTGAGATTGGGAACAACCTACAAAAAACAATTTCAACAAAATACCTTTGTGACACATCTCGTATCTGATATCGGTACTTCACATATCACTTAGAGCTCAGGCTCCAAGATCCTTTCTTCGCTTCTCTTTAGTTGATATTCTTGGAAAGCATTCAATATCTAGTGCATACACTCTTTCTAAATTCCTTGTATTTCCTTGCAACTAAACATGATCCTAGTGTAATTTTATGATATCTGGAGTATATTAGTATTCCTTTGCACTTTCTCTATCTCATATCTAACTATAGTGTTCCTACAATGTATGATCTCATCAATGACTTTTCGGGTCAACAACTGAACATGGCATTTATTTATTCTCTCAATCCATTCATTGAAAGCTTTTTCTTATTTACCCTCTTGTCCTAGTGTCTGGGGATCACAACCTTGACATGCTAACACTTTAATAAAATCTTGATCTTTCTCAAGCAACTTACTGCATTTCTTGGTAACCTTTTCAAATCCTTATATACATTGTACAAATGTGTCACCTTCCCATTTTAACTATTTCCTCCATTTTTCATACAATGGGACTTAGTGCTCTGAAATTATATTTTCTCTAATCAATTCTTAGACATTTGTTTGCATGATAGTTTCTACATTTCACCTTTCAGAAACAATCTATTCTTGGTGAAATTTGCATTCTCCTTCTAATCTTCTAGACTTTTCAAACCAACAGTGTGCTTCCTTGTATTTCCCAATTGAATCTGTAATAAATTCCTCTCTTTTCCTCACCTAATCCTCAATCCATTATTCAAATACATTCATCCTATGGTGAATTATTACAATTGAATTCACCTTTTCTTGTGACATGAGTACTAGATTTTGGGGAAATTTAGTCTATGCTTGACCATATTGGGTTAACAACTTTATAAAGTTTTCTAGGCTAGCTACCTATTCTTTCAACTATCTTTTCTTCTATTTATTTTTTATACCCTATCAACAGTTGCATCCAAATTCATTTTCATTTCTTCTAATTCTTATGTCTAGGATGAGTGTCCAACATTGATACTTGTTATCTTATACTCCTTAGGTGTTATCTCATGTCTATTTTTATCACCTACTAGGATAGCTATATGGATTGTTTTGTCTCCATCTGCATTCTTCTACATATGATATTCTTCATTTTCACTCTTCCCCTTGGCTTAGGAGTCTCCACCTCTTGTATAAAGCTTTTAAGATCCAAAGGTACTAATTCTATTTCCATTAGAGAAGTCAATTCTCTAATTAACTAATCAGGTGCATCTTCATCATTCCCTACCTCTATAACAATTCTTTGTTCTTAGCTTCTAGTCGGTTCAAGAATTTATTCGCTTACATCTTTGACTTTATCTATTATGTCCTCTATAATGTGTACTTCTCAAATAATCTTAAGCATAGATTCTAGATTACCAGGATTTGGCATTGTCTCTTCGGTTTCAAGACTTGCATTTCCTATCTAGCTAGTTGTTCAACATCAGTTTATAGAATGTCTTCTTTATATCCTTTTGTACTAGGATCTTTATCTCTAAACTTATCATCTCAAACTTGTGAAGGTTCTTCACACTCAACTTCAACCTAGCCTTCAATTTATTTTTCAAAGACTTGCTGCTATTCATTATCATTTTGACCATTTCCTAGCAAAGGCCAAGAATCGAAGGTATCTTCAATAACCACTTCATTAGTAGGATTCTATCTTGTAATATCCCCTATTTCCATTTCAACAATATTAGGGTTCTTGCTTCCAAATTGAGTGTTCATTTTATGAATTCTTCTTCTTCAAGGTTCATAGGAACTGACCCTAAATCCATAATTTCTTCCACCATTGGCTATACCATGGGTTTATAATTAGACTTATTTTCTTTTACTTTCTCCCACATGACACCCCACTTATTTATTTGTTCCTTAATCTTGGCCTCATCAACCTTCGAAACCTCATCCAAAACCACAAGAGTCTTTCCTAGTGCCTGTTTTACACTAGCCATATTTATTGAAGGAGGAGAAGTGAATAATGTTGCAACTCTTTGAGATGCAGACCTTATCTGTGCACTAGTATTTTCTATCACGACTACTTCTTCATTAGTAGTAGGCTTGGTCCTTGGTTTTGGTGTGGAAGAAGATGCCACTTTTGGTATTACTTTTGATCTTACTTTTCCTTACTCGACATCTTTACGCTCATCAACTGGATTTAGTGAAACTCCCTAGCTTGGAGCGTCAAAGGTTCTCTCTTCAATGTGTATGCTAGGAGCTACTTTACTATTTTTCCTCTTCTTCTTGGTAGGTTCCTCACACTCAGGATCACCTTCATCTCTTTGTTTCTTTCTTTTATCTTCTGAGTATGTGGGTTGAAGTCCTTTTTCTCTTAAAACATTACAAAAATCATCTATCCAGTATTGAGTATCTAGTAGGATAGGTGCAGAGAATTCCTCAATTGGTGTAATTTCTTCACTTCTATAATTTGGACGTAGAATAGGTTCGTCATAGACTCTGTCATCATCCTAAGCCTTACTTAACACTTCACCATCATCTTTCTCCATTTGATGTAGAATATCATGAATTATGAGGATCTATGTAGATTTTAATGACAATCTTTCATGTTTTCTTTGTTTACTTTGTGCTCATCTTCATAATGTAGCCAATAATCTTCAAGGTGTTGGGCATGAGCATGATAAGGGTATGTGCAAGATCATCGTGGAAAAAATAGGCCCTTAAGTGGAAAAAAATTTAGAAAAATCAGAGTTAGGCAACTTGACCTGAAAATTTGAATAAGTTATCTATATTATTTAAAAAATATGTAAGAATAGAATTTGTAGCAAATTGAATGTAGTTTCTAAACTACTAGGTTTATTTTTATTTTTTAAAATCTATTTGGTGAAAATTTAAAATTTAAAATGCACAATAGTACTTAAATTTAGGGAAAAATAAGATATAGGGTGTATGTCCGACCACCTAACCATAATAAAATAAAAATATTTTGTTATAAGATTTTATATATGAGTAGAGGGGTATGTGTGGGATCATGATGGGCCAAAAAGTGGCAATATGATGGGTATGTGGCTAATGACTTTTTCTACCCAAAATTGATGGAAATGAAAAAGGTTTTTAAAGAGATTCTCAACTTTCCACCGATATAAATTATGCTTTACTTTGAATTTAATAAGTAATTATTATTCATTTTATATTTGAATTACAACTAAAGTCTTGGTTGATAGGCTGATTTAAAACATCTATAGCTTTCAAACCGTATCACATTTTGAATCAAAATATGCATCACATTCTATTTTTGCATCTATCACGATTAAAAAGGAAAAATTGAATTTATGAAGTTTTGACCAAGTTAAGGTGGTCCAGACATACAATTTTTATATTTTTTAAAGTTGTAATAAAAATTCATAATTAGTATTTACTTGGGAAAAAATACAAAAATATGCATCACATTGAGACATGAGTCACTCTACTTATATCTAAAATCTTATAAAAACTATTATCATTTTATTGTGGTTAGGGTGGTCGGAATGGACACCTACTTCTTATTTTTCCTTGAAATTTAAAGTACCACTACATTGAAATTTAAAATTTTCACCAAATAGATTTTTTAAACAAACCTAGTAGTTTAGAAACTACATTCAATTTTCTGAGATTTTATTCTTTATACTTTTAAATAATATAGATAACTTATTCAAATTTTTACATCAAGTTGCCTAACTCGATTTTTCTAGATTTTTGCCATAAAGGTCCATTTTTTCCATGATGATCCTACACATACCTAGAGGACTCATGTCGGATGTGATGCATATTTTTTTGTAATTTTTTTCCAAGTAAATAATTAATTATGAATTTTTTATTACAACTTTTAAAAAATATAAAAAATTGTATGTTTGACCACCTTAACTTGGTCAAAACTTCATGAAATTCAATTTTTTTTTTTAATCCTATAGTATGTGAAGCATAGAATGTGATGCATGTTTTGGATTCAAAAATGTGATACTGGTATTTGAAAGCTATAGATGTTTTTCAATTAGCCTATCAATCAAGATTTTAGTCATAATTCAAATAGAAAATGAATAATGATTATTTATTAAATTCAAAGTAAAGTATAATTTATATTGGTAGAAAGTTGAGAATCTCCTTTAAAAATCCTTTTCGTTTCATCAATTTTGGGTAAAAAAAAGACATTAGCCACATACCCATCATATCGCCACTTTTTGGCCCATCATGATCCTCCACATACCTATAACTAGCTATGTTCTTGGCAATATTCTCTTCGGGGTCATAATACTTTCTTTGGAGTTGAAAGTATTCCAAATTATAAGTTTTTTAATTCATCTTCACACAAATCAGCTACTCTAATTGCACTGTATTTATAATTCCCTATCATAATAGGAAACCTGAATGAAGCCTTTTTACAAGCCTTGCTATAAAGGGATTGGGATGGCTTTAATGTCTTACCAATTCTAGTAACACCATTTTATCCATAGGGTACCTGGGTAGCATGAAAAAATATTTATGAAACCCTTCAAATCTAATGTAAGTGAAAGTGGGAAACTAAGTGTACCATCCTCCAATCGGTCTAGTGACACTTTATGCTTTCAAAGAGACTCTCTTAGCTTTTTCACCCTCTATTGTTCTAACTAGCTTCATGGAAAGCATATCATTCACCCTTTGGTAATTCTCCTTGTATCCATGGATAGTGATTTGGTGTAAATGAGCATATATTAAACTGTTTCCTACTTCTCTGACTAGAGTACCAATCCTTTTCAACCCTTGCCTATTTTTCCTTAAGGCACATTAATAAATCAAATACAATGACATATAGAAACATCTGGATTGTGGAAATGATTTTAGCTATTTTTGCAATCTGTCACTAATGAACCATCCCCAATGCATTGGCATAGGGTTTTCCATCAATCTAGATATAATCACATACATCCATGGTTCAAATTAATCGGCATCTCGCAACCCAACTATCTTGCTTAGCATAGTTATGGTATGTTGAATGTCTAGGATTAACATAAACCTTAGAATTAGTTTTATTTGTTTTGTAATCTTCTCCTAGCACCATTGTGTGTTCATAATTTCTTTGTTGTGTTCTTCGACACTTTGGTAGTTTTTGGCTTTCTCCTTTATATCAATATAGTACATTTGAGTAAATGTAGGAAGCCCAAAAGTGTATATAATTCCTTTCTCAAAAATATTTGCATAATTTATTCCCTCCTCAATGATTCTTTTTTCTGGGTCATAATGGTTTAAACATTCCATAACTAATTTAGGGGTGTCCATTGCTGGCGGAAATCCTCCAACTAAAAGTAACCCATTTGCTATAATATTCCTCATACATTGAGAAGCATTTTCTTGTTGCGCACTTTTGTGGAATTCAACATCAGAAGTCCATCCCATATGAGCATTAGTAGCTATTGCACCAATGGGTATAGCTTGTGAATTGCAATATTTGAATTCATCTCCTGGTTTTGCTTCAAAAGTACTCATTTTTGTTAGTGTGTTCTACATTTTCAAATATGTGCCTTGTGTGTGAGTTAGGGTCAAATTTAACTAGTTTTCTAACAATTTATAAAACTTTTTATTCACCTTTGGTTAAATTCAAATCAAAATAATCGAAATTTCAATTTTTTAAAGGAAATACCATCTTTTTGAGACTTTCATGCATTAAGATGATTAACATAACTTATGCTATTCGAGACATACCTTGTTTTGGTTGATGATGACAATATTTTCAGAATTTAACCTTGAATCCTTGAGTAGTTGCATTATTTGTTTCATAAAATTTACCCCTATTTGTGTGCTACAGTGTTAGTTTCATTCATTCAATATACTTTGCAAATTGTTAGAATGATGCGAAGTAGAGTGTTGTGAAAGCAACTCCATGCTCGAGGTAATGTCAAGTACATGATTATTTTTCCACCTTCATTAATTACCTATTAGAATGCATTAATTTCTTGAATAAAGGTGTAATCATGATGAATTAGGGTTCAAATTATGAATGCCTAGGTTTTTGCATGGGCTCACTACTAGAGGAAAATATATTGTAGAAGGCTTACATGGAACTCCTGTGTCACTTTGACTTTTGTAAGGAAAAGGCCTTTAAGATATGTGATCATTTACAATCACCAGGATTGACAACATCCAGTATCAAACCTTGGAAAGATTACCAGGAATCAAGATATTTACCTTCAAGCTTTAAAGAGAACCAGAAGTAAAGAGATAAACTAGAAATTGTGTTCGAGAGAAATCAAAACTAATTCAAACATTTAATAATAGAACCTCTGATTTTTTATTTTTTTATTAAAGAAAGAAAAAAGCAAGTATTGGACTACGATACCTGAGTGAGATCACTAAGATTGACAACATCTAGGTGATGAATGATTAGGTGGGACTAGGACTAATCAAAGATACAACATATTTGAAGCAATCGCAACAATTCTGGGATTTTGGTTTCCAATAGATTAATAAACTCTATGCAAGGACCATGACATCAAATCTGAGAAACAACAAGGACTTAAGCAAAAACCAAGAAAATTGAAAATAAAACCCGCATTTTACCAACCCCCGGAACAACACCAAAGCAAGAGAAAGTGAGAGGAAAGAAAAGGAAAAAAAGGGGTGCACATTTTTCCAAGAGGAAAAATGGGGCATGTTGTGAGACCACACAACAAGTTCCTTATTAGTGATGTGTGATATGAATAATTTCCTTTCTATCACAAGCTACTTTCATATCGTTTATTTCTCAAGTGCTTCAAGTTCTAAATCAACGATGTGTGATATCCTTATGGCCCTTTGCATTTACTATTTTATCACTTATCATAGATTGTTACTTGCTCACCTTTTCTATATCAATGATGAGAAATGAAGTCTAAGGTTTCACTTTTTGATTGTTAATTTGAATACTACCAAGGCTGACACTTGCATGACCCTTTATCTTATAATGTGGACATTTAGCCAAATAATGATCTATCGCCACTTTCCTTCCGTCAATAATGTGGTGCAGCCAATATGAATCAAATCAATTATAAGCAATGGAAGTATAAAGTTACAAGAAGACCTAATCTAACAACTGATATCTAATCGCATATGATGTTCATATCACTGATAGGATACATAAATGAAAGGGAGTATTAGCGATGAGAAATGGGTGGTCAGGTCTTGTGCCCATTGGGCTACCTAAAGCCATCCCAATTACAAAGGGAGGTCTAAGGAACATATCAACCATGAGTAATGAGATATTCGATGGAATATTCCTCTCATTTCCAAGTCTTAAAGAATCACATATTTATTCAAGGGAACAAAGAATGAAGTAGAGATGGGTGATGATTTCCAAAGTAAGAGTTGATAAAAGCTAAAAGGTTCGACATGGCAACATCAAGGGACATCACTAAAAGAAAAATAGAAAGTGTGAGGAGGAAGGAGAGTGATGAATGGAGTTTTAAATTAAAATGATCAATGGCCAAATTTTGAACTTAAATGGTTAAGTGTCAGTTTTCTCATGCGATCTTTATTTCAAGCATTGATGGTGAATATGCTCCATTCCTTGGTCACAAACAAGGTTGTTGGCTCATTTTTCCTCACAATTGTAACCATTTAGAGAAGAAGAATTGGTCAAGTTTGAGAAGAAGGCATGAATGCAACTTAGGTGAAGAGTTGTACATGCATTGAAGACAAAATTTCTTTCAAGTAAGAAATTAATTGCACCCCTCTATGTTAGGTGTGTTTGAATTAAGTTGGTTTAAGGAGTTAGTGAAAAATCTAAAAGCTTTAGGTGCTTAGGGTTTACAAGGGTTCAAATATTTTGCAGGTTCACTTATGTTGGTAAGAATTATGTAGGATTTGGGAGGGCTTTAGTTTTACAAATTTGTTTCTTGAGAGCATAAACCAGTGAGCCCTATTTATAAGTGAAATTCATAAACCCTAAATATACACAATGAGCCAGCCCAATGAATCCTTGAAAGTATGGGGTAAATCAAAATAGGAAAATCCTAAGGCTATTAAACCTAAGAGATCTCAAAGAAATATACAAAATCTAAGGGATAAAAGAGAAGTCTTTCCATATTCATGGAAGGTGAGTCTAAACACATTAATAAGGGAGGAACACAAATTGGTAAGAGACAGGTCTATAGGGTAGGTTGTTATGACCAACACACTAATTGAGAATGCTATTGGAATTGGTGAGGTTCCCTTGCCTCAGAGTGGCTGGGAATTAACACAAATTGGTAAGAGACAGGTCTATAGGGTAGGGTGTTATGACCAACACACTGATTGAGAATGCTATTGGAATTGGTGAGGTTCCCTTGCCTCAGAGTGGCTAGGAATTATTTTTGTATGTTTTCAACAAGAGATATGCAAAACATTCAACCTGTTACCTATGGGGTTTCAACCTTGGAAGGCTAGTGGTGCCAAAAAAATTCGTGGAGGTTGATCTAATGTTTGAGCTAGAAAAACATTATGATGCCATAGACAAAACAATAAAAAGTGAAAATGGAACCCCACTTCTTGAAGTAACTAGAGACAAGATTGTGGAGGTGTTCAAGTTGAACCCTAATTACATTGTCAACATCAAATTTTATGATTTGTCCAATGAGTATGAACAAAAGAAGTATGAGTTTAGAAGACATGTGCTTGCTAAGCATAAGAAAGATGATAAAGGGGGTTTCGGTCCTAAGGATTTGGAACCTTTTGATTGTGATGATTTTTCCTAATTACTTCAAAAACACATATTATTGTCTGGATTAGATATTGGCCCACATGTTTGATGAGAGGATACCAACTTATTTTTTGGTGATGATAATTGATATTCAAAATTGGAAAATATGGGATTTGATTATGTGGCATATATTGTAGAAAAAATGGACAAGGGGTTAATTGGATTGAAGGACGGAAGTACCCCATTGGTTTTCCCCAACTATTCTTTATTCATGCATATGCATCTTTATGTACGACACACAAAATGGAAAAAAAAATTAAGCTAAGGAAAAAGGATGATGAAGGAAATGATTTTCCTATCTAATGTGGACTCACATTTGGAACCAAAATTGTTCCCATTCAAATTATCTTGCTTCCTGCAATGTTGTAAGGTTTGGTATCTTGGAGATTTTGGGTGTAGCACCCTTATACATAATTTCAAAATTCATGAGGGAGATTATGCGCCCCCATGAGCTTGTAGAAGGAACAACAAAAACTCATAATTGGCGTGATTGGTTTTTGCATACACACTATACTTTGATCAGGGCTTATGGAGCTAAGGTTGCACCTCATTTCTTGCTATTGTATGTGTCTGATAGGTTTTCCTTCATGGAACTCATGTGGTGGTTATATTTTATGGATAAGGAGCATTTCAGAACTTATAGGAAAGGTTGAATATTAACACCACAATGTACTTTTTCTTATTTCAAGGCTACTACCAAAGAAGGTTATGAAAAATATGGAATTATGTTGAGCAACCTCAAAATGTGAATCAGTGAGGTCAAAAATTATGATCCTAAGGGATTTGTCAATGAGATGAAAAGAAATAAGGGTTTGTCTAGATTTTCTCATCAATTTTTATATACAAATGATGTGATTAGAGATTTGACAACTGATGGAGTGGTGACTTTAAGAAAGGAGTGGAATTCCATATGTGACATTTAAGAGGACAATAAAAAGAAATGCTTTTTATATCAATCCTTATGATGAGATTCAAAACCCTTATGAAAGGGATATGACAAAATTAAAAGATTACCACAATGGTGACATCAAGGTAAAGGTCAAGGAGGCTATTGAGAAAGCAGAAGCCCTCAAGGAGTAGCAGCTAGAATTTATGGATATCAAAGAACAACCTTTGGAGGTTGAGGAAGGGGATACTGAAATAATTGGAGAGGAAAAATCTATAGAGCAAGTCTCTAATGAAAAAGAGGTAGAAATGAGATTCCCTTCCCCTCAGACAAAAGATGCTCTTGACCCATATGTTCCCCAAGACAAAATTGTTAAGTGGAAGTATTGTGAAAGAAGTTGATGATGACCCCAAGGTCAAAGCTTGTGATGAATTTCTTCCTAATGATTCCTTTTTGTAGACTAAGGAACTCAAAGAGTTTATTATTTGGCATAAGAGCTAAGATATTAAGAAGAGAATTGAAGAGGCTAAAGATAATATGGATTCTTCACAATAGGATGATGTAGAAAAGGCAGAGGAAGAAAAGATAATGGTTGAGATATTAGTAATTACTCTTATCGAGGCTATAAAAATTATGAAGGAAAGTGGTATAATGTTTCTTCTAGGATGGAACATTAATGCTTCTGTGATACCTTGGAATTCCTACCGCTCTAAGAGTGTAAGATAACTAAGAAACACGAATAAAAAAATACCAAGGACACCTCAAGATTAGCCAAAAGAGAGTTACAACGAAAAGGAATGCAAATAAAATGAAACACAAACACTTTTACCTCCCTTGTTGTTGAAACTTCTTTGATTGGCCCTTTCTTAGATTGGTTGTGTGCTCCTTAAATGATAGATTGAGTGACTATAATGCAAGCTTCAAGATGCAAAATGATGAACAAAGATGGTTGAATGATCTAAAATGGCTTGGACAGCATGTGGTTTATGAGAGTGCAAAGTGTTGAGAATACAAAATGACAGCATAAGGGTGCTCAAATCTAAAGTGTTTGAGAAGGAAAATTAGCAGCATAAGGTTGCTCAAATGAAGAAGTGTTGTTTAGAAGGCAAATAGGCAGCATGTAGTTGCTCCAATCTAAAAGTGTTGTAAATGCCCTTGAGAAGGGGGTATTTATAAGAGATTTTGAATTCTCTAGAGAATTCAATGGTCAAGATTGCTCCAACAAGGCCAAGCTGAAGGGCTATGGTGGGTTGAGAACCCACAAGCCCTCACATCTTGACATGTGGAGGGTGAAATGGACAAGAGGATATGAGGTGGAGATGAGTTGTCAAAAAGGTACATGAGGTGGAAAAGGACATGCACCTTGGGGGATGAGAGGATTTCCACAAAAGGGGATTTCTTGTCCCCAAGTGGGAGTGAAAGGGACTTTTGAGGAATTTTGAATTCCTCAAAAATCTACATGGGAAAAGGAAAGGTGGTTGGAGATATAAATGTGAATTAAAAATTCACATTCATAAGATGATCTAGAGGATAAAAGGTGGGCCCCAAAAGGTGGACTTGGTCACATGTGGAGATCAGACAAGTCCAAGGTGGGTCACATGTGGAGATTGTGACAAGTCCAAGGTTCTGAAGCCTTGGAAGGATGGAATGTGAATTAAAAATTCACATATAAAGGAGGAGAATCTAGGAAAATAAAAAGGAATTAAAAATTCCTTGGAGAATGATTAGGCTTAATTAATAAGTAATTAGAGGATAATTAGGGGCTAATTAGGATTAAAAGCCAACTTGCAAAAGTTGGAGGATGTGACACATCCTAATCAAGGATTAGGCATGTGCACATCCTTAATGAAGAGATTAGGAATGGATTAGGATTAGATGAAAATGACATGTGAGGAATTAAATAAATGTAATATTTATTTAATTCATTTGATGAAAAGGGGATTAAGGAGGGTAGGTATTTAATTATTAATTAAATACCTTAGGGATTTGGCAGAATTAAGGATATTAATTAAATAATAGTAATATTATTTAATTAACTAGATAAGAGGATGTTTAGACGAAAAGTGACAAATTTGGATAAATTAAGTGTCCAAATTTGGATGTCTATTTCCCTCTTTGAGATGGTGTTACGAAGTAACATCATTTCAAAGAATATTAAAACATAGAACCTAGAAGAAGATGGTTAGATTGGAAAAGATGCCCCAGTCATTCAAAGAAGTGACTAGGAAGGAAGATGATGGGGGTGAAGATGAAGAGTTAGGGATGAAGGATGCCCCCTCGAGAGGACATGCGGGTTCAAGAGAACACGGGTGGGCTCTCGAAATAGATGATGTGATGCAAGGGGAGATGAGGAAGAGAGGCGATAGGAGATGGATGAAGCACAAATGGATTTGAGGATGAAAGGTGATGTTGCTCCAGTCAAGGTACAAGCTAAAATAGGTTGATGATGGATGGAGTGTTGTCAATGAGGGAATCAAAGAGCCCAAAACAACACGAGGATAGGGAAGGATACATCCCACTAAGTGGTATTGATGAGGGAAGGACACATCCCAAAACACCACTAAAGGATAGGGAGGAATACCTCCCGATGATGATGAAAGTGTTGTTGATGAGGGAAGGATACATCCCAAAACAACACCGGAGGGATAGGGAATGATAATAATGGATGATGATGATGATGGGGGGTCAAGGATAGTAACGAGACTGGGGACAAGAACAAGGATATGATTAGGTGATTCAGGCTAAGTGGAATCGATGGAGATTGGATAGAGATAAGGATGAAGGATGAATGGACGGGGGGATACATGCAAGACGATAGAATGGAGAATGAGATGCAATTCTAAATGAAATTTATCATCTTTGGAGAACTGGTTTTTGCTATAGCATCAAACACAAGACACCAGGGTATGAAGAACCAAGGTGAATTAGTGTCTAATGCATAAAACAAACACAACAGACAAAAAGGCTATCCCAACACCCCAAAGTCACAAAGACCTTGGTCGGGTCAGGTATTGAGATAACCACAAGCACAAAAGGATGCCCCAGCATAACACAAGACCTCAGGGATCTTGGTGGGTACTATGTGGGACAGCCAAGAAGACACAAATAGACATAAAAAGATCAAGACATGCCCCTATGTTGACCAATCAAAACACACCATAATATGATGGATTATGGCAGTCTTGACAAGTGATGATAGGGAGCTCAAATGATAAACAAAAGCCAAAAGCATCAAAAGATCACAATCAATTTCAAACGTCCATTGTCATAGGATCAAGGGGATGGATGGGATTGATGAGGTCTGTTAGGAAGGATGCATCCTGTTGAGACCAAAGATGATGGATACGAAACTAAAAGATCGTTATGACGCAGGATGTTCAAAAATTGATTGGATTTCATGATACAAGTGGATCTCATTTGTGAAGAACTGGCTAGAGAAGGGCATAGCTTGATGACACGACACAAGGGAGACAAGACATGGGACTGACAAAACCTAAAGACCTAGGGGCTCGGGGGCCGATCAAAGATTAGCCTTGCCTACGTGAAAGCGCAGAGCCCTCGTAGTTCAGTGAAAGGTGGATGATTGACCAAGGTGGAGACCTTGATGGATGGTAAAGACAGGACAGACAATAGGAACAAGAGTTGAAGACTGATGATGGAACCCCGGGGGCGGATCAAATGATCGACCTTGCCTACGTGAAAGCGTAGGGGCCACGTATTTCAACTAAAGACCGACAACAAATGATGGATGAAAGAGGATGAGATGACCCTAGATAAGGGGATAAAAAGATTGGACCAACACGATGGGACAAGATAGATGAATGATGAAGTGATAAGATAGATGATGTTGGACGATAGTGACTATAGAAAGCTCAGGGATGGGATAGTTAGCCAAATCATCAAAGATGAAGTGGGCAAATGACATGCCATATAGATGAATGGTGAAATGATGAATGATGAGATAGAAAAGATGTGCAAAAGAAGCAGAAGTGATGACGATAAGATGGATGACATTTGATTGCATGGGGTAAAGCCTATAGCTAGATACCAATGACAAGGGATTAGGAGATGGGATGAGGATAAAGATGGAAGATTGGATAAAGATATAGGATAGGGATGGGGGAGGAAAAAGGGTTGTTTGGGTGGATTGGATAGAGGGATAAGGATTTGGATGAGGAAAAGGTGACCAAATGGATAGATGACTGATGCTTGGAACAAGTGGAAGATTACTCAGAATGAGTAAATGATTGATCAAGATTATGGAATGAGAGTGTGAAATGATAGAAGGAGGTTTGGTGAATGTTTGAGATGATAGATGAAAGTTCGAAGAAGATGAATGGTTACATGGAATGAGTGAATGGATTTATTAGAATGGATGAATGGGACAAAATTGAAGAAGATGGAGGGAAGGATCTTAAGACTTTGTTGCAGATGGATGAAAGCCCAGATTAGGGGTTTGGCTAAGCTCAGATTGGGATAAGATTAAAGCTCAGATGAGGATTTGATCGAAGACTAGAATGATTGAAGGATATGATTGAATTAATTCTACACCGAGTTCCGGGGCTTTAAGGGACGTACGGTGTTGACAAGCAGATTTTTCCAAATTTGGCAATTTTCAAAAATTGTCAAATTTTGCCATTTTAGGAAACTTCATGGTCGTATGTTTGAGAGTCCGAATTTTTTCCAAGAAATACCCATTGGTGAGATAGGATGAATTGCCAACTAACATCCCAGATTCGAGATATGCATGTTGAGTTATGAGCAAAAATAATTTTTCAAAAAACACTAAATTGGGATTTTGGGGGTCAAGATGAAACTTTGAGGCCCCAAAAATGGGTCAAAACAGAGTCCAACCAATTTTTACAAGTTGGAAATCCACTCGTTAGCTCAAAACGCAACCACCCGTCAAATTTCAGCTCAAACGGACACCCGAGTCAAAAGTTATGGCCTCCGGAAGTGTTGGGGTAAAAATCAAAAATCGATTTTGAAAAATCAAAAACATGGGTTTTGTTCACGGAGGAAAATGAGGAACTGGGTCGAAATTAGTTTGGAAAAAAAATCCAAATTTAGCAGGAAATTGTGGGAGAAAAGC
>VDFB02256132.1:8465545-8479955 GCA_007258455.2 Sequoia sempervirens
AGATTACCTTTAGTAACCCTAGAGCTTTGATTGATTGATAGAATGATTACGGCACCGAATCCACCTTAAGCTAGGCATGGATTGATTGGGCCGAGGATGATAACTTGCAACACCGAATTCACCTCAAGATGGAGGCAAATTGATTGGGGTTGAAATTAAAGACCAATAATCAAGTTCAAGCGCTATAGCCAATTTAGATAATCACTTTGTAATGCAAGGTTAGGGCGGTTTGGCTATGGGCGGTGTTTAGGAGGTGTGAATGGCAAAGTTGTGATGTTTGTTAGGTGAGGGTATTGACTCGTGAATGGAAAATTAAAATGAAAAGGTAGATTAAAGGTGATCCGTGAGAATTTGGAGTGATAGAATGGGGGCTTAAATGGGTGAAATAGAGGTTTTGGGAGGCTTAAAATGGTAAAATGGAGACTTAGGATAATGGGATGATAGCTGGGAATGATTAAGTGGTGATTTAAAGGCTAAATGAATCCAGATGGGGTACTTTCAGGGCGTTGACAGCAAAATCAGGGGCGTAGGCAGCGTTCTGCAGTGAATCAGGGGCGCTACCGCGTTTCTGCAGCAAAATAGGGGCGCTACCATGCTTCT
This sequence comes from Sequoia sempervirens, assembly GCA_007258455.2. Taxonomy (NCBI): domain Eukaryota; kingdom Viridiplantae; phylum Streptophyta; class Pinopsida; order Cupressales; family Cupressaceae; genus Sequoia; species Sequoia sempervirens. The sequence continues at coordinate 8,466,146 of VDFB02256132.1, forward strand.
GCAGCAAAACAGGGGCGCTACCACGTTTCTGCAGCAAAACAGGGGCGCTACCACGCTTCTGCAACAAAATAGGGGCGCTACCACGTTTCTGCAGCAAAACAGGGGCACGCGCTACCACGTTTCTGCAGCAAAACAGGGGCGCTACCACGTTTCTGCAGCAAAACAGGGGCGCTACCACGTTTCTGCGGGAGCAAGGCTTGGTTTTTGATGGCAAAAGCTATGGCAAGGACGCAAAATAATGAAACAAGTCAAAAGTATCAAAAATTTGACCGAATTTCCACAAGGAAACACCTCAAGCAAGCACAATCCTATGATTAATATTACCGTATGGCAAGGCAAAGTCTCTTAATCTAGGATGCACAAGGCTTCTAGGGAGTCCTCGACATACTTCGTAATGCGAGGCAATAAACCTGCGGAACACCAAATTGGCCACAAGCTGCAGCCTGAACCCCAACAGATAATCAAAGGCTTGACCAACTCTTCACGTAGCTTCACGCCCGGCCATCATGACGAATCGGATTGGGGTACAACTTTCGCTCCCCTTTTATATACCCTCACGGGTGACATCGGTTGGAATCGTCCCTTGGGGTGATGAAATCCCCAAGCAGGTCCCACTAAAAAGAAGACACTAACTGTTTCCAACTACTCCCTAGGCTCACACGTAGTGCAAGGGGAAAGTGAAAACAAATCAATGCCCCCTTGGGTAACACAAAAGTAAACAACCACAACAAACAATAAGATTTAATCCCCCTAATTAAACTATGTTTGAGAGCAGCAAAGATAATTTTTTGAAAGTCCGATTATGTAGATGCCCCCTGCAAACAAATGTTAGTTGTCCTCCTTCTCTTTTGCCTTTTGGTCAATTTTTGCCATAATATGTTACAAAAACGTTAGTGAAAAATAGCAATATTCTTGCCAGAACAACGTTAGAGAGTTATCACGTAAATATAGCAAAAAACTAGAGCAAAAACAAAGCCAAAACGTCTGTTTTACCCTTCAAACTGTGTTGTTAAGGTGTCGCTTACAACTCGTAGTGCCGCTGCCGCTAGCTTCAGGAAAGGAGGCCAAGAATCAGAAGGGATACTGGCCAAGTAGCCTGTGAAGCGGCTCGCCGCGAATCCTCAGAAAAGAAGCGCCGCCGGCTGGCCTGAAGGGCTTACCGCAATTGCGGAGCATGCCGCAGCTTCAGAAGGGCGCCAAGCAGCTCGTAGGAAGCCGGGCGCCGCTGCTGGCGCCGCCAGCTTCCGAGGGCCGCCGCTAGCTCGCTACCGCCAAGTAGTCATGAGGAAGCGCCGCAGCCTGGTGGATATCGGCCAAGTAGCTTCCTTGGAGGCACACAGAAGTTCCGTGCTGAAGTACCGGCCGCTACTCGCGGAAGGCTTCGCCAGCTTTCCGAGGGATACCGCCGCATTCTACCAGGGCCGCCGCCAGCTTTGGTAGCGATACCGCCAGCCTCAGAAGGGCTCGCCGCAGCTCTGCGGAGGGCGCCACCGCAGCTCGGGCGAAGCTTTTCCCCAAAACTTAACTCAAAGAAAGATTAAATGCAAGACCCGTATGTGGGGCCCACCGGGCGTGCCAGAAATGTATACCTTGATATTTTATGCTACTCTAAATGTGTGAATCTAACTAAGAAACATGAAAGACAAAACACCAAGGACACCTCAAGATTAGCCAAAAGAGAGTTACAACGAAAAAGAATGCAAATAAAATGAAACACAAAACACTTTTACCTCCCTTGTTGTTGAAACTTCTTTGATTGGCCCTTGCTTGGATGGGTTGTGTGCTCCTTAGATGATTGTTTGAATGTCTATGATGCAAGCTTCAATATGCAAAATGATGGACAAAGATGGTTGAATGATCTAAAAAGACTTGGACAGCATGTAGTTGTGAGAGTGCAAAGTGTTGTGAAGGCAAAATGGCAGCATAAGGTTATGAAAATCAAAAGTGTTGTAAATGAAAATGGGCAGCATAAGGTTGCTCAAATGAAGAAGTGTTGGAAATGCCCTTGAGGAGGGGGTATTTATAGAAGAATTTGAATTCTCTAGAGAATTCGACGGTAAAGATTGATTCAATAAGGCCAAGATGAGGCTGGCCAGGTTGAGGAACTCACAAGCCCCTCACATCTTGACACATGTGGAGGGTGAAGTGGACAAGAGGAGATGAGGTGGAGATGAGTTGTCAGAGGGTATGAGGTGGAGGAAGTACAAGTACCTTGCAAGTACATTGAGAGATGGGAAAAATCTTGGTGAATAAAAGCTAATTTAAATCTACACGATTGGAAGAATCTAGAGGGTAAAAGTGTGGCCCAAAAGTTGTGGACTTGGTCATGGCTGTGAAGATTGTGACAAGTCCAAGGTTGGTCACATGTGGTGATTACAAGTCCAAGGTTCTAGAAGCCTTGGAGGATGGAATGTGAATTAAAAAATTCACATATAAAGGAGGGGAATCTAGGACAAATAAAAAGGAATTAAAAATCTCTCGGAGAATGATTAGGCTTTAATTAATTAGAGGATAAATTAAGGGCTAATTAGGATTAAAAGCCAACTTGGTTAAAGTTGGAGGATGTGACACATCCTAATCAAGGATTAGGCATGTGCACATTCTTAATGAAAAGATTAAGAGATGGATTAGGATTTGATGAAAATGACATGTGAGGAATTAAATAAATGTACTATTTATTTAATTCATTTGATGAAAAGAGGATTAAGGAGGGTAAGGTATTTAATTATTAATTAAATACCTTAGGGATTTGGCAGAATTAAATATATTAATTAAATAATACTAATATTACTTAATTAACTCGGATAAGAGGATGTTTAGACGAAAGGTGATAAATTTGGATAAATTAAGTGTCCAAATTTGGATGTCTACAACCAACTAAAGATGAAATGTCTAAGTGGTTTAATAGATGTGATGAAGCATATGGAGCATTGTTTTTGTCTATATCTCCTGATTTTCTTTTTCATATTGAATCTTTGAATACTCCAAATAAAATATGGAAAAAGCTAGAATCTCTTTTTGACACTCAAGATTTTATGAGGGGTCATATGGTTGAGAATGAACTAATCAATTTAAATCTAGGAAACTTCAATACAATTAAGGATTTCTTCACCAAATTGAAATAACTAAGGCTACAACTAAAACAATGTGGAATTACTAAGAAAGATGAAAATTTGATTCTAAGTATTCTCTCAAAGATAAGTTCTCAGTATTCAATATTTATTTTCACCTTCTATGCTACTAAGAATGCAATTGGTTCTCAATTCAAAATGTCATCTGTGGATGATTTTACTACTTCTCTCACATGGGAGTAAGATAAGCTAATTCAAACGGGAACTCTTAAGTCTTCTAAGTCACATGCCTTGGCTACCAACCTTGGCACAAATGAATAGGGAGGACAAAGTATTAATAAGGATAAGAAACAAAATAATAGAAAAGAGAAGAAGAATACAAAATCAGCTACTCCAAAAGCAACTAATGAGACCTCATCTTCAAAAGGTGACAAGCCTAAGAAAGAGAAGGTAAAATGTTCCTATTGTAAGAAACCCGATCATGATGAGCTCAAATGTTTAAAGAAACAAGTTGGTCACTTGATGTAAATTCTCAAGAAGAATAATCTCAGTGTTCCTAATTCCATCAAAAAGAGTTCAAATGAGGGGTCTCACAAGGCTAAGGATAACGACAAGGGGAAAGGAAAGGGGAAGGCCCTTGTAGTAATTGTTTCTCCATCATCCACATTGGTTCTTCATTCAGGTGCTTCACACCACATGGCTTCAACTAAAGATGAACTTGAATATTTGGAGCCATGTTCTATGCCTTCCATTTTGATGGGTGATGACACACCAATTAAGGTGTGTGGAAGATGGTCTATTGATATGGGGGATGACATATTTTAGGATGTTCTTTGTGTGCCCTCATTATCAACTAATCTCCTATCAATCTATCCACTCACACAGTTACAAACAAGTGAGTTGTGATTACTCTTGATTCAAGGGTGATTCATGAGTTGTATAATGATTCTACAATTGCAGTTGGGAAAGAAGATCATCAATCTCAACTTCATTTATTCTCCCATTTTGTTCTTGATCTACCTTAGACTGTTCTACTCACTCATTCAAATGACATGAGTAATTTGTGGCATCAACGGTTTGGCCACTTGAACTATCGTTACTTGTAACAACTCAACCAATAATACATGGTTCTAGGATTGCCTATAGTTCAGTTGTCTAATAGTGTTTGTAATGGTCACATTCTTGACAAGCACACAAAAGAGAAGTTTGAAAAAGGAAAAGCTTGGAGAGCCTCACATATTTTGGAGTTAGTACATAGTGATTTGGAAGGGCCATTTCCACAACCATCTTTCAATAGAGCCCAATATGTTTTGACATCCATTGATGATTTTTCCAAGTACACCATTGTGTACTATCTCAAACTTTGATGTCTTCGATTCATTCTTGGAGTGCAAGGATTTTGCAAAAAAACAAACTAGAAAATATATCAAAGTTTTATGTAAAAATAATGGCACTGAATATGTCAACCGCATGTTTGTGTAGTATTGTGCTTCAGAGTGTATTGATTTGTAGCATATAGTTCCCTACAATATTTAGTAGAATGGAGTTTTAGAGAAGAAGAATCAATCCTTGAAAGACATGGCTAATTGTATTATTCACTCCAAGTCTTTGTCACCACCTTTCTGAGTAGAAGCCATTAACTATACATGTTATATCCAAAAATGTGTTCCTCACAAATATGTGGAGGGCGAAACTCCTTTTCAAGCTTGGACTAGTTGGAAACCATTAGTTAAGCACTTTTGAGTGTTTGGATCTAGTGCACGGGCTCACATTCCAACAGAGAAACGTAAGGTTGTGGATCCACAAAGCAAGCCTTGCATATTTGTTGATTACCAAAATGATGTCAAAGGCTACAAGCTTCTCCATCCTACAACACATGAGTTGCTCATTGAGAGGATTGCTCATTTTAGGGAGAGTCCTTCCAATTATTCTCTCAACACTTCTCCCACCACCATTAGTTTGGAGTCTTATATCATGATTATAGTTCTTCAGAGGATCATAATCCTTCTGATTGTGATGAAGAGTCTTCTTCATCCACTTTAGATGATGATAGTAGTCATGAGGATGCATATAGTTCATCTTTGGAGGATGATGATCTCCTCCTTCTCCAGTCATAGGGCTTCTTTGGGCTCAACAAATATTGTAGTTAGTAAGGGATTGGGTAGGGGATCCTTCAGATCACATGAGAACAAGATCACTATTTCAAAAGGCTCCACATCTCTTCCTTTGCTCAACTTCCAATCCACTGAATTTTTAGGAAGCTTGTGGTGTCCTCGAGTGGGATGCAACGATGTAGGAAGAGTTTAGATCCTTGGAGAGGAACCACACTTGAGATCTTGTCCCATTTCCTAAGGGAAGGAAACTTGTTTGATGCAAGTGGTTCTATCAAACAAAATTTGTAGAAAATGGGTTCTTTGACAAGTATAAGGATTGCTTGGTTTCCAAAGGATTCTCCCAAGTTCCAAGGATTGACTACTCTGAGACTTTTGCACTAGTCACCAAAATAAATTCCATCTAACTTGTTCTTGTTATAGCTACAACACATAGATTGGATTTTCATCAAATGTATGTGAAGAGTGATTTTCTTCAAAGTGATCTTCAAGAGGAGATATACATGGAGAAACTATAGGGGTTCTTTCAGGATCCTTCACTTGTGTGTTGTCTTCAGAAGTCTCTCTATGGCCTCAAACGGGCCCCTCGGGCTTGCTACACCAAGATGGACTCCTTCCTTTTTAAATTTGGGTTCACTCAATGCCATTATGATCCTGATGTCTATATTTTGCAAAAGGATGATACTCACCCCTTCCTGGTTCTCTATGTTGATGATTTTCTAATCACAAGAAGTCATCATCCACCATACAAGCAATGAAAACCACCCTTCATGATTAATTTTTGATTTCAGACTTGGGCTTGTTGCACTACTTCTTGGGAATTGATATCACTCAATCTTCTCAAGTATCACTCTTGCATAGTCTAAGTACACACATAACATTCTCTAGAGGTTTCACATGGTTGATTGTAAGCCTGCATTGATTTCATTGTAGGTTCAAACTTGAGGCTAAGTGTTCTTCACCCTTGGTGGATGACACTTTGGATCAACAACTTGTTGGTAGTCTCATCTATCTAACTCATACGAGGCCCAAAATTTCATATGCAATAGGCATGGTCTCTCAATTCATGAAGGATCCACATGAGTTGCACTAGAAAGCAACTAAGCAGATTCTTCATACATCAAGGGTAATCACAATTATGGGATTCATTATGCAATAGTCATGGATTTTGACTTGGTGGGACACACATATTCAGATTGGGTAGGCGATTCTGAGGATCACAAGTCTACTTCAGGGTATTGCTTATCCCTTGGTTTCGGTCCATTTTGTTGGTCGATCAAGAAGTAGTCTACTATTACTCTTTCATCTACAGAGGATGAGTATTGAGGATTAGTTAATGCTTCTACTGAGGCCATCTAGCTTGACAACATTCTCACTAAGTTTGGCATTCCCTTTCGAAAGCCCACAATCATCTATTATGACAACCATAGTGTGATTCAAATCTCTCACAATCTGATCCATCATCTGTGGACCAAGCATATCGAGATCCAATTGCACTGCATTCAAGATTTGATTAATTCAAAGATCATTGATCTCAAGTATTGTTTGACATTAGATCAAACTACAGACATCTACACCAAACCCTTCACTGAGAGAAAATTTCTTCATTTGTGGGCTTTGCTTGGGGTGCAGTTGGTGTCCTCTTTGGGATGGGCTACTTAGTCCTCTTCTTCTCTCTCTATTATGGGGGGTGTTCTCTCTCTATTTGTGGAAATTCATTATAAATCCCCAATTCTATTAAAATAGTTAGAAAACTGCCCAAAATCATAATGGTTTATTGCTGCAATTTGGATATGAAAAAGTCACAACTTTGTTTGATTTTTATTTTGCTGCATGGAATGGTATGGTCACAAGAACTGAAGGTGAACATTCATGGAATAAAGTGTTCGACACTTGCATCAATGCACATGTGAGGTAATGAATTGTAGCATGAAGGTAATCACAAGTTGTTGGTGGTGCACATAGAAAAGTACGTGGTAAATTAAGCATTGAAATCATGAGCATTTTGATGTAAATTGTAGCAGTTTGCTATAGGTTAATGTAATTTGTATTTGTTGGTTCTCAATTGTGTTTTGATTGGTTTGTCCTTGATGAAAAAATTCACCTTTGGGTATCTATTGGCATGACATTCACGTGGTTTTGGCAACAAAGGAAAGGTCTATTGGCATGAGTATTTTTCACCGGGGAGAGGTATTTCCGAATGAGTCGGGTCTCACCGACTAATACATGAGGTGGTTCATCGGCGTAAGTGATCCTTCATCGGCATTGTGTCTTGGCGAGTTTGAATTGTTACATCGACCGATTGGCACATTAAAGATTCACCTCGGCCAGACATGTTGCTTTCAGTGTGAAGTCATAGAGATTGTTCATTGTCACACCGACTGGTGGCAGGAAGATACATATCAATAAGAGTTAGGATTATCGAAGAGAAGTCTTGGCGAGTGACCTTCAGTCTCGCCGACATTACACATGGAGTTTCACAAGAAGCTTTCGGCAGGTCTTCTCCTTTGTTTCGACGACAGAGGGTGATCCCTATCGGTAGGAGTTATACCGTCGGTATGAGGTCACAACGAGATTGTTATGTCTCACCGACTAGAGGTTGAATGGGAACACATCGGCAAGAGTGGCGACATCGATATAATGTCATAGCGAACCCTGTGGGTCTCACCGATGGAATACATATGGACCTTGTCGGCATAGGCATTGATTTGTCTCGGCGAATAGGAATGATCACATGGGATTTTGGTAAGACACAGGATGCTCTACGAGATGTCACCCCGACTATGCATTGTCTTAGTGAGGGCGGATGAAGGACACATCTCGGCGAGAGTGTTTTTTTGTCATAGTGACTCAAAATGGATAAGGTTTAAGTCTTTCGGTGAAACACAATGAAGTCTACAAAATTTCTCCCCGATTATGGATTGTCTCAGCGACACCGAATGAAAGGGTGACTTTCAATAAAAACAAAGCATCATCTACAAAATGTCTCCCCGACAGCAGAATATCACAGTGACACATAAGAGATAAAAGGGTTTTCGGTGAAACATAATGTGGTCTACGAGAGGTCTTCCCGACTCTGATGGGTCATGGCGAAAGCGATAACTAAGGGGAATGTCTGGCGATTTAATTGCCTTCGGTAGGACTATCTGGATGTCTCAGTGAATGATTAACAAACTCTGTCACTGTGGCCGACATGTGAATTTCTATGTATAAGTTGCAGGCCGACATCATTGGTTGGCATTGAATCTCAGAACGGTTACATGGAAAAATATTCTCTAAGAATTGGGAGGTTATGGTTCTCAGCTGGTGGGCAGTCGTGGTTTTGATGAAAATCTATCCGTTACAATTTGAAATTTCTTGATTCAGCGCAAAAATTAAAGCTCTCTGGATAGGCATTAGTCTTGATTTTTACCATCATCTACAGATTGTCATTATTCAGCTTCATATTCTAAAATTGGTAAGTGAGTTTCAGTTTCGTGTGAAAAACGCATTTTGAAGACTTCTTCATGACGACATACTTGAAACGATATAAAAAACCAATGTTGAAAATAGGGTAGACTCTTTGGTTGTAATTTGAGATAATCATTCCTTGGCTGTATGAAAAAGTATGAATAAACTCTGCAATAAAAATTGAATAACAAGAGGCAGAGACATTGTAAATTTCTTCTCTATATAGTATTTTAAGGATTCAATTATTGAATCCTTAGGGTATTCTGTAGACGAGAAAACAGAGAAATATGTGCTTAACTGAAAAGAGAGAAATCCTCTGAGTTATTATTATTGTTCAAAACATAATTTGAGGGGTTGGTACTCCTTGAGATAGATATCTCTAAATGAGGGGTTGGTGCTCCTTGAGTGGGTGCTCAAAAATTAGCCTATAAGGCATTGTGAATAGTTGATTAAAAGTTAAGCCTGCAAGGAATTTCAGGAGTGGTTTTTATACCCCAGGAGGGTTTTCCACTCGAAAAAATCTTGTGTCTCTTTGTTCTTTTGTGTGCTCACTGCTTTACAGTGTTGTTGTTTCAGTTCATGATTACATTCAACTCATGAATGCATTAATTAGAGTAATATTGAAATCAAATCTGAGCTATGTTTATGAATTTTTGAAAATTGGTCAAATCTGTTAAGACACTGATTCACCCCCCCCCTCTTAGTGTCATTTTAACTCCAACAATTGGTATCAGAGCATAGGGTCCTCTAATAGGTTTTAATCACATTGGATTGATCTTGGTCTAACCAGAGCTCCGTTATTTGATGGAACATATTATGTGTTTTGGAAAATTAGAATGGAAGCTTTTCTTATTTCTTTTGATGTTGATGTTTGGAGCATTGTTATAAATGATTACAATGTACCAGCCTCTATTCCCACTGATCCTGCTGAAAAAAAGAGGTATGAAACAAATGCCAGAGCTAAGCATGCCATCTTGTGTGGGTTAACTAAAGATGTGTTCATTAAAGTCATGCATTGCAAATCTGCTCATGAAATCTGGGAAAAACTTGAAACTATATATCAAGGGAATGAGAAAGTCAAACTGTCAAAAATCATTACCCTCAAACATCAGTTTGAGGAGTTGAAAATGAAGGATGATGAAAAAGTGGCTGAATATTTCCTAAGAGTTGATGAAGTTGTCAATGCAATGAAAGGTCTAGGTCAAAAGGTTAATGAATTTGATGTGGTCACAAAGGTTGTTAGAACCTTACCATCCAAATTTGAATCTAAGGTTTCAGCCCTAGAAGAAAAGAAACACTTTGATAAGCTTACCTTAGACAGCCTGCAAGGAATACTTACTGCCTATGAAATGAGATTTAGCAAAAACAATTCAATAGGAAAAGAAAATACCTTTAACACTGAAAGGAAAGAAAAAGTCGAAGTCAGTGAATCAGAGTTGTCTGATTCTAAAGAATCTCATTTTGTTAGAAGATTTAAAAAGGGATCAAGAAAATATAAGGGAAAACTTCCCTTTAAATTTTTTAACTATGGAAAAATCAGTCACTTTGCTGCAAAGTGTCCCTATGATGATCAAATCTGTGACAATGAGACACCTGAAAAATATCCTAAGAAGAATTCCTTCAAACCTAAACGAAACTTCAATTTCAAAGATTGTTGAGTAAGGATGATGTGAGTCCGGAATTATCAGTTAAAGAAATGGCTTTATTCATAAATTTGAAATACAACAAATGATTAAGCAATGATGTTAAAGAAGAAGAGTGAAATGCGTCTTGAAATTGTGAGCTGAAATAATGCTGAGGTGAAAGCTTCGAAAAACAAGTTCTTGCTCAAGAACATAAACGGTCAAAATGGTCTCGAAAGCAACAAATAAGAGTTGAACTTGAGAAATATAAATTCACAAAATCAAAGTCCTTAAGATTTCATTAAATCTTCCGGAGATGGCAGATAAAGGCTCTCGACGAAAAGCTGTATAAAGATAAAACCGGTATTGGTTTTGAAAAGGGTGAATGTTCAATTGATAATACAAAACAAAACCCCTCTTCTGAAATCAAGGGTTCAAGTCCAAATCACTCCAATTTTGGTAAGAATCATGTTCAGCCCTTGAAAGGTAATAGATCATCTTACAGATACAATCCCTTCTTCTATGGTTATTGTTTTTTCTGCAACAAATTTGGCCATAAGGTGAGCGCATGCAGGCTTATGAATCCTAGAATACCCAAGTTTGGTCTTAGGCAACACTATGGTTTTGTTATATAGATCAGATGTTTTAAATGCAATGCTTTGGGACATTCTATCAAACATTGCAGAACTAATTTGCAATCGAAACAACAAAAAATTAAAAAGGTTTGGAAACCTAAGACTGTAAACAACATTGAGCAAACTATGTTGGTTCAAACTGCGTTTCATTCCAAGAAAAAGGACTTATGGGTCCTAGACAGTGGATGTTCTAACCATATGACTGGCGACAAGGATAAGTTTATAAATCTTGAAGATTATGTAGGTGAATATGTTAAGTTTGGTGATAACTCTGGTATTCAAATTAAAGGTAGAGGTTCACTTCTTCTGAATGAAGACACTCCTATCTATAATGTGTACTATGTGGAATGTCTTAAGCACAATATTCTAAGTGTTAGTCAAATCTATGATAGTGGTTATCATGTTCTTTTCACTTCGCAAGGATGTGAGATTAAGAACAAGCTTGGAAAGGTTGTTGCAGCTGGAAGGAGTACAAAAGGAAATGTGTACAATCTTCTTGACACATCAAGCAATGACAATAATCAAGGTATGTGTCTAATGGGCCAAATTGAAGAGAATTGGTTATGGCATAAAATATTAGGACACAGAAACTTTTAAAATCTGGTTAGAATCAGTAAAAATCATAATGTTAGAGGTCTACCAGTTCTTAGCAAGCCAGAAAACTCTATGTGCAAAGAATGTTTAAGTGGTAAACAAACTAAAATCAGCTTCAAAACAAAAGAACATTCTTCTTCAAAACCTTGACAACTTGTGCATACTGATTTATGTGGACCAACCAGAACAAGGTCTATTAATGGTAAAAGGTACTTTATGCTGTTTGTGGATGATTATACTAGAATGGTTTGGGTCACATTTCTTAAGCACAAATCAAAAGCCTTTGAAAGGTTTAAAATCTTTTGTAAATTGGTTGAGAAGGAATCTGATTTGAAACTTAAATGTCTGCGATCTGACAAAGGAGGTGAGTTCACTTCTCAAGATTTTATTGATTATTGTGAACAACACGGCATTAAAAGACAGTATGTTGCAACAAAAACACCTCAACAAAATGGGGTAGTTGAACGTAAGAATAGAAATGTAAAAGAAATGGCTAGAACCATGCTAGATGAAGCTAAATTGTATGATATGTATTGGAAAGAAGTTGTTCATACAGCTGTATACATTTTGAATAGAGTGTAGCTTAGAGTGAAATCTAAACACACTCCTTATGAACTTTGGTATGGAAAAACTTCTTTTGTCAAACACTTTAAAATTTTTGGAAGTAAGTGTTTTATCAAGAAAGATGATGATAACCTTGGGAGCTTTAAATCAAAGAGTGATGAGGGAATCTTTTTGGGATACTCAACTCACAACAAAGCTTATAAATTCCTTAGCAAAAGGCTTAACAAGATTGTTGAAGTTGTGAATGTAAAGTTTGATGAAAGATTACATTTAGATGTTGAAATCTTGCAGGATAATGAGGAAGAACGACTTGAACTTGAATCAAATTCAGAAGAAGCTGAAACAACAAAGTATTTTGCTGAATCAGCAAGCCCTAAAAATGAAAAAGCAAGTCCTGAAAAGGTTGTATCTAAAGCTCCTTCGAAAACTCTAGCTATATATCACCCCAAAGATCAGATTATTGGGGATAAAAATGCAAGAGTTCAAACTAGGAGAAAGGTTGTTGAATCTGATGAAAAGGCTCAAATAGCTTTCTGTTTAGTTACTCAATTTGAGCCTAAATTTTTTAATGAAGCTCTCACAGATTCATGTTGGATTAATTCTATGCAGGAAGAAATTGATCAGATTGAGAAAAATCGGACTTGGGAGTTAGTCCCAAGACCAGATGACAAGAATGTCATTGGAGGCAAATGGATATACAGAAATAAGGTTGATGAAAATGGCAATGTTATTCGCAACAAAGCAAGATTTGTCTGCAAAGGCTATGCTCAACAAGAAGGTATTGATTTTGGTGAAACCTTTGCACCTGTTGCTAGATTAGAATCTATCAGAATATTCTTGGCTTATTTTTTTTATAAAAACTTTAATGTTTATCAAATGGATGTCAAAACTGCTTTTTTAAATGGCTATTTAGATGAAGAGGTCTATGTTGAACAACCTGAAGGATTTATTTGCAAAGATAAGCCTGATCATGTTTACAGATTGAAAAAGGCCCTCTATGGCTTAAAACAAGCACCTAGAGCTTGGTACTCTAGGCTGGACAGTCATCTGCTTTCAAATGGTTTTGTTAAAGGAGGTGTAGACAACAATCTTTATGTTAAAACTGAAGGTTCTGATATTTTGGTTGTTGAAATTTACATTGATGACACTATCTTTGGCTACAATAATGTTACCTTGAGTAAAAAATTCTCTCAGCTAATGGAATATGAATTTGAAATGTCATTATTGGGAGAATTAAATTTCTTCTTGGGTCTTCAAATCTCTCAACGTGAAAATGGAATATTTCTTCTCAAACCAAGTATGCTAGAGAGATGCTTAAGAAATTTCAGATGGTTGAATGCCATCCAGTTAGCACTCCAATGGTTACTGGATGCAAACTTACTAAGGTTGATGATTCTCCTCATACAAATCAAATTGAATATAGATCAATGATTGGCAGTCTATTATATTTAATTGCTTCTCAACCCGACATCATGCAGGCAATTTGCACTATTGCACAGTTTCAGGCATCACCTAAAGAATCCCATGTCACTGATGTTAAAAGGATTTTTAAATATATTCAGGGCACTCTTGATTATGGTCTTTGGTATCCTAGAAGCAATGATTTCTCTTTGATTGCTTATACTGATGCTGAATGGGCTGGTTGTTTGGATGATAGGAAAAGCACCCGTGGTGCTGCCTTCTTTCTTGGTGATCATTTAGTGGCATGGCACAGCAAGAAACAAGTATTTGTTTCTCTTTCTACTGCTGAAGCAGAATACATT
>VDFB02256132.1:8480055-8807532 GCA_007258455.2 Sequoia sempervirens
TGCAAATTTAGGGTATATTGGTGAGGGATCAGGTTAGAGATTTTACTTGGGTTTAAGGGGGTAAGGGTTCAGGGATAAGGGTTGTAGGTAGAGGGTAGAGGGTTTAAGGGTTTAGGGTATACTGTTGAGGGATTAGGGTAGAGATGGAGGGATGGATGGAGGGAGAGATGGATGGATGAGTGAGATAGAGAGGAGAGAAGAGGTGGGAGGGACAACACTATATGAGGGTTGAGGATCCAATGTATAGAGTAGAGGGTTGAGAATTGAGGTTATAGGTTTGAGGAACTATAGGGTTGATGTTTTAGGGAATTTGGTTGAGGGTATAGGTTTGATGGAATAATGTTGAGGTTACATATGGTTGAAGGATTAGGGTTGAGGGTCCAATGTATAGGTCAGAGGGTGTCAAGGTTGAGGGTTTAGGGTTTGAGGGTTGAGGATTGAGGGATTAAGGGTTGAGGGTTGAGGGTTTAATGTACAGGGTAGAGGGTTGAGGGTTTAAGGTTGAGGGTAGAGGATTGAGGGTATAGGTTTGGGGGATTAGTGTTGAGGGTTGAATGTATAGGGTAGAGGGTATAGGGGTAGAGGGATTAGGGTTTAAGGGTTGAGGGATTAAGGGTCAAGGGGGTTGAGGGATTAGGGTAGAAAATTTACTTGGGTTTAATGGTTTAATGGTTGAGGGATTAGGGTTGATGGTAGAAGGTATTAGGTTGAGGGTAGAGGGTATATGGTTTAAAGGTTGAGGGTTGAGGGTTTTTTGTTTTGGGTTGAGTGTTTAAGGGTTGAAGGGTTGAGGGTTGAGGGTATATAGTTGAGGGATTAAGATACAAATGGAGTGATGGACAGAGGGAGAGATGGAGGGATAAGTGAGATAGATAGAAGGAGAGAGGAGGGAGCGAAAAAGATATATGAGGGTTCAAGATCCGATGTATATGGTATATGGTTGAGAATTGTGGGTATATGGTTGAGGATCTATAGGATTGATGGTTTAGGGAATTTGGTTGAGGGTATAGGTTTGAGGGATTAGTGTTTAGGGTACATATAGTTGAAGGATTAGTGTTGAGGGTTCAATGTATAGGGTAGAGGGTATCGAGGTTGAGGGTTTAGGGTTTGAGAGTTGTGGATTGAGGGATTAATGCTTGAGGGTTGATAATTCATAATTAAGGGTAGAGCATAGAGGGTTTAAGGGTTTGAAAAATGGGGTATCCTAGTGATGTAGAGAGAGAGAGATGGAGGGGGTGGGAGAGAGATAGATGGTAGAGGGTTGAGGGTTAAGGGTAGAGGGAGAGAGATAGAAGGAGTGAGTGAGTGAGAGAGAGAGACTTGAGAGAGGAAGAGGGGTTAAGACAGAGAGAATTGAGAGAAAGAGAGGGAGGGAGTGGGAGAGAGATAGAGGGTGGAGAGTAGAGGGTTCAAGGGTTTAAGGGTAAAGGGTAGATGGGAGAGAGATAGGAGTGAGTGAGTGAGAGAGAGGGGGACTTGAGAGAGGTAGAGGGAGTATGAGGGAGAGAATTTAGAAATAGTGGAGGTAGTGGGAGACATATAGAGGGTAGAGGGTAGAGGGCTAAGTGTAGAGGGGAGAGAGAAAGGAGTGAGTGTGAGAGATAGAGAATTGAGAGAGAGAGAGAGAGAGAGAGAGGGTAGGAGGGAGATAATTGAGAGAGAGAGAGGGAGGGAGGGAGTGGTAGATATATAGAGGGTAAAGGGTAGATTTTTGAGAATTGAGGGAATAGATTTGAGGACCTATAGTGTTGTGGTATAGGGTATTGCATTGAGGGTATAGGGTTGAGGGATGATGGTTGAGAGTTTAAGTTAGAAGGTTTAAGGGTTTAAGGTTGATGGTTTAGGGTTGAGGGTAGAGGGTTTATGGTTTGAGGGTATAGGTTATAAGGTTTAGGGTTCATGTTAGAGGGTAGACGGTAGAGGGTTTAAGGGTAGAGGGATTAGCCTATATTAGCCTTAATCCAGATGAGTCATTTTCTTGTCATAGAATGTGTTAAGAGACTTTAAAACTAATATATTCAATCTAGTTAATATTGACACATCTAAAGCATGCCAAAGGCACTTTAGAGATATGCTATGACATAAAGAAGATTGTTAAGGTGATGTAAAGTCCT
Source organism: Sequoia sempervirens (assembly GCA_007258455.2). NCBI lineage: Eukaryota > Viridiplantae > Streptophyta > Pinopsida > Cupressales > Cupressaceae > Sequoia > Sequoia sempervirens. The sequence continues at coordinate 8,482,170 of VDFB02256132.1, forward strand.
TATCAATTAGGGTAGGAAAATATAGATGCATTGGTAATATGACCCAAAAAAACAAGAACCCAACAAAACAAAACAACTATTTACAAAAAGGAAACTAATTACAAAAAGGAAAACTATTTACCAAATATTTATATACTAATTATAGACTAGCTTGAGAACTAGCAATCAAAACTAAGCCTAGATATAATGCTTTAGAATTTTCCCATTGATAGGTAATTGTACATCTTCTCTGGTCAAAGTTTTAAGTCTATAGGTGTTATCACCTAAAATTTTAGATACTTGGTAAGGACCAATCCATAACTTGTCAAACTTACCATGTTTACCTTTATGCTCATGGGCTTTGTTCCAATATAGGACTAAATCAAATATTTTGGAAGTTTTTAATCTAGCCCTTTTTTCAAACCATTTTTTACCATAGATTGGTACCTAGCAAAATTATCTATAGCTATGGTACATTTTTCATCTAAGTGCATCAGTTACAATAATCGAGCTTCATTTTGATCATCTAATCCAATGTAATCTTGGGTAAATTTCCAAGTATGAATTTTCAAGTTTATAGGTAATATAAGATCTACTCCATAGACTAAGTGGTAAGGAGAATTCCTCAATGCAGATTTCAACCTAGTACAGTTTACCCAAAGGGAGAATTTCAATAGAGAATTCCATTATCTTGGATTATTTTCAACTAATATCTTGATTATATCCACCAAATTCTTATTTTATGTCTCTACTTATCCCACTATTTATAATAGTTAGATGAGAATTTCAATGTTATACCATATTCAAATTTCCAATTAGAAAACTTTATTGAGGAAATAGTAGGGCCATTATCACATACTAGCGTATACGGTACTCTAAACTTGGTAATAATGCTTTCCTCTAAGAATTTTATTACGACCTCTGTGGTACATTGTTTGCTATGTCACACTTCATTCCATTGAGTGTAATAATTGGTGGCAATTAGCAAGAACTTATGACTTGTAGACGACAAAGGATTGATTGTACTAATGAATTCCAAACTCCATTGTGAGAAAGGGTACATCTTCATCACTAGCTATAATGGTTGAGCATTAAATATTCCTTTGTCTATAGAAATTTTACTTGTAACAATTTTATACATGTTCATAAGTGTCTTTGAAAATAGGTGGCTAATAATAGCTAGCTCTTGAGATGAGGTGTGTAGTAGCTAAGGGTGCTTTGTCAGTTGTACCAAATTTATCATGTAATTCCTGCAAAAGTTCATTCGCTTCTATATTATTCAAGAATTTTAAATAAATTCCTTGATTATTCTTGAATTGAACCCTATTGTGACCTTTTCACACATCACCCCATTCAAAATGGGGACCCCCTTAATTTTTTTTCCATTCGGGTCTTTTGGCTTTGGTTTTGGGTGGTTTTGCGACAGTCTCTCTTTTTTCCTTTTGTCTTTCTAGGGATGTGCCCATCTTTAGGCCTAAGTTGAATTTTTTGGCTAAGTTTGGGGTGCATTTTTATCAGATTAGGGTTTATCCTTTAGGCTTAATTTGGGGTCAAATTGAGTTGGAAAATTGAAATCTAAGCTTGGCACTGCAATCAAGAGGCTTTAGGTAGGTTCCCATTAAATTTTCATTGAATTCTAACAACTTATTATTTTTAGTAAGTACTCAATTTGAAACCTTTTTCTTAGGACTTTTGAAATTTTGGCTGCTACATCACGTTTAGGATCCTTCAAAGTGCTTATCTCCAAATTTTGACCCAATTATGAGAAATCACTATTTTTAGTAGGTGCCCCAATTTAGGGCCTTTTTTCTAAGGTTTTGTAAATTTTGATTATATCATTGAGGTTAGATCCTCTTGGGGGAGTTGCATGCAAAATTTGAGAAAATTTAGACAACTTTCTATTTTTAGCAGTTCTGGCTTTGGAAGCAATTTTTAGGGTTTGCATATATGATTTTTCAATGCATGTCAGGATAGTCTTTCTAGGTTTTTTGAGAGATTCTCGATGGTATAACATGTAATTCAAGTTGATGACTTTCTATTTTTAGTAGGTACTCGCATGTAGACTAGTTTTCTAGTTTTTTCTAGGTTTTTTGAGATCTCTCAGACAATATGACATGCAACCAAGTCTGGAAATCAGTTGATCACTTTTTCTGGAACTTACTATTTTTAGTAGGTTCACTCTAGGAATCCTAGATCTTTTGTTTCAAGAGCAAAGCAATTCAGAATAAAAATAGAGTTGAACAAAGGTCAATAGAGGCACATGCAAATGAAATTAGGGTTTCCAACTTTGGTGGCTAAAATGAGGAGCAAAATTTGATAAAAATGTAAAATGGATGTATCCCATTGCGATTGGCATCTTTCAAGGAAACTATTGGTAAAATTTGAGCATAATTTGCATACTTACTATTTATAGTAAGTGAGTTCCATAATAGGGCTAAAAATAGTAGGTCAACATGAAAGGAAAGTGTGAACAAGTCAGATAGGTCATGAGGATCACGTTGGGAAAATACCAAGACAAGAGGAGTTGTAGAAGTTTGAGAATCAAGAAGTTACTAAAAATAGAAAGTGAAGGTGAGCAGGTTGAAAATAAGCTAAGTGTTCAACTATGCCAAGGTGGGAGATAGGAAAGCACAAATTTGTCTAAGGCATCAAAATGAAACTACCACCCCCTAAATGCACCCTACGAGAATCAAGGTGGTATGAAAATTTTCTAAGTGATGGAAAATAAAAGTAGGCCCCCCAAAATGCACCTAATGAGCAAGTGCACCTAAATTGGATGAATTATATGCTCTAAGACAAGTGGAATGCACCTAAGGATTAAATATTTTCTAAGGCAAGAGAAGAAATTTTCAAAGAGAGAAATAATATGCCTTAGCTCATGAAGGATGGTGGACACCCAAAGTCTTTTGAGATAAATTTTTCTAAGGCACATAATTTAATATTTTCTAAGATGTGATTTTAAAAAAAAATTCTTACATGATGAAATAAGCCTATGCGAGGGATGAATTTTTGAAGTATTAAAGGGTAAAATATTCTTTATTTTAAATTCCAAGTGTTGCAAATTTCCAGAGGAGGGAAATTCGAGCTTTTGCATAAGTAAGAATCTTTAGAAATAGAAAATTTTATGATAGAAAGGGTCAACCTTCTAACAACTCATGAATGTGCTGAAGTTAGAAAATGTTGAGTAATGGAGAGAAGAAATTAAATGAGTTTGCTTAAATAAACTTCCCTCTTGAATTTTTTTTATTCAATGGGTAAACGCTTTTGACTGGAGCTATGAACTGGATACAACCATTCAACAATAACACCCCAACATGGTTTGAACCTTGGTGGCAAGAACAACAATGCCACCAATAAACCATCACACCATGCCAATACTGGAAAACTTCCCTCTTGAATTCAAAAATATTCTCAAGCTCAGTTATTTAAGTCATGAAAGTTTTTATTTTCTTCACCATTTTCAAAGTACAAATTTGAGACTCTGAAGGTGAAGAGCATTGAAGTTGAAGAGAAGCTACAAAGTGAGAAAGAAAGTTTTGAAGTGTTGAGGAGATATTAATATTGCTGAAGAGCATTGAGGTTTGAAGTTAGAATTTTAGTGTTGGAGCTCTTCATTTTCAAAGTTTTCCCCACCCTTTGGTAGTCTCTAGGTGATATATTTTCTAAGTTAAGTTTCTAATGAATATATTTTGTTTTTGTAGGATGGTTGAAGTAAATAGAGGAGTGACTACAAGAGAGAACAAGGCTACAAATGATGAGTTCAACAAAGCCAATGTATCTAGGCAGGTAGTGATCAAGAAGTCGAGCAATCTATTTCTTCTAGAGTCAATGTTTACTTTGAAGTTGTGAGAGCTAAGTGACACAAATCTTGGCTCATTCAATCTAGGAGCACTCAGAAGTCGAATGCATGGGATAGGTGACTATCCTCTGTCAGTCACAACACATAATATTGTGAAGAGTGGGATTTATGCAGCTGTTGGTTTTCAACCAACCATTTGATGTCCAAAGTTGATCATGGAGTGTGCCAATTGCGACAAACTAGAGTGGAGAACAATTGTTTCACGTAATGGAAAATTGTTTTCCAATCTCATGCCTGAAACCATTAGAGAGGTGTTTGGAATTCTTGCTTCTGAGGGGATGATTTACAAAACAAGAGAAAGGGTTGAAAGAATGTATGTTTCTTCTTTTGAGACGTGTGTAGGATTGATAAATTATATTTGGATGTAGAAACCCAAGCCTACTCACACCAAGCTACCCAAGCAGATAATTTCAGATGATGTAAAGCAAGAATATTGTGACTTGATTATGATGCTCAGCAGGGTGAATGAAAGTCTCCAATCATGTATCTTCAATCTGTGGATGTTTTATTTCATCAACGTTGTGTTAGAAGGAAAATACCATGTAGACTAGACGAGGATGATAAGTGATAATATACATGAACAATTTAGAAATTAGAGAAGAACAAAGACATTTCATATAAGTTCATATGTGATTTATATGTTGGATCAAATGAAAAAATACAGGGGAATATCTTATAAGGAGCCAATTGGGTGTGGTCCTAAGAAGTTTAAGATTCATGAGGCTTGCCCACAGTTACACCTAAACAATACATCTCACTACAAAAGAGTTAATGATGCCTTTATGATACAAATAACTAGGACTCTTTAGTAGAGAACTCATCAAAGAATATCAAAGGAAGCTTAGGAGCTGATTGAGAGGTATGGATGTTGGTTTATCCAATTTCTAGAATTCACATATATAAGGTTGAAGGGGTTCACATCATATCCTTTCATATTGCCAAGATACCCCATGAACAAAATATTGATGCTAGAGATATCTAGGTAGCTCATTGCCTATGATAGAATTCAGAAAAATAAGAAGAAAGGAGGACTAGACTTCCCTATCATCATGGGAAATTCAGATGAAGTTTGTCCCACCTTGCAAGTAGCTAAGGAAGTTGATGAGTTGAAATTTTTCCACCTCTCGTACCAAAATTTTAGGTAGGATTATGATCCTTACATGAATATTAGAGTGGTGCAAACCGAGGACCTTAGACATAAGGCACATATTGAGAATTTTTGGGCTAATGCGGTGGATGATGCTGAGATTAGGAGAAAAATGTTTTCCAAGAAACCTTTGAACATGATTAGAGAGTGTGAGATTATTCTAGTTCCAAACCAGGTGGATGAGGACGTGAATGTTATGTAGCTTGATTATGAGATAGTGAGAAATACAACAGTCCCTTTTCCTGATTGGTTAGAGCTAGAGATTACAGATTTGGACACATTATGCATACCAGTGTTAAAATTTATGAGAAATTGGGTGGAGAGGAATTTGAAAAAACTTAAGAGTAGATTAATTCCTCTCACTTACAACTTGATGGGTGACTAGAGGCCACCAATATTTAGAAAAAGGAAGCAGGTCACCCAAGCTTTAGAACCACGAAAAGAGGAACAGGTTCAATAGGTTCCTCAGAAAGTTGAGGAAGCATCTTCCACACCATCATGGGATCGATCTCCAAGTGTACACGAGGTCTCATTGTGTGCAGACCAAAGAAATAGATTGAATGAAGAACAAGAGTTATAGGAATAAAATTAGCCACCTCATAGGGAGTCAGTTGGTCAAAGTGTTAATGTGGCTAGAAGAGAGAACCAACAAGAAGATGAGGAAGAAAAAACAATAGGCACCCACTTCCAACAATTCATTGAGGTAGCTTTAGAGGATGAAACTACTGTGGGGCAGGAGGATCAAGTTTTAGGAGAAGATACCCAATAGATGGAGATTGATGAGCCTCATCAAAATGTTATTAGAGAAGAAGTGCATGAAAAAGAAGTGAGAGAGGAGAAACCTTTTATTATTTGTGACCTACAATAGGTGGTGTTTGATTGGCTAAGGAAAGAATGAGAAGGGATCCTATTGAGGAGACTGAATCAATGATTGAGATGGAGGAATTCCTTAGTAGAATTAGTGCAATGCCAGAGAAAAAGGCTAGAAAATTCTCAAAGATTTCTATGGATGAGGATGGTTCTCACACATTGCATGTGGCTATTCCTAGGATTGAGCGTGATTGAGATGATACTGTTCTAGAAAATTATGTGGCCACCATTATGGATTTAGGCCACCCTATAGGGGCTCAGATAATTGAAGAGTGTGATAACTCCTATTAGGAACTCAAGGATAGGTTGTTTTGAAATAAAGGAAAGTAAAAATGATTGAAGAGGGAGCATAGGACATTGGTTGGTTATGTAGAACACTTATCCCATTTGTGTGGGTGTGAGAATCCAACAATTGACCTTCTAGTAGAACTCCTAAGAGAATCAATTAGTGGCCTGGAGGATTTGAGGGAGATAGCTCAAGAGGTAGATAAGTGGGTTGGAAATGTTTGCACTAAGACAGAGAAGTTCATGGAGGATCTCACTCATCCTTTTCAACAGGCCTGTAGCATTATGGCATGCATGGACACCGTTGATCAGGCCTAGAGTGAGACCCATATCTATCAAAATAAGACTATTCTTCATTTGGGGGCTTTGATGCACATGCCCTTGTAGACTCTAGTGGGGGGAGGTGTGATACAAGAGGGTGAGAGATATGACTTCACTAGTTGGTATCTTTAGTGGTCATGGGCCGAGGTTTCTTCGATGCAACACAAGAAGATTCAGCTAGAGTTAGAAAGGCTATGGGAAATATTCTGGAAGGAGTCCTAAACACATTGAAGTCTATATTTGCTAGAAGATTGACTCCAGATGGCCTAAAGAATAGATTGGAGCTTTTCTTTTCAAAGGTAAGGACATTTGTTCAGGATGATTTTGAAAATATTTCAACCTTCTCCAACATTTTTCAAAACACTCAAGACGCATTAGTCACTTGGAGAAAATATTGTACTTGGCATGGGTAGATAGTCACAGTGCTTGAATTTAAGCTCAACCATATTCCACCTATTTCAGTTCAGGAGGTTGAGGCGGTGTTAGCCAAATTTGTTGAATTCACAGTTAAAGAGAAGGAGAATGGAAATGCCTTGTTGGATGATGACCTTCTAGAGGATGATGGTGGGAATTAATTAATCATTATGACTTCGGGGAGAAAGTGGGAATCTTTTGCTCATTTATTACCCCACTCCTCTTTATAATAGTTTTTAGGGAAGAATCTTGACTAGGGCTTATGTAGCTCAATTTGAGCCCTTCACTGTAATTCAATCTAATCCATCCATTGGAATTATCCAACTATAAAAGGGGAATCCCCCCTCATTTGTATCATATAGAATATAGGAATATAGGAAGATAGAATAGCACACATAGATAAAGCATAGATGAATAGAGAGCATAGATTGATAGCATAGCGTAGATTGAAGAGGAAGGAAAGTTTTCAAATTGAATGCTTTGAAAGATATTGTTGTGAACACTCCTATAATAAAAAGAGTTATCATTGCTTGTGGTTTCATCTTTTATTGTGGGTAGCTATCAAGATTTCTTCATCCTTCCAATTCACATAGAATTTTAAAGTAGAACTTAGAATAGAATAGATTTCACTTCATGCAAGTAGATAGTTGTGGAATGCGGTGGTTGATTTGAGCAAGCTTCACTAATCCATACCACTAGTGGGATCACTGATGGTGGGTTCGCCATGTGTGGTCAACTAGAATTTTTTGGACCTAACTTCAGTTATGATTTGCATGTTGGCATGTGTCGTTTTAATGGTATCTTCATGTTAAGCTGTAATTTGAATATCTTTAGTTCCCCCCTTTGAATATTGCACTAGTTTTATGGAAGCTGTCCAAGGTGAGGCAAAGAAAAACTAGGTTGAAGTCTGTGAGAGTTGATCACCATGTCCCATGCCTAGAATAGACCATAGCATTTTTAATCCCTATAGCCATTCAAAATCAGTACTTTTTGGTTAGTTTAGGAAACTCAAGCTTCAATGATAAATATTTCGAGTCATGAAGACCCCCTTTCTCTTTGAGTGAGAAATTATGTGAGTCTCCTTGAAATACCAACAAATCACATTGATCAAGCCAATTGAGACTATGTCCACCACATAAAGGAAACTTGGAGTTGAATGCATGATCTTTCACAATATTAGCATGTAGGAGATTTTGATCAAGAAAGGATAGAGTAACGATTGGGAACTTTATTCTGTGTTGGCGCAGTCATAAAACAGCCATGAACAAACCCATCCTTCAATCATATAACTCTAAGCTTTTATCTTTATGGAAATTCTTTGATTTCTTTGCATATGATCAGGGCAGTTATGGGTAACTAGGTAATACCATATATCTGAATACCAATCATCTTGATCTTTTATGTCCATAATATATTTCTAGCTATAAATTTTTGGATCAATCTCAACAATTGATTTAACTAAGGCTTGTACATAGACCAACTTCAAGGGTATAATATCTAAATCAAGCTCTTGCAAAATTGTAACCCACTTGGCTCTCTTTTCTTTGAGCTTGCTTTGTGTCAATAACATTTTTACTACAACATCAAGGACAATATCCTTGACTATACTTCTAAGAATTTAATTTCAAAGTTTTCAAACTTCTTTAACCAACAAAAAGGATTGGTTTTCAACATCCATGTATTTGAGCCTCATTTCTTTAAATGGAGTGCTCATGAAAGCAATCAGCTTTTTTCTTTGTTCTTGCCCCTTTTTGTCAACATTGTTGCACATGTATGACCGAAAGAAAAAGAGTAAATATAAAAAGGTTTAACATAATCTTGACTTACCAACATTGATGCTTCCACAATTGGAACTTTCATATTTTTGAAGGTGATTTTAGCTTCACTTGTCCACTCAATTTTTGTATCGTTCTTCAACATATCATTGAGTGGTTTCACTATCTCAATGAATCTGGTGATAAATTTCTAGACGAAATTGATCTTACCAAAATATGATTTTAATTATTTCTTACTTCTCGAGGGTTGTAATTTGAGTAAAGCACTCACTCTATCTAGGTCTATTGAAATACCTCTTTTATAAATAATGTGTACCAACATCTTTCCTTCAGACACCCTGAAAATAAATTTCTTAGGATTCAATGAAACTCCATAAGTTTGACACTTTTGCAATATTGCTTTGAGATCACAGACATGATCTCCTTTTTTCTTGAAAAATACCATGAGGTCATCCATGTATATATTAATGAATTTTCCTATCAAATCTTGGAAGGCATAATCCATAGCTCTATAGAATGTGGCTTTGACATTTATCAATCCAAACGATATCCTTCTATAAGTGAAAGTTTCCCACTTTGTAGTGAATACTATCTTCATCTGATTTTCCTTCGCGACCATTACCTTATTGTATCTAGAGAATCCATCAAAGATGGACATCATCTATGAAATGTTAACAATTTGCAACACTTCTTCCAACAAAGGCAAGGGATAATTGTCCTTTTTAGATGCCTTATTCAGATTCCATAAATCCACACACAAGTATATATCTCCATTCTTTTTCTTGACAGGCACTAGATTTTCCATCCAAGTAGAAAGTCTAGTAGGAAATTTTATCTAGGTTGAGAGGATATTTTGTACTTCATTTTGGATCAAAGGTTCCAAGAGTGCATTTAAGGATGTTGTTTCTGTCATAAAGGCTTTGCATCATGCTTTAATGAAATGTTATGGGTGATGATGGAAGTACCATAGGTTTTCAAATCTTTGTATTTCCATGCTATAACCTTCCAATAATCTTAGAGTGCTTGAACAATATTTCTTCTTTCTTCCTCAGTACATACCTTCCCTAGAAGAACATTCTTAGGATCCTCTTTAGTATTCAAATTATATAATTGAAACTGCCCTCCATCATTTCTGGGTAGGTCTTTCTAATGGACTATTTGATCTACATCAAATAGTATTTCCAACTCAATTATTCCTTTCATAATATTATTATCTTTAGCTTGAGCTAATTGTTCATCTTGAATTTCACCATCTAGGTGATCTATTTCTTCAATTATCTATTCCTTGACAATACTGGTGTTAGTGATAAATTTCAATATGTGGCGATCATCTTTGAATATTTACAAATTGGTAACATTATCAAGGACCAATGGTAATTGAACTAGCTCAACAGTAAACCTCCTCAAATCATAAGCATCCAAAGGTTGTACAAATCTAGCAACATTATCCAGAGCATCAAATCTCTGATTGAATCTTCATGGGATATGAGTGATATTAAAAGCATCAAAATATTCTTTCAAGTCCTACACTCAGTGTTAGTAATTGGACAAGTATTTGTAATGAAAAAAATAGTATTTTCAAACTTTCTTGACCACTAGCTCTAAGTCACCAAACACCTTAAGAATCTTAACCTTTTTCTTGATCACGAGCATCAAACCATGAATGATGGATTTGTATTTTACCACATTGTTAGTACATTGGAATTGTAATCGATAAGAAACAATGAAACACTTAACTTATGGACTGATGAGCTCAACTCCAATTCCAATTCCTTGTTTCAATTTGGATCCATAGAACTTGAGGGTCTAAGTTTGATCTTCAATAGATCTGAGCTTATTATTCTTAAGAGTTGACAAATAAACCTTTTCGGTCTACTTGGCATGCATCTTATCTCCAAGTATTTCTAGCTTGGACCTATTAAGAGTAGTTTTTTTCTAAATAGTGTTGGCTTTCAATTCTATGAATGACCTCTAAGCACATCAATAAATTGTCCTCTAAGTGTGTAGAATCGTGTAACCTACACGAACCCTACAACAATTTTTTTTTAGTGAATCTTTAATTTTCTTGCTCTTTCAAGCTTCTACAACAATATTCTTCCAAAATTTATCTAAACGACTATCCTCTTCTTTGAAAGAATCATAATCTAATTCAACTAACATGTCTATTTCAAGAGTTATCTGATTATTCTTTTTAGCATTACACAAAAAATTCTTCTATTTTAACTCCAGAACTTCAAATTTTATAAACTCCTAGTTCTACATCTATGTATAGAACTTCATTTTTTTATTATTATAATTAGTGATCATATATTTCATGTGTGGCTCTCTCTTAATCCTAATATGATTACAAATTCCTTTCCATGGTAGCCACATTTGCGAAAAGTCTATGACCATGTATCCATTCAAAATATTTGACTAGTCCCTACCCAATTGCATCCAATAAGTATTAGGTATCTCAGCTGTTGGTGTAATTAATTATTTAATTCCACTTTAGCATAAGTTTATGTAGGCATATTTATTTCCTAGGTTAATTATTATCTTTATCTTATTGAGCTGTCTTTTTGCTTAAGATAAGATTAGGGTTGTTTTTTCTTGCTTTATTGCTTCATTGCATTTTTGAAGGTTTTTGTATTATTTGTAAAACAATTACTTTCAATAATCATAATGTTGATTTTTTCTTGCACAATTTTGCTTTGAGGGTTTAAATTTTATTTTATTTTTGTTTTGAATATCTATTGCATGTGATAGGTGATTTCTTGCAGGTGATTCTTGGGGATTGTGAAGTTGGTTTTTCAACTTCTACATGATATCAGAGCTCCAGACCTATTGCTACCTATTCATGTTTTAAAAATATTCTCTCACTATGTCTTTTTCTGTGCAAGGGATTGAAGCCATTTTTCATTTTCGCTTCATAAATCTAGCTCCCACTAAGTTGTAGGAAAAATGATTTCTGGGTTTTGTAGCCAGGGTCAAAATTTGAGCTGGGTATATTTTAGATTTTGATATCTTGTACGGATCTAAATAAAATCATTGTACAAAAATTCGTGTGCATCATTTTTCTCTTTGCTGAAGGTTTAAAAAAATATTTTTTCATCTTCTGCTTGCTGGATCAAAAAAAATTTCTGGGTTTTGTTCTTATCTTCAAAATATTTTTGGGTTTCTATTTTTTTCCACTCATTGTGAACAAATTTTGCAAAAATTAAATCAGAAGTAAACTTTTTTTTTGCTAGAAAACCCATTTCCTCCAGGCTAAATTCAGTTTTTTTTTTAAAATTCATAATTTTTGGCCATGGTGTCAGATTTTCACAAACAAGATATCATTAGAAAGCTGGTCCCGACCTTTACATAGATTTGAGGTCAGATTTTCACAAACAAGATATCATTAGAAAGCTGGTCCCGACCTTTACATAGATTTGAGGTCCTTTTTAATCATGGAGGCAGATGTGAACATTGGTTTGTGCATGCACTCATTTTTGTTTTCATGCACTAGGTTTGCATTTTCTCTATAGTTTATGCATGTTTCACATTCTCTTTTTTTACAATCATTGGGCATTGTAATAAATGAACTGATATAAAGTTCCATCAAGGGGGGTTTTTTGCATCTCATTTTCATGTTGGTGACAACTCGCGTGAGTTTATTTGGATTATGTTGTTTCTTTTGGCCTCATCTTGTTTAGCTGGATGCATTTTTGGTTCTCATTGGTTCACACTTCAGATTGGGAGTCTATGATTATTGATCCGCATTGGTTCAGATCCTTCTTAGTTTGAGGGCCATGTTTTTATGGTTAATGTTCCAAAATCTTGATGGTACTCATTCTCATGGAGCAATTTTCGTTACAGTTTGGCATTGGCATTGAGAGACACACAACTTCCAGATTTTGTCATCATATCATTCCCTCATATGGGGGGTCATCTTTTTCATCTACTATTGCTTCACAAATTCCAGGGTTGTTCTAGTTTGTGAGTTTTCTAGTGTTTTGTGGCATCAGGTCTGCTATCACATTATGATTCTATTTTTAGTTTCTTGTAGACAAAAGTATCTTTCCTTGTTTGTTGGATTGCGGTTCCAATGTTTTTTTTTAGCAGTCATCTCATTGTAGGGGGGGTTTTGTCTCACTGGGTTTTCCTTCTCTACCTCATCATTGCATTTGTAAATGAGTACCTAATTAGGCCTTGTTTCCGGGACTCATCTCTTGCATAATAATTTGCTTCTCCCTAAGTTGCACTTATGGGGGGGTGTTGGTGTAATTAATTATTTAATTACACTTTAGCATTAGTTTACTTAGGCATATTTTATTTCCTAGGTTAATTATTATCCTTATCTTATTGAGCTATCTTTTTGTTCAAGATAATATTAGGGTTGTTTTTTCTTGCTTTATTGCTTCATTTCCTTTTTGAAGGCTTTTGTATTATTTGTAAAACAATTACTTTCATAATCATAATGCTGATTTTTTCTTGCACAATTTTTCTCTGAGGGTTTACATAACATCTTTTTTTTTGTTCTGAATATCTGTTGCATGTGATAGGTGATTTCTTGCAGGTGATTCTTGGGGACTGTGAAGTTGGTTTTTCAACTTCTACATCAACAACCTGAATATCTATATAATACTAAATCTAGGGATCTGATGCTAACTGCATATGAATATTGGTTAATTCTTCGACTACAATTACTTTAGTTTTGTGAAGTTGAGTGACTTTCTTCAAGGAATTTGTTGGAGTTAAAAATTACATCTGATATATGGAAAAAGAAATCACATTAGTAGATGCTCCATAATCTACTAAGAAATTATGGAGATTTCTATCAAATATTCTCAGTGTGAGCAAAATTGGTGGGGATTCTATTTCCCCTTTATAAAAGGCTACTTGCATGTTCACCATAGGAACTATATTTTTTTCTTTTTCCTTAATGGAGTTATCCTTCACCTAAGATTCTTTACTAAGATTACTTCATTTGGGAAAATATTCTAAGGTATCCAAGAAAGCTTTCCTAATTATAGGTATTTTAAGAAGTTCTGATAGAGGATGATTTTCACCTTTTATTTTATTTCTTCCACTAAATAATTAGTCAAATGGTTTTGATCAGTGGAGTCTAATTTTTCACTTTGTGAAACATTCATTGAGTTTTATTGAGAGGTCACTTTGGGTAACCTTGGAGTGTTACTTGATTTATCATCAAGTGGATTGTTAAAATTATTAGGTGCGATTGATGTAGTCAAAGGCCCTTTGAATCTACTTCAACCATTCGTGTTACTTCTCAAGTCATAGCTCTGTCCTTTTGGGTATTGTTGAAAAGCATGAATTTCATCAACTTCATCGTGAGGTTCATTTTCATTTTGATAAGGAAACACGTAAGTTTCTATAGTCATGGTTGAAATATCTCCTTCTTGTTCATAAGTGCGACTCTTGATAATAATAGGTGATTCAAAACATTGGTAACTCTCAAGAACTAAAGTAGAGTCATATTCTTTTGGAACTAATTCATTTCCCTTGGGAGGATGAGATTCACACTATTCATTGTAGTACGTAGCAACCAAAAAAATATTTGATGTGATTCTAAACTATAGACATTCAACTTCAAAATGAGCATTTATGTTGTGGATTTGACACCAATTATTCATCACAAGGTTAGCTAAATTCACCTTTGGTGTAGGTCTATCATTAGAGGAATTAGCATTATCTAAATGTGTGGATATTCCTCTATTATTTGGTCATGTATTCCAAGGTGTAGGTAGTCTAGGAGCATTACATGTTCGACTTTGTAAACTTTGATTATTACTCTGAGAGTTTAAAAAATATGATTTCTTAATTGTGTAACTTCTATGGTTAATATTTTGAGTTGAGCTATGATTTCCTTGATTTATTCTTTATTATATGAATTTTTGACCTTTTGACTCTCTTAAGTCTACAAGAAGAAATAATTTTCATTAGGATGTAGCTCTATGATAGTTGGACTAGGTTGTGGGACTAAATCTTGATTATTTCCTAGTTGGAAGAAAGTGTTTTGAGAAAATGTCCCATTGTAGAGTGTTGAAGGAAAAGAATTAGGAGTCATTGGATGATTTAATACAACTCCATTCACACTTGGAATAGTATAGTTATTCAATCCATTTTCACCATTTACAGATGATTTGCTTCTCAAGTGTTTCATTTCTAAATTTCCACTTATGGCTTCAACATAGTATTCTAGTAAAGTAGTGGGAGGATTTTCCCTTTCTTTCACAAACATAGTAGTTAAAGGATTTACTACCATTTAATAAACCGTAATGGTGAACAAATTATCCACTACATAAGGTGCTTGTAACCTAGAACATTCCTTTTAAAATATGTCTTTAAAATTAGTTATAGGTTCACCATCAAACTTTTTGATTTGATAAAACTAATGATATAACAAAGTAGGATCAACCGACATTCTAAACTTGGCTAAAAATTGACTTTCCATATCTTTCCATGATCTAACTGAATTACAAGGTAAGTTGATGTACCACTAGTAAACTTCATCACTTAAGATATACAAAAATAGCCTACATAAGACATATTCATGTTGTATCCTTGCTCTAAAACATGTATCATTAAAGATACTGATACGTTCTTCCACATCTTTGTGAAGGTAATACTTAGGACATAATTTGTCTAGGTTATTTGGAATATCATTATACAAACAAATTGAATCGGTGATTCTATGTTAAATAAATCCCTTGGTGTGAGTGGGGGAGATATAAAAACAATCAGATTTTATGATATCACACTTACACTTATAGACCCTTGGGGTTTGGATGACTTTAGACCACTAAGTTTGACTAATGTCACGTGATGATTGCTAGACCAGGAGCTAGTGACTCTACAAGACTCCATCTTCAACCCTAATGAAACCAAAAGAACTTCAAGATGAAAATCATTTTAGTGTTAGTTCTTGTTGATCACAATGTTAGTCACACACCAACAATGTAGATAAATCCTCATGGAAAGACCATAGGAACCTATCTTTACTTGACATAATAAACTAGGGAAACCTAAATCTTAGGATGAATCAACTTAATCCCAAGGATCGTATATGTCAGGTATTGACCACACTAAGTGTAGACACCTAAAAATGGTCTGGAGAATCCAATTAATCGAATATGCCTTATTTGATTAATTAATCTTAAATTCCTCTACTTAGTAAATAAATAGAAATATTTATTTATATTAAGTTCATTTATCAATTCTCCTATTTTTCTCTCCTAATTAAATAAACAAAATTAAAAACTTTGTTTCATTTAATTATTATCATTTTTATCACATTAATTCTCTCTTAAATTAAATAAACAAAATTAAAAACTTTGTTTTATTTAATTATTATCATTTTTATCACATCAATTCTCTCTTAAATTAAATAAACAAAATTAAAAACTTTGTTTTATTTAATTATTATCATTATTTCTTCTATCTTAAAATTGAATACACAATTTAAATAATTCGTGTTATTTAATTTCACATTTCCTCTTAATTAAATAAAGATTGTCAAAAATCTTTTATTTAATTATCACTCTCCTTTAATTTAATAAAACCAAACCCTATAGTTTGATTTATTAAATTATTTATTCCTCATTTTTGCTAAATTTAAATAAATTAAAATTATTTAAATTTATTGCATAAAGTTTGCACTATTCCCTCACCAATAAATATTTATTTCTCACCAATCAAATTAATGGCACTGCCATTCACGGGAAAGCTTCAGGGAAAATCTGCAGGAAGATCTCTCAACAACCTTCCACCCACCTTCCCTCTTATATTGCCTGGTGTTTTCATGGGGAGAAACCATTCCCCATGATCAGCTTCTTCTTCTCATCCCAAGCCTTTAGATTCTCCAGAAGAAATCACAGCCCCTCATCCGGTTTCCTGTACAATTGTGCTGCCGTGAAAGCTATAAATACAGCTCTTGGGCTACACAAAAAAATATCCCAACGAATGTAATCTTACTCTGCAGGTTTCCAAAGCACTCAAGCATCCAATTCATCCAACAATCACCCAGCAACCATCCAGCATCCATCCAGCATCAACATTTGCAGTCATGGCTGCCATTAGCATAGAGTTTGCATATTTAGATTAAAATAGAGTAGCATAATCTCATTTCTCATTCTCTAAGTGTCACTTAATAGTTTAATTAGCTTAAGAATATGAGAGCTAAGTAAATTAGAGAATTCTTTAGAGTTAGAGAGCAATAGGATAGCATTTTGAAGCTTTTTAGTTTAATTTAGTTTAAATTCATTGAGTTTTAGATACAATTATCCTATTTAGAAGCGTAGAGGCATTGTTTATTTAGTTTTCCCCTTTTACACGCTTACAGAATGGCACCCACCGTGGGGCAATACCCCGTATTTTGCTAATTTTTGAAAATCTTGTCGTACAGGAATCGGCGTAAAAGTTTTCGTGGGATCGAGAGTTTTTACAGCGCGCCAGGATTCTGTTTTAACGCGCTAGGTTCTTATTCCATCACGCCCGGTAACTGTTCCAGCGCGCTGAGTTTCTGTTCCAGCGCGCCCGGTCACTGTTCTTGCGCGCCTGGTTTCTGTTCCAGCGCGCCACTTCTTTTCATTTAAAGTCATTTCTTTCATCTGGATCCGACGCGTCTATGGCTAGATTTCATTTATTTCTTTCTGTTTGGTTAAAATTTACCAATCCTAGGGTAGAAACAATAAAATTTACCAATCCTAGGATAGAAATGGATAAAATTTACCAATCATAGGATAGAAATGGATTAAAAATGCACCAATCCTAGGATTGAAACATCACACTTCTTTTGAGGTTTTAAAAATTGAACATCTTGCTTGTCATGGAGCAATATCTCCATTAGAAGTAAATCATTTGTCTTTTGGGCTTAAAAAGAACAAAATCTTGCTGTGTTTGGGTGACAGGTTTATGCTCTCCCCTTAACTGGGTGCATCAGAATACCAGACTCACCATTTACTTTATGCAATTTTATGCTTTTGTTAAAACCTTTAGACAGGCCTGCCGTAGTGGGAAAAAGTACTCACCCTACGGGAACGACCTGAGTGGGGATAGCCAAAAGCCATGGTATTCCAACCCACTTTAAAATTTATGTGAATTTGGGGAAACCCTCTTTCAACGGAAGTGCGCAGGATAACCATCCCCAAAATCTTTGTTTTAAAGATTGGGAGGTCTCTCGAGGGAGTTTATCCATTTGCCGCTCCGAACGGAAACCCTATCTAAGAACTTAGAACTAGAAGCACGCTTGTCAGTTTCCGAACATTGTAATACTCGGCGGTGCAGGGGCGGGGAAGAATCTACCCTCAAGCACTCACCATATAATTGCCAAGGACTGTTTGCTCAGGGGATCCGGTATCCACTTCCATCACTCTGAGTACGCACCTGGAAAAGACAAAAACACGGGCACCCTCTAGGGGGTGACATGGCTGTGTGAGTCAACACAATTCCAAGCTGTGGGTCGTTCGAGTATATAACGATGACCTTTTGTCTCTAGGAGTGAGTCTGTTTGGATTGTCTTATCTTATTATCAAACCAGTAAAAATCAAGAAGAATCATTGATTCTTGAGAACATACACTACTTGTTTAGATTCTAGGATTTTAAATACAACCACTCTATTCTTGATTGCTGTGTTTTCTATCATTAAACTCAGATAAGATCATCACAAAAATCCTAAAAAAATCAAAACACTTGTGGATTTCTCATGATTCAAGATTGGGTATCCACCAAGTTTGTCAAGAAATCTCTTGCCAAACGAATCTGAAAACCAAAGAGGACACTTGCCTACAAACAACTCCTAAGAAAATAAAGGTTTCTATATCAAAGCAGGAAAGTTCTACTCCAACATAGAACTTTTATTCATAGGTATCACGATTTCTCTAGAGGTTATACAGACGACTACACCGTAGCTCCCTTAGACTCACAAGCATACTTTCAAAGAAGAGCTCTTAGGCAACATCACAATCATAGTTAGAGAATTCATCCTGAATACATCCCACAACCGGCCATCCAATATGATACCAGACCAAGTGAGTTTCATAGAATAAGATAGTTTTCTGTCTTAAACCCCTTCAGGTCATAGTTTTAGCGCGCCCGATTTCTGTTTCAGCGCACTTGGTATCTATTTCAGCGCATCCAATTTCTGTTTCAGCGCGCTTGGTGTCTGTTTTAGCGCGCTTGGTATCTGTTTTAGCGCTCCCGGAATCTGTTTCAGCGTGCCCGGTTTATGTCTTAGCGCTTTGCATCTCTGTTTTAGCGCGCCTAGATTCTGTTTTAGCGCGCCTGGTCTCTGTTTTAGCGCTCCTGGTCTCTGTTTTAGCGCGCCTAATTTCTGTTTCAGCGTGCCTAGTCTCTGTTTTAGCGCGCCCGGTATCTGTTTTAGCGTGCCATAAAACCCGAAAAATAGAGAGTTAATAGGGAATTTTGTCAGCTTACCCATATCAAATACAAGGTTTCTATCAGTTCAAAACAATTTTTTTACAGTCCAGAACACAATAGTCATACAAAAAGAAAAGCTTTACCCCTATACCTAGATCTTGCAGCATCTTGCATAGTGTCGTTATCACCAAAATCTGAGATTTTCTGTCAAAATTTCCCGATCAAGGATTCTATCATCCTTTCATCACGAAACTAGACAAAACAAAATTAGATTTTAAATCAACAAACTTGACACTTATCCAATCAAATCCAAGATCAAAGTCTAGGGTAAACCCTTAAACGTTTGTATGCCTATCTTCACACGAGCAGCATATCAAAAACAACAAGAACAAGAAAACAAAAAAATAGCAGCCATGACTGAAGAAAACCCTTGGGGATGATATAGCAACACTGATCCTCTTATTAACTCACATGAGAAGGAAATAACTGTAGAAGAAATCGAGAAAGTGCAACAAGACCCTCATTTCCATAAATTTATGGAAAAGATGCTAGAGCAAGACATGGAAAAGTATCTTCTCTTATTAGCTGACAAAGGTGCTAAGCTTCCTAAAGACTTTGATGTCAATCAACTCAAGGAAGCAACCACACCTAACTCAACTAATATAGAGAATCCAAATCAAATAGATGCTTTGACAAGATAAATCCAACAGTTACAATTACAATTCCAGAATATCCAACAAGGGCCAACAAAGAGGTATCTATTACAAGACATTTGCCCTTATCCATTTGACTCAAGCATCAACATGATACCATTTCCAAGGTATTGTGAGTACCCAACATACAACAAATACAATGGGAGAACTGATCCGTTTGACCACGTACGAGAATTTTGAGCTATGAGCATAGAGTTCGCACACGAGGACTCTTACTTACTACGGTTATTCCCAAGAAGCCTAGGAAACACTTGCATGGAGTGGTTTTCTAAATTAGAACCTGGAATTCAATCCTTTGAGGAACTAATCAATAGGTTCATAACACACTTCTCATTCAACATCCAACATGGGGTAACCTTAAAAGAACTTTACAACACCAAACAAGCAAAGGGAGAAAAGTTTCTCTCTTTTCTCCAACGATGGAGAAGGCTATTTGCTAAATACCCTAGATCTATTCCTGAAGAGGAGAAGATAGAGATGTTCATTGATAACTTAGTAGATGACATGAACTACAGATTGGACCTACAATGTCCATCCACATTTGAACAAGTTATCGAAAAAGGGCTTAAAATCGAAGAGGCTCTAATCAAAAGAGGAACAATCAAACATTTCACTGAAGGTTCAAACAATAACCATTCCTCTAATAGCAACAACGAAAAGCCAAGATTTTGGCAAAAGAACAAGAATACTGATACCATGATCGATGCACATACATCTAAACCAGTATTCACCTTGACACCAACTACTACAAACAAACAAAACAATGGTTTTAATATCAAACAAAGTAGTGATCAAGGAAATAATCAAAACAGTGGAGAAACGAAAACCCAATCATTCCAACGACCCTCCAATAAACAAAAATTCACGCCATTAGGACAATCGTTGGAATCAGTCCTCAAAGAACTTTTAAACGAAAAACTCATTCAAGTGCAAGAGGCTAGAAATTGGGACCCTCAAGTCAAACCATCATGGTGGAATGACTTACATTACTGTCACTATCATCAAAATAAAGGTCACATGACTGAAAATTGTTGGCAATTAAAACATGTGGTACAAGACCTCATAGATCAAAAGAAAGTATTCGTAGAGGGCCCTCAAACAAACAAGGATCATACAACATTCAAAAATCCTCTACCCAATTATCAAAAGGGAGAATCTTCTTCCGCAAACACCAAAGGTAAGAATGTTGGTTATGTTTATGACGCAACAATCCTTTGTTTTTCTGCTGCCAAAGAGGATGAAGAGTTATGCAATCAAATCAACCAGAACAATGACATTACATCTACCAAATTGGTACAACATATGGACAAATCCGAAAACCAAATCAATGTAGTCACACTCAAAGGGAAACAAGAGTACCAATCGGTTAATGCCACAACAAGGGCACAATCCAAAGTTATATTGAAAGGAGCATCAATATCATCCCCATCAGTGGATCCCCCCTCCAATCAATATAATCTCATCGATCAATTATAGAAAATACCAGCACAAATATCAATCTTGGAACTTTTGAAGATCTCCCCATCACACAAAGAGGTTCTTGAACAAGCTCTCGTATCAACTACAGTACCTAACAATCTGGATGTGTGTCAATTCCAAGCTATGGTGGGACATCTATCTGCACCTCATTGCCTTTCATTTTCTTAATATGATGATGTATCACTCAACCACCCGCATAATTCCGCCCTTCACATTGAAGTCCTTATCCACAAACATTGTGTAAAACGTGTCCTGATAGATGGAGGGGCTGGTTTAAATATTTGTACCTTAAAGCTGATTCATGCACTAGGATACTCAGATGAAGCCATTGATACCAGAAGAAAAATAACAATCAAAGCATATGATGAAGAAGAAAGGTCCTCTACAGGATTGATCATATTACCCATTCAAGTTGGGCCTATTGTCCAAAAAGTGGTTTGCCAAGTCTTAGATAGGGAACTGACATACAACATATTGTTGGGATGCCCTTGGATCCATGATATGCAAGCAGTACCGTCTACCTATCATCAATGCCTAAAATTTTCCGTCAATGGACAGGAGGTAACAATCACAGTAGACTACAATGACACCCAAGCTTGTCATACATTGAAGACATCTCAGGATACATTCATACCTAACAATAGAGAATTTGGCACATCAGATAGTGAGCAACAGCAAAGCTTCATTTCAAAGTGGCTTCCAAAACAACAAAAATCACAAGAGATAAGGATGGCACAATCTAACTCTTCAAATGTTGGAGAACAATTGGCTCCACTCTCACATCAATTCACCAAAGAAGTACAGATAAGTGACAAAGGAATAAGTGAATATGGTGTTGGACACTCATTTCATCTATCACAAATGTTACCCTCCTTACAAACATATGGACAGCCATCTACAAACACCCACACTTCAGAACAATCTACAACAACATTAGATGGCAGATTTGTAAAAGCTGGGAGCTTACATGAAGAATTAGAAGATAAGGCCATACTAAATTGGCTTTATAAGGATGAGGAAGCCCCCGCTTCTACAAGTAACATCATAGAAACAACTCAATGTGGGAAAGGAAAAACTATTCTTGAGAAGATGGGATATTCAGGACAGGGACCTCTTGGGTTAAGGAAACAAGGCATAACAGAACCAATCCAGCCTCTTACGCTCCAACATAAGGATAAAACTGGACTAGGATACACAGAAAAAGCAAGAGCAGAAATCACCAATAAAACTGTGGAGCGTATTCTTCAAATAAGAGATAATTCTGAAATAGATTCAAATGAGTATGAGTGGGACAACTTATCAGAAGTTTCCTATGAAGATATTTAGGTTGACATTATCAAAAAGTATACCCTCAATCACGAGGAGGGTCAAAGCTCAAGTTTTAATCCTATTGTCTTTGAAACACAAAATTTTGATGACTCAAGTGAAGATGAATGGACATCGATTGAGATAAATGATGTGGAAGAAAATACCTTTGTAGGCCTCGACATAACCATAGACAACCTAGACGACATTTCCGTCTGAGCTTTCACAATCGCTGACTTCAACCCATCTAATGATTCATTGCCTTTACTACATCCTGAACTTATCGAATGGGAAGCCCAACATCCTATTAATCTCCCTGTTTTTAACAATGATTCCTCCATTATTAACTACCTTTGCTGTGAGGAATCCGATGCTTGTTCTACCAATACTTCTTTTAATGATGCTTTTAGGCAGGAGGATGCCAAACCTTCCAGTTGCAAAAATATGAAAGAAAAACATGGATCTAATGGTGAAAACCATTCTATGGCAGTATTTGATCCTAAAATAGTAAAAATAAAGAACGCATCCGATGGCGAAAACCTCATTGAGGCACCAAAGGATGGAAGGTTTGACATTCTCCCGCAACATTACCATGAAAGATCATCAGTGTTAATAGAACCCACACAGTCTATTAATATTGGCACAGCGGAAAAAGCAAGAGTATTACACCTGGCCGCATCCATGACAGATACAGAAAAGCCAGATTTTATCAAATTCTTTGAAGAACGATGCATCAATTTTGCTTGGTCATACTCTGACATGCCAGGCTTGGACACAGATCTCATTATGCATCACTTATCCTTACCAGCTGGCACTAAACCAGTAAAACAGAAGCTGAGAAAAATGCATCCACATGTTGCATTATTAGTGAAAAATGACTTGAAGAAATTACTAGATGCTGGATTCATCAGATCTATTGACTATGCGGAATGGATATCCAACATTGTGCCTGTTTCAAAGCTGGATAACACCATCAGAATATGTACTGATTTTCGGGATTTAAATAAAGCATGTCCAAAGGATGATTTTCCTTTGCCAAACATAGACATGATTGTAGATCTCACAGCCGGCCATAAAATGCTCTCACTCATGGATGGATTTTCAGGATACAATCAAATCAAGATAGCTCCTGAAGACCAAGAAAAGACATCCTTTACATGTCCATGGGTCACTTTTTGCTGGAACGTCATGCCTTTTGGGTTAAAAAATGCAGGAGCTACATACCAGCGGGCTATGACAACAATCTTCCACGACATGATGCATACCTTCATGGAGGACTATGTGGACGACATCTTAGCCAAATCTTACACTAGGGAAAGACATCTAGAGATATTGGCCAAAATATTTGACAGGTTGGAAAAATTCAAAGTCAGATTGAATCCAAAGAAATGTGCCTTTGGAGTAACATCAACAAAGCTCCTAGGATACATAGTTTCTACAAAGGGAATTGAAGTAGATCCGGCAAAAGTCCAGGCCATTATGGAAATGCCACCTCCTAAGAATATCAGCACATTAAGATCTCTACAAGGCCGACTACATTCCATCAGAAGATTCATCTCCCAACTAGCAGATCGGTGTCATCCGTTCAACCATCTCTTACATAAAAATGTGCCTTTCAAATGGGATGAACAGTGTGAGAGTACCTTCAATCAAATCAAGCATTATCTGATGACGCCACCAATCTTGGTACCACCCAGTGAAGACAAGCCATTATTGTTATATATTGCAACAACAGACATTTCTTTAGGAGCCTTGCTAGCACAAGAGGATAAAGAGGGAAAGGAATAGGCTATATACTATATCAGCAGGACACTCAATGGACATGAAGTAAACTACACCTTCATTGAAAAATCATGCTTAGCAGTAGTATTTGCAACACAAAAATTGTGACACTATATGCTTACTCACACTATCAAGCTTGTTGCAAAAATTGATCCTCTCAAGTATTTACTGAGCAAAGTAGCTTTAACAGGAAGGTTGGCAAAGTGGGTCATGCTCCTCAGTGAGTTTGATATTCAGTATGTGGAAAGGCGAGCTATCAAAGGACAAGCCATCGCCGATCAATTAGCAGAAGCTCCATTATCTGACAGTCATCATATGACCATGGAATTTCCTGATGCAAATATCCTCAATGTAACAACACAACCATGGCAACTCTACTTCGATGGATCCTACACACAACATGGATCAGGCGCAGGAATTCTATTTGTCACACCTCTTGGGCACACAATCCTGCGATCATACAGGCTTACCTTCCGTTGCACTAACAATGTGGCAGAATATGAAGCTTTGATCCTTGGAATTAAAGTGGCTATTGAATGGAAAATCACAGAACTACAGGTGTATGGAGATTCCTAGTTAATCATCTATCAAGTCAACAATGATTATCAAACTAAGGATGACACACTGGTTTTGTACAAGAGGCTGGTGGATGACCTACGAAAGTACTTCATAGAAATCAAATTTGAGCAGATACCAAGATCAAAGAACAAAGCAGCAGATGCCATGGCCACAATAGCATCTCTTCTACAAATGCCTGAAATGCAAGATCGTTATCGATTTATTGTAGAACAAGTATCAAACCCTGCATACGCAAATCCCAAATCCCAAACCATAAGCCTTTTGGATAGTGCCCAATCCTCCATTTATGGAGAAATTTATACTTATCTGAAAGATAATATCTTACCACCAGATCTTTCTCGCAACCAAAAGCGCAACTTCATACGCCAATCCGCCAAACATACCATTATTGCTGATACCCTTTACCGTCGAGGCCTAGATGGTACTCTTTTACGTTGTTTAGAACATGATGAATCCGCTTCCGCTTTACATGAGGTCCATGAAGGAATTTGTGGTACACATTCAAGTGGATTATCTTTAGCCAAGAAACTCCTTCGTTTGGGGTATTACTGGCCACATATGGAGCAAGAGTCTTATCAGTTTGTCAAAAGATGTTCAAAATGCCAGATCCATGGCAATCTTATACATGCACCAGCACAAGAGCTACATCCATTTGCAACTACATGGCCTTTCTGTCAGTGGGGACTAGACTTGGTAGGGAAAATTCACCCATCTTCATCTAATGGACACAAATTCATTATCACAGCAACCGAATATTTTACAAAATGGGTGGAGGCAGTTCCCTTAACCACAATCACTGGAAAGCAAATATCATCTTTCATTCTTAATTATCTCATTTGTAGATATGGGATACCCCAGTCAATCATCACAGATAATGGCAGGCCTTTCAAGAACCAAGACGTCCAAGAACTATGTGAAAAGTTCCACATCCAACATCGCTTTTCAACCCCATATTACCCTCAAGGTAATGGACAGGCAGAAGCTTCAAATAAAACAATCCTCAAAATTCTCAAGAAGACTGTAAATGAAGTAGGACGTGATTGGCATGTTCAGCTTAACCCTGCTCTTTGGGCTTACAGGACAAGCATTAGAACACCAACAGGAGCTACACCATATGCTCTTGTCTATGGATCAGAAGAAATATTACCTATTGAGGTAGAAATTCCATCCCTTCGAGTCTCACTAAAGGGACTCATTTCAGATGAAGATTATAGGGTCTCTAGACTTCAGGAATTAGAGCTACTTGATGAACGTCGACAACAAGCTGTTAATCATTTGACAGCCTATCAACAAAGGATGTCTAGAAACTATAATCATAGGGTTAAACCTAGAGTCTTCCAGATTGGAGACTTGGTCCTACGGGAAAACCCTAGAAATCAAGCAGACAGAGAAAAGAAGGGAAAGTTTGAACCTAACTGGATAGGACCTTATGTCATCATATCAGTCTATGGATCAGGAGCATATCGACTGTCTACACCAGAGGGAGACATGTTGGAGGAGCCCATGAACAGCATTCATCTCCGGCGATTCTACACTTGAGGATATCTAGTGCACGGTCAATAAAGTTGTCTCGATGAAAACCTGGCAAACAGGCGTCATGATGACAGAAAAAGAGAGAAACAAACAAAAAACAAACAAAAAAGAAAAAAGAAGAAGAAAAAGAAAGAGGACACAATAAAAACAAGTGATGAAAACCTGGCAAACAGGCGTTACTTGTGATTTTCACCAAAACTCCTCTATCTATTGGGTACAGTGTTGTTACGATTGTTTCCTTTCATATCATTTCCATCTATCATTTGAGATTATCACTATCCATATCATAGCAAGGATACCATGTTTTACCCTAGCTTGGGGGCAACATCCTAATGTTATCTGGTACAAGTAGACTTTCAGCTTGCATGGAAGGGCAGTTAAACATAACAACATCAAGTGGCAACCCATCAAAATCCAAAAACATCAGAAAATTCAAAATCCAAAAACATCAGAAAATTCAAAATCCAAAAACATCAGAAAATCCAAAATCCAAAAACATCAGAAAATTCAAAATCCAAAAACATCAGAAAATCAAAAACACAAAAATAGAGTCTGCATCAGTCAAAAGTGGAGTCTGTGTCAGTCGAACTACGTGGTCTCTGCGTGTATAACGTAGGCAAGACTAATCTTTGATCAGTCCCCGAGACCCCTAGGATAGGTCTTTTAAGTCGCATCAATTGGTCAAAACATTTGGAAAATCATACACACATCAGCACACACATCTCGACACTGATGATCTAATCTGAATAATGATTTGAAAATACATTAAGTAGAATTTGAATTGTTGTGCTTTTTATCATTTGATTATCATTTCTTTGGAGCAACTCAATGATGTATTGAACTAGAGATGTAAGGAAGAAGAATGATATCTTTTCTTTGTCTGCTGCTTGTGAATTAGTCATTATTGTTTTGTGAATTGTCGCGGGAAATGCTCTACCAAGTATCATGGATGACATTTAAATTCACTTAAGAAAATGATTAATTCTTGTTTGTTTACGCAAGAAATGCTCAGGTCATCATTGGTCTATCTTATACCATGATGCTTATGTTCGCTTGCAATATCAAAAATCATGAAAGAAATACTCAGGTCATCATTGGTCTATCTCATATCATTGATGCTTGTATTCGCTTTCAACATTTTAAAAATAAAGCTCAGTGATGATACAAAGCAGATTAAATAATTATTAAAGTGACACTTAGATTTGCATTGATAAAATAGGCATTTGCATGGTTAACATAGATTGCATTCATAATAATACATCTGCAGAGTACTGATGGCACAAGTTACAATGATTCAATCGCAAGTGATGTTATCTTTTCTTACTAAAGACTGAGTATACTTGACACCTGCATATGGGATCATATCTTTATCTCATCAATCCACAATAAAGATCTCATTTCGTGACATCATATATACACGTTATGTTACACCATTTCATTTATCATTACATATTCATCATACATCATGGCATTCCATCTCATTACATATCATTTACATCTCACCTATCATACATCATTACATTTCATTAAATCCATACATCATTTACATTTACATCTCACCTATCATACATCATTACATTTCATTAAGTCCATACATCATTTACATTTACATCTCACCTATCATACATCATTACATTTCATTAAAACCATACATCATTTACATTTACATCATTACATATTCATCATACATCATTCAAATCCATTTACATTACATTTCATTTACATTTACTTTACATTTACAGTTACATCTCATCATTCATTAAACATCATCTACTCATCTATCATTACAATTAAATCACATTTCATCATAAATCATTCATTTCACATCTCATTATTTATCATTTATCACATTTCATTTACATACATCATTACATTTTACATTTCATTTATTCATCATCCATTTATCACATGTCACATTTTACAATTCATTTCACATGTTCACATATCACATCTTCATTTATTACATTTTCCATACATCGTCCATCACATTTTATCTATCATACATATCATAAGAAAAGAAATACATCGTCAATATCATTTCATCCATCACATCAATACATCATAAAATCCACACATCCATCACGTCAATACATCATAAAATCAATGCATCCATCACATAAATCATATCAAAACATATCGTGAATCAATCGAACAGCTGCACATATATATCTCATCAAGTGTCAAGTATACAATGAAGTCTGAAAAGAATGAAAATAACATCATGTCAAAAATAGCGGTATCAATCTCTCAATGGGTACGCATATACATATCAGGTGGTACTCCCACTAGAAGGAGCAGGTCTCGCACTAGTATTTGTACCACCACCAGATGTCCCAGGATCTCTCGGATCTCTCGGAAGAGGCTGTGTCACACCTCTGCTCACTGTCCTAGACCGACTCCTCCCTGAGCGTGACTGAGCATAGCTGACTCTCTACTCTGGGGGACACAGCTCATGATAACGGCTCCGGTAGAACTTAATCTCAGCACCTGCCTGCATGGCCTCTCGCATATAATCCGCTATAGAAGTCCCATCTGCCACTCTCTGTAACCTCTCTGCAGTTGTCTGTGTTGTCTCAGCTGTCCGTCTAATGGTATCCTGCTCTGACGTCAAGGCTGCGATCTGTGCCTGGGCTGTGGACAACTGTGCTCGTAATCCTATCACCTGAGCCTGTGCGGTCGCTGCTGCCTGTAAAGCCCCATCTCTCTCACTAATCAGAGATGTGATCTGGGTCTGAGCAGTAGCTAGCTGTGCCTGCGTCTGAGCCTGGGTTTGAGCTAATAAACCCTGCACCTGTGCTAACTGTCCCTGCAATGTCTGCACCTGCACCTGTAAACCCGCAATCTCTAAGGGATCTGCCGATGAAGATGTAACAGCCTGCCTCTTACGAGGCGCACTGGAGGATGGCTCAGATAAACCTGCTACGCTCGGTCCCCTCCCATCTCCGCCATCATCATCACTGCTATCCTCACTACTGTCAGAACTGTCATCGCTGTCAGCCTTTGAGCTGCTCTCCACATCGACATCAACATCCTCCTCTCTCCCCTGTCGCTGACTGACCTGAATACCCCCTACTAGTGCTGCTGTTGGTGCTACTGTCAGTATGGCTGCCGGTACAGGTGCTGGCTCATCTGGAATGGTAATCCGTGGAGGCGGGTGTAGAGCCAAATACTCTCCATACTCAGGTGTAATGGGTGCCTCGACAATGTCTCGTCGAACCTCCCACGCTGATGGCTGCAAGGCACGATAACCCTCAACAAGTGCCCCGTAAGGCAAGCTAGGACCCCAATCAGGCACATCAATCCATCGCCGTCCATAGTGGGCTACACCCTGTGGCATGCACTGCACAATACCGTACTGTCTGTACACCCGACGAAACAGGAAACGCTCCAAGACCCTGGGGCTCTTCCCGATCAAATACATAGAATCAGACAAGAACCCCAACTCAATATCATCGTCGTCCCAGGCATCACAGTCTAGGTATGGACGCCAAGTCACTACCTCTATATCATCAACGATCCGTCTCCAATACTCAAGCTTACCCATCATATGCTGGGTAGGCCTGCCTCTATATCGAAATACATATGGCCTCGTCGCTGGTCTGGCCAACACTGGTACGGGACGCGTCACAACAATATGCTCCCATGCCCATACCTGGAGAAGGGTAGCCCCTGCAGATAAACTATTGCCGCCAAGATATACTATCCAATGCAAATCATGATATAACTGGGCAAGCATGCACATGCCCCATGCATATCTCGTCCTATGGACCACCAGGCCCTCTAGCACACGACCCCATCCAAGCGATAGACCCTTTGACCTCTTATCAGGACAAAGGAATCCACCAATGAAACCTGCCAAAACTGAAGGAAGAGGAGCATATGACTCATATATATCTATCCATGGGATCCACTCTCCTGCAATGTGGGGATCCTGAAAGACCCTCTGCATGGCCTCTACCCCACCAACCTCCTCCGAGTCGTGGACCACAATCTCTCCTACAAACGGTATGTGAAGGATACGCCATATATCCTCTGGCGTCACTGTCATCTCACCAGTGGGTAAATGAAAGGTGTTGTGGTCACTATGCCACCTCTCTGCCAAAGCCGTCAATAAACCCCTATTAAGTCTAATATGGGCCATGTCCAACAATGTAGCTAAACCACACGAAGCAATATGCTGTCTCTCGTCAGGAGATAGTCGCGAAATCATATCAAACGGCCAGGGGAACTGCTCCTGTACTCATGCAAAATAAAACATTTTAATCAGAATATCACGAGATCATCAAATTTTCTAAACATTGTGCTTTTACCTATCAACCTATCAAATCATCAGGGAACCTTCATCTAACAATTGGGTTCATTCATTCAGAATGCATAATTATTCCTCGCCTATCATGAGGGTAATTATTTTCAATCAATAGATCTCGCTCATCATGAGATCAATTCCCCATCAAGATCAAACTAAAATAGATGGAATCAAAAACAAATCGACAAAAATCAAATCACACAATGCTACCAAAAGCGCTACAAAATCAACCTAACACGCTAAAATTTCTGGCGCGCTACAAAACCCACCAGGCACGCTACATATCTTACCCTGCGCGCTAAAATATCTGGCCCACTACAAAATTTCACTGACGCGCTGCACAACTAACCCTGCGCGCTAAAACTTCTGACGCGCTACAAAACTTACTGGACGCGCTACGCTATTGACTGGACACGCTAAAACTATGACGCACTACATAAAATCACGGGCGCGCTACACCGCGTTCACCGCGAGCTACAACTCTAAAAACATGCAAAAAACATCAAAAATAAAGGTGCGAATTACGAGGATGAGTTGAGGTACATATCGGAGGTCCATAGTCGGCTGGACGCTGATGACGGTGCACACGCTCGAGTCGGTGGGTGTGGTATGGGATCGACATCCTAGCTCTGAATGCTCTGGAGGGTCTCTATCTCAAAATTTGTAAAAGTCAATGCACAAATGACTTTTGAAAATGACCTTTGGAGCATTTATAGGCTATTTTTTTGGGGGAATTTTATGGGATTTATTTATTTCTCATTCTGAGGAATAATTCTTGTCAATCACTGGGGCATTTACAATCTTGTCGGGAGATAAATTGTTTCTTCATCAATTCATCATCAAACCATCATAAAAATTCAAAGTTTTTGAAAAATTCATAAAATATCCAAAATTCATCAATTTATCTCCCGAGGGGGCATATATCACTATCTTTTCAAAATTCATCATCTAGGACAAGTCTGGGGCATGCTTTAAAACCTTTCGTCAATACTGGCAGCCGAAGCAAAAACATTCTTTGAAACACTGTGTAAACACATCACTTCAAAGAGGGGCAAAATGTAGACACCTAAAAATGGTCTGGAGAATCCAATTAATCGAATACGCCTTATTTGATTAATTAATCTTAAATTCCTCTACTTAGTAAATAAATAGAAATATTTATTTATATTAAGTTCATTTATCAATTCTCCTATTTTTCTCTCCTAATTAAATAAACAAAATTAAAAACTTTGTTTTATTTAATTATTATCATTTTTATCACATTAATTCTCTCTTAAATTAAATAAACAAAATTAAAAACTTTATTTTATTTAATTATTATCATTTTTATCACATTAATTCTCTCTTAAATTAAATAAACAAAATTAAAAACTTTGTTTTATTTAATTATTATCATTTTTATCACATTAATTCTCTCTTAAATTAAATAAACAAAATTAAAAACTTTGTTTTATTTAATTATTATCATTATTTCTTCTATCTTAAAATTGAATACACAATTTAAATAATTAGTGTTATTTAATTTCACATTTCCTCTTAATTAAATAAAGATTGTCAAAAATCTTTTATTTAATTATCACTCTCCTTTAATTTAATAAAACCAAACCCTATAGTTTGATTTATTAAATTATTTATTCCTCATTTTTGCTAAATTTAAATAAATTAAAATTATTTAAATTTATTGCATAAAGTTTGCACTATTCCCTCACCAATAAATATTTATTTCTCACCAATCAAATTAATGGCACTGCCATTCACGGGAAAGCTTCAGGGAAAATCTGTAGGAAGATCTCTCAACAACCTTCCACCCACCTTCCCTCTTATATTGCCTGGTGTTTTCATGGGGAGAAACCATTCCCCATGATCAGCTCCTTCTTCTCATCCCAAGCCTTTAGATTCTCCAGAAGAAATCACAGCCCCTCATCCCGGTTTCCTGTACAATTGTGCTGCCGTGAAAGCTATAAATACAGCTCTTGGGCTACACAAAAAAAGATCCCAATGAATGTAATCTTACTCTGCAGGTTTCCAAAGCACTCAAACATCCAATTCATCCAATAATCACCCAGCAACCATCCAGCATCCATCCAGCATCAACATTTGCAGTCATGGCTGCCATTAGCATAGAGTTTGCATATTTAGATTAAAATAGAGTAGCATAATCTCATTTCTCATTCTCTAAGTGTCACTTAATAGTTTAATTAGCTTAAGAATCTGAGAGCTAAGTAAATTAGAGAAGTCTTTAGAGTTAGAGAGCAATAAGATAGCATTTTGAAGCTTTTTAGTTTAATTTAGTTTAAATTCATTGAGTTTTAGATACAATTATCCTATTTAGAAGCGTAGAGGCATTGTTTATTTAGTTTTCCCCTTTTACACGCTTACACTAAGTTCACATCAGGATTCATTGTGATAATGTTGTTAATCAGAAGGAGTAAATGGTTTTATGACTCTCAAAGGAATCATAGGGATAGATAAAAGATAATCTTAGTATAACCATTTAATAACTTCATGAAATCGACAAATTTGCAATAGCAATTTATGAACTTCAAATAACTTTTCTTTTACTTAAGTAGACTTAGCTTTAAGCATTCAACAATATCATGGAATCAAAAGATTACAATAAAATTTCTATCAATTCATTTTTCTTCTTTTGGAATATTTTCTAAAATTTGAACATATATTCTTAAATAAAGCATTAAAAATATTGACAAGGTAAACTTTCTCCAAGGTATTATCCATGCATGCCTCAAGAATTAACCAAATCAAGGAAAAACATTACATACGTCACTAGATTGCTTCATAGCTAAGCACAAAATGATGTAAAATTTTAAAGAGAGGGGGATTATTTGGACAACAAGTAGGTTCTATATGCACCCTTAAATGACACAACGTGTAGTATTGTCTAGAAAGAAAAAACAACCAGCTACATAAGATTTCATACTAGGAGGTAGCTTTCAAATTGGCTTCAATATTAATTAGCTTCTATGTGCATACAGGTTTTTAATCTAGAATGGAATAGAAAAAAGGAAAAATAAATAAAACTTTTAAAATTTTTATTTCTCTGACATCCACAAATTCTAAACTTAAAATGAAAATAAAGTAGTAAATGGCCTTTTGTAGGAACAAGACCCAAAATTTTAAACATAGGTCCATCAAAGAGAATCATAAACAAAAAATTAAAGAGTAGCATGTGGAAGATGCCATTTTTCATCAGATTATTCTAGACAAAGTCCAAGCTTTGACTTCTTCATCAACGTTAGTCTTCAACTCCAAGCTTCGGTATGAAAATGCTCCGCATCAAACAAGACCATTGATATTCTTCAAATTTTAGAACAAGAAATCTCCACTGGGACTAGGAACAACCTACATAACTCATTTTGATAGTATATCCTTGTGCTAACCTCTGATATCCATCATTTGATTATTCATTTCCCTGCATTAGACTCTGAGTCTAAAGACTCTTTTTCACCCTTCTTTTTCTCATACTCCTAGAAGGAAACTAATACTTGATGCATACACTCTTTTTAAATCTCATGAATTACCTTCTAGCTATATTTGAGCTTGATATAATATTTTTATATTTGGAGGATATTTTCATTCCTTTGCATCTTTTCATTCTCATATTTGACCATGGAATTCCTCCATTGCATAATTTCATCAATAACTTCCTATTTTAATGAATGAATAGGATCCTTATTTACTCTTTCAAACCATTCCTTGAAAGCTTTTACTTCTTTACCATCCTGCCCTAGAGTATGGGGATCACAATTCCACCTTGCTAGCATTTCAATAAAACCTTGATCTCTATCAATCAACTTATTGCATCTTTCTATGACCCTCCTATTCTGTGGTTATCTTCTAACTTACTAATTCTTGGTTATTTGTATGAATTAGAGCCTTTAATTTTTTCATTTCAACATTAGTTTGTTCTTGGTGAAATCTACATTCTCGTTCTAGTCTCTTGGACTTTTTGCACCAATAGTATGCCTCTTTAAGCTTCCAACTCATGTTTGTGATTAATTCTTCTCCTTGCATCACCAAGTACTCCATCTACTCTTCAAACAAACTCATTTTATGGAAAAGTGTTGCAATAGAATCTACCTACTCTTTGGACACAAGTACTGGATTTTGAGGCAATTTAGCCTATGCTTGACCAAATTGGGCTAATGATTTGATAAAATTTTCTAGGTGGGAAATTTGTTCTTTCATCTCTCTTTTATTTTGTTTACTTTTTTACACCTTATCAATATTTGTATCTAAATTCATTTTCATCTACTCTAATTCTTGTCCCTAGGATGAATGTCCAACATTAATACTTGTCACCCTGTAATCCTTAGGCATTATCTGATGCTTTCTTTTATCCAATTCCAGGGTAGCTATATGGATTTTTCTTCCTCCATCTACATTTTCTACATAACATGTTTTGTCTTTTCTCTACGCCTAGATTTAGGGGTTTTCAAATATTTTATTAAGATTCTAAGATCTAGAGGCACCAAATCCACCTCCAATAGGGGAGTGAATTCCTAGACTAAACAATCAAGTGCATATTCATTACATTCTACCTTTTCAACATTTCTTTGTTCTTGATTATTAGCATGTTCAAGAACTTCTCTTCTTACATTATCAACTTTTTTTTTCACATCTTTTGGATTTGGAACATTTTTAGTATTCAGTGGCATAGATTTTGGATCACCTTGATTTGAAACTTTCTCTTCATTTTCAAGACTTATGTTTTCCTATCTAGCCATGTACTCAACACCATTTCTTGGGGTATCACTTTATTGTTGTCCTATTACACCAATATTCTCTTCATTTATAACCCCACCATCCAAGGTTTGTGAAGGCTCTCCATTTTCACTTTCAACCTGGTCTTCTACCAACTTTTCAAAAAACTATGGTTGTTCAACATCATTTCTACTTCTTGGTGGATGTTGGGAATTAATTGTATCTTCAATAACAATTTTATTAATGTGATCTTAGTTTGTAGTATCCCTTGTTTCCTTTTCATTAAGTGTCTTAGGGTTTCTTGCCTCTGGGGAAAGTTTTTCTCTTATGAATTATTATTTTTCAATGCCTATATGAATTGACCCCGTATCTAACACTTCTTCCACCATTGGTTGTACCATGGGTTTCTCAATAGATTTATTCTTATTTTACTTGTTTTATCATAGAATCCCATTTCTCACACTATTCCCTGATTTGTTCTTCATTTAACTCATAACTCTTTTTTAGAGCCACATGAGTCTTTCCCAATGTTTGTTTCATTATAGCCATATTGACTGAAGGGGGAGACATGAATAATTATGCAATCCTCTAAGATGTAGATTATGTCTAAGCATGAGTTTGTGTTTTCATTCTCACCCCTTCATTAGTTATAGGTTGTATTTTCATCTTTGTCATGGAAGAAAATGTTTCCCTAGGCTTTGCTGTCACTTTGACCTTACTTGGTACAATTTCTTTGCACTGGCTAGCTGGTTCCAATGAAACTCTTTGGCTTGGGGCATCAGGAGTTCTCTCCTTGACATGTCCAACTGAATCTACCTTACTATTTTTTCTTTTCTTTTTAGTAGGTTCCTCATACCTAGATTCACCTTCTTCTCTTTGTTTTTTCTTTGTGTTGAGCGGGTATGTGGGATTTATCCCATCTTTTCTTAAAGCTTTACAATAATCATCAATCCAACATTGAGTGTGCACCAAAACTTGTTTAGGAATCTCCTCAATGGTCATTATTTCTTTATTTTCATAATTTCAATCTAGGATAGGTTCATCATAAACCTTATTTGAATTATAAATTGGATTTAACACCTCTCCATCATTTGTATCCAACTGTTCTGAAATATCATGGAGTTTTAGAATCTTTACTGATGACCTTTGATTTGATCTCTTCCTTTGTGTTCATTATCACAATGATGCCAAAAATCTTCTAGTTTATGAACATGAGCATATTTTTCAGCTATCTACTTGGCAATATTTCCCTCTAGATCATAATTATTTCTTTGCAGTGTAAAGAACTTGCAAATGTGTACATCTTGAATTCTTAATTGCCAAAAATCAACCAGTTTTGCCACTTTACATTTGTAATTCCCTAAATTTAATAAAAATTTTCTTATGTGCCACCTTGAAAATGGCATGGGAAGGATTCATCTATCTCACCAATTCCAATAATAACAATTTTTTTTTGGGTACCTAGGCAACATGAAGGGGAATCCTTCAAATCCTTCCACCCTGATGTAGGTGATAGTGGGAAATTGAATGTACCAACCCCAAACCTACTCAATAATACTTTGTGCTTCCAAAGAAAACCTTTTAGCTTTGTCTCCCTACAGTATCCTTACCAACTTCATGGAAAATGCATCATTAATTCTCTGATAATGTTATAGGTATTAATGAATAGTAATCTGGGGTAAATGAGCATATATCAAACTATTCCCAAGTTCTCTTCCTAGCATACCAACTTTGTTCAATTCTTGTTTATTTTCCCTTAGGGTGTAGGAATAAATCACATATGAGGACATAGAAAACCATAAAGACTATGGAAAGACCTTTATTTGTCCATACAAACTTTTGTTGATAAAACTTCCCCAATGCATTTGCACAAGACCCTCGTTTAATTTTTCTATGAGTAAAAACATCCAAGTTTTGAATTTACTAGAATCTTCAAGTCCACCTATCATGCTTAACATAGTTATGATATATTGAACATCTGGGTTGAATACATACCTCATAATTGGTTTCATTTTCTTAGTAATCTCCTCTTGGCACCAGTGTGTACTCATAATTTTTCTATTATACTCTTCTATGCTTAGGTAGGTTTTAGTCATTATTTTTACATCTACTGGATACATCTAGGAAGATGTAAGGAGCCAAAATTTATATATAATCCTCCTTTATGGAGATGTCTACATAGTTTCTCCCTTCCTTCTCAATGAATCTCTTGTTTGATTTGTAACAATTTAAACATTCCCTTACCAATTTAGGGGTGTCAATCATTGGTAGAAACCATCGTACTAAATGAAACCCACTTGTTAAAACATTATTTGTATAGTGAGAAGCATTTTCTTGTCAGGCCTATGTAATGAATTCAACATCATAAACCC
Source organism: Sequoia sempervirens (assembly GCA_007258455.2). NCBI lineage: Eukaryota > Viridiplantae > Streptophyta > Pinopsida > Cupressales > Cupressaceae > Sequoia > Sequoia sempervirens. The sequence goes on from VDFB02256132.1 coordinate 8,519,974, forward strand.
ATCCTGAATGGGTATTAGTAATTATATCACCAATTGGTATGGCTTGCAAAGAAAAATATTGAAATTAATCTTCTAGCATTGCTTTGGAAGTGCTCATATCTACCTAGGTGTCCTACATTTTTAGTAGATATGTGCCTTGTGAACGAGTTAGGGTTAAATTTAACCAATTATCTTCAACAATTCATAAAAATTTCAATCCATAGTTTAGTTAAATTGATTTCAAAGTAATAAACCTTTTAATTTCTAGGGGAAACACCATTATCCTCAGACATGCATGCATAAAATGACTAACAAAATTTGATTTATCTGAAACATACCTAGTTTTTTTGGTGATACAATTATTTTTAGAATGCAACTTCAAAACACTTGGTAGTTGTTCTTGATTTCTCGAGGTTTACATTTCTTTGAATGCCACAATATTCATTTTGATTCTTCAATGTCCTCACAAACTATTAGTATGATGTGAGGTAAAGTGTTATAAAAGTAATTGCATACTCGAGGTCATGCCAAGTATGTTTGTAGTTTGCTACCTTCATTAATTTATTGTTACAATACATTAAATTTCCTTAATAAAGGTGCGATCATGGTTGATTAGGGTTCAAACCATTAACACCTTGGTTTCTACACAAATCCCACCATTAGAGAAGAAGACAATGTAGAAAGCTTATGTGGTGCACTTGTATGTTACTTCAATTATTATGAGGGAAAGACTTTATAAGGAAAATCCACTTTGGATGCATACCATTAATGATCACAAGGTTTGAATCCGCCTATATCAGACTTTGGAAAGATTACCAGGAACCAAGAATTTTACCCACCAAGTTCATTTGAATTGGGTGCAAAGAGAGGAACTGGGAACTGGGTTCAAGTGGGACCAAATTGATTAAAAACATATTTGTAACAAAACCTCTAGTTTATAACCTCTAGCTAAAAAAAATAAAAGCAACCATCAAGCTAATTGACAAAGAAAAAATGGAACATGTGCACTGGAATGATTTACCCTTGTGGCAACCCACCAAGCTTAGCTAAGCGATTGAGTGGAAAGCTAAGATCAACTAAAGATATAATATCCTTAACACAACCACATCAATTTCGGGACCCTAGGGATTTGATAAATCAATAAGAATTAATAGAAAAAGCTTGCAACACTCCAAATATGATAAAGACAGGGACTTCGGTAATGACCAGACAAGCTAAAACAAAATTTCCATTTTATCATTTCCTCCAAGAGCAACACACCCACGAAGTTAGAAGCAAATAAAAGAGGGCTCCACACATTTCCAAGGAGAAAAATGGGGTGCGTTGTGAGACCAAACAACATAATAAAGGATTAATGAACTCAAATTAGATTAGAGGAAATAGGGGCAATGGTGGGATTAGTTAAATAATTCAAGTATTTAATTAATTAGAAGAAAATTAGTCTAGAAAGTGATATAATTAATTAAATTGTAAAATATATTATTAATTATAACATGGAATAATTAATTAAATAATAAATATTTAATCAATTAAGGCTAAAAAATGGGGGTAATTAATTAAATAATAACATTTAATTATTTAGATAGAAGTGTTGTCAAAATTAGGGTGACTTCAATTTCAACTTCAAATGTATAAAAATATTAGAGAAACCATATTGTAGCAAGAAAAGAATAACTCAAAGGAAATACACAATATGAACAAGTCATAGAAGGTGTTTTTTTTACTAAGGTACAACCAAACTATTATTCTATTCCACTTAATATTCTTGAGAATATAAAGAAAAAAATGTGAATATATCCATGTGGGATATTTTGTTTCTCCCTAGATAAAAATACCTTTTATAGGTTACCCTTTATAGCCTTAGTATCTCAACTAGATCATCAAAAGAGAAAAGAAAAGTTGTCTTCATTGTATCTAGGTAAAATGGTTAAAGCATACATGATATCAAAATTCTTATACCACAAAGAAAATATTATGAAATAAAACACCAATACATCTGTGATAGGTCGAATGTGAGCGTTAGAAAATGAGCAGCAAGTAAAAGATTGCAAATAAACACCAAAACAACCTACACCTCAAGATTAGCCTAAGTTGAAAACAATACAAGATAAAAGCAACAAAATGGAACTCTATACCTTGCATCGAATCGATTCTTTGGTTGGCCCTTCGATCTTTGATGTGTATGCTCCTTGGATGGCACAAGATGCAAGCTAAATGATGTTGTGAGGATGGATGAAAATGGATGAAAGCATGAAAATGGCTAAGTATAGATTGGGAAATAAAATTGCAAAAGTTTGGCTAGGAAAATGATCTCCCCCCAAATGAGAGAAAAGAGGGGGTATTTATAGGAATTTTGAGAATTCCTATAGGAGATGGATGGCTAGGATTGAGCCACCAAATATCAAGATGTAGGGCCAAGGTGAGTTGAGAACTCACAAGCCCTCACATCTTGACATGTGGCATGTGATTTAGCCCTAAAAGGTGAAGTGGACATTAGGTGGATGGATAGGACATGACATGGAGGGGGGTACAAAGTACCTTGGGATTGGACAAGATCTCCTCATAAAGGAGGTACTTGTCCCCATGTGAGAGAGAGGACAAGTGGGGAATTAAAAATTCCTCAAATATTCTCATGGGGAAGAGGGAAGAATTTAAAATTCCTTAAATGCGTGGGGATTAAAAAGTGAATTAAAAATTCACATGGGGAAGGAGATGCCTTGTCAAAAGAAAAAGCATTTAGTAAGGTTGACTAAGGACACATGTCATAAAAGGGACATGGGAAGAAAAATTTAATATTCCTTGGAAGGATAAAAAGGAATTAAAATTCCTTGAGAGGTTGATTAGGCTGGATTAGTGAAGGATTAGAGGATGGTTAGGTGGCTAAGAGATTAGAGGCCAACTTGCAAAGTTGGAGGATGTGACACCTCCTAATCAAAAGATTAGGCATGTGCATCTAATGATGAGATTAGAAGAAGGATTAAGATTAGATAAAAATGATGGAGGATGTGACATGAGGGGAGTTAAATAAATGGAATATTTATTTAATTCAATTGATGGAAGGAGGATTAAAGAGATAAGGTATTATTGATTAAATACCTTAGGGATTTGGCAGAATTAAATCTATTAATTAAATAATAGTAGTATTACTTAATTAATGAAAATAAGATGCAAGGGGATGAATTTGGATAAATTAAGTGTCCAAATTTAGACATCTACATTTTTCCCCTCTTTGAGATGGTGTTACGAAGTAGCATGATTTCAAAGAATATTAAAACATAGAACTTAGAAGAAGATGGTTAGATTGGGAAAGATGCCCCAATCATTCAAAGAAGTGACTAAGAAGGAAGATTATGGGGGGAAAGATGAAAGTTAGGGATGAAGGATGCCCCCTCGAGAGGACATGCGGGTTCAAGAGAACACTGGTGGGCTCTCGAAATGGATGAGATGATGCAAAGGGAGATGAAGAAGATGCAAAGTGATGGGTAAGAAAGGATGAAAAGGTGGCAAGAGATTGGGAGGGAAGCGTGATGAAGGATGTATGGAGGGGTGGGGGGATTTTGATAGATGAGAGGATGAAGAGGAAATGAAATCTAAATGCAATTTGCCATCGTTGGAGCACTGATTTTTGCTATAGCATAAGACACAAGATGCTAAGGTATGAAGAACCAGGGTGAATTAGTGTCTAATGCATAAAACAAACATAACAAACAAGAAGGCTATCCCAACACCCCAAAGTTATGGTGACCTTGGTCGGGCCAGGTATTGGGAAAACCACAAGCACACAAGGATGCCCCAGTGTAACACAAGACCTCAGGGATCTTGGTGGGTACTACGTGGGACAACCGAGAAGACAAACAAAAGATCAAGATACACCCCCATGTTGACTAGTCAAAGCACACCATGATATGATGGATCAAGGCGACAATGACAAGTGATGATAGGGAGCTCAAATGTTAAATAAAAGCCAAAAGCATCAAAAGATCACAATCAATTTCAAACGTCCTTTGCCATAGGATCAATCAAGGGGATGGATGGGATTGATGAGGTCTGTTAGGAAGGATGCATCCTGTTGAGACCGATGATGGATACTAAATTAAAAGATTGATATGACGCAGGATATTCAGAGCTGATTAGATTTGATGATACAAGTGAATCTCATTTGTTAAAATCCAGCTAGATAAGGGCATAGCTTGATGATGTGACACGAGAGACATGACACAAGATAGGAGATCTCGATGGATGATAAAGACGAGATAGACAAATAGGAACAAGATATGAAGATTGATGATAGATGATAAAGGATCAGATGGACAAAGTAGAAAGATTGATGATAGGCGATAAAGGGACCAAATGGACAATGAAGATCGATGATGGATGGAACCCCGGGGGCGGATCAAATGATCGACCTTGCCTACGTGAAAGCGCAGGGGCAACGTTGTTCGACAATAGGCCAAAGACAAGTGATGGATGAAAGATGATGAGATAACCCTAGATAAGGGGATAAAATGATTGGACCGACACGATGGGACAAGATAGACCTATTGGATTGGATTGGAGGATAGTGACTAGACAAAGCTCAAGGATGGGATAGTTATTCATGCCAGATAGATGAATGATGAAATGATAAGATAGATGATGTTGGATTGTATGGGGAGTAGCCAATGACAAGGGATTAAGAGATGTGATGTGGATAGAGATAAATGGATGGGAAGATAATGATGGGGAGATGGAAGGGATGCTATGATGGATGGGTAGGGGGATAAGGATAGGAAGGTTAAAAGGATTGTGGGGAGCGATTAGAAGATAAGGATGGGGAGATGGAAGGGATTGTTCTGATGGAATGAATGATGTCTCCAAGGACTGTATCACAAAGGAAGATAGATGCCCCTACTCTAGATATGTCATGTGCGAAGAGGCATGAAGGATGCAATAGAGAAGGATAGGAAAATAAAGGAGTGAGATGGATGAAGATAGGATGCATGGATAAGGGAGGGAGAATGATAGTTGGGATAGTCTACGGATGAGGGGAATGTATGTCAAGAGGCATCCAAAGCATGCTTATATGTTTGCCCCATTGTTATCAAGATCACAAGGAGGATGGAAGGATTGGGATAAATGAGATATGCCAAGAAGGATGTGTAAGCTCGATAGGATGGAGGGGATGGACGAAAATGATGTATAGCAATAAGATGGGTGCATAGCCAAAAGCGTAGCAGGAAGCATAGCGGATGGAGGGAATGTAAATCAGGAAATTGCCCCCAAGTGCAGATGGGGATTTACGCATGACGCCTGTTTTCCAGGTTTTCATCATGGTACTTATCCAAGGCACCTGTTTTCCAAGTTTTCACCATTGGACAACTTATTTCTCTTTACTATTTTATTTTTTTGGATTTTTTTGACTTTTTGGATAGCATGCGAAAGGAGATGGATAAGGATAGGGAGGTGAATAAATGGATTTAGAAGACATGCAATAAGGATATGGATGAAGGGCTCAAGCATCAAGTTCTATATTAGGTATTAAGAGCTCATGTTCGAACCGACTATTGGGTGTTGGTACAACCTTAGGATAAATGGATTATGCTAGAGGATGAATGAGAGGGATCTGATGGGGAAGATACGGGGGATAATGGGTGGGATGTTGGAAATGGTATGGATAGAATAATGGGGTGGATACGTGATGGGGAGATGAGTTTAGGACCAACATTGGCACATGTGGTGATGGATGTGAAAAGATAAGAGGACTAATGGATGGAGAATGTGGGGATAATGGAGGAGATGGAATAGTGAATTTCGGGACATAGGGACCCAAAAAAGACTTAGGAGATGAAAGGTGGGTATGGTTAGCTTTTGGATTAGCAACTTTGGATGTTCTTATAGATTTTTCATTTGATGGCATTGCAACTTTTTTCTTTGGGATCCACATGGTTTTGATCTTTTCTTTGGTGGCTCTTTGCGAGCTATAGATTTGATTTCGATTTTGGATTTTGTTTTTCTTTTCTTCAACATGTCGTATAGAGGGGACATGTTGTCAAGGTTTAATTATATTCTTCAAAAGTGCATTTATTAGGTATGGGATGGGTGTGAGGGGATGGATGATGTGGAGCAATGGAGGTAGGAGTATGGGGATTACGTGTAGATGGGGGATGTTTAGGTATGTGCCTTTGTTGATCTTGATTATGGGACATGCGAGAGGGATGTTTATGACGGATGACATGGATAGGTGTTGGATGGATGAGCGAATGAGATGGAGGAGGTGATCTTGGGATATACAGACCCAAGATGGATAGAGTGGGTGGAGGGCCATAAGAACCCAAGATGGATGCAATAGATGAAGGATGGGAGATCATGGATGGAGGGATGTAAGGACCCAAAATGGATGGAGCAAATGAAGGAGGAATATGGATGGTTGTTTTGAGGTGATATGATAGAGGAGGAGGGATGGCAGCATATGATTTGGTGGAGCGATGGGAAGAGCTGACATTTCTTTTGGAAAAGGCTCATTGAGGATGTCTAGAGGTTGTACCAACATCTTTAGATTGTGAGTCTTGGGAAATAGATCCAAGACCTTGCATGCAGATTTGTTCTTTGAATTGGATGGGCTCTAAAATACCTTGCTCGTGAAGGCCTAGACCTTTTCCTTGGTAGTTCATGTTCTTGAGCATGCGATCCATTGTAGGATTTTTGTTATTTTGAAAACATGATGCGAGTCCCTTATTAGGTGGGGGATGATGGGTGGTATATACACTGTGTTTTTCTTCTACAAGGAGGCCACCATAGAAGAATGTGAGAGTACCAAGGGGATATCCAAGTGGTGTGGGGATAGCATTTTTAGGTGATGATGGGATAGCAGCATTTGGATGGGTGGTATCCAGAGAGGGAGTAGGGGATATGATAGGATCTGATTTTGTGGTAGCAGACTCATGCAATGGAGACGGAGATGAAGCAGTAGAATCTTGAATGTCAAGAGGATCATGGGATGGAATGGATGGGGGACTATGATCTTGCGGTAGACTAGATGGGATGGTAGGATCTTGATCTGGAGGAAGGGATATGTTGGCATGCTTTGGATCAGGCTCTTGGCATGACTCATCATGTGCAGGAGGCATGATAATGGAGTCATGGGGGGACTCTTCAAGTGGGGAAGTTGGAAGGATGGATGATTCAAGATATTCCTGGGAATGGATACTAGGAGTAGACGAAGTGGGTTGGATTTGGGTGTCGTTGATAGGTTTGACGGCTCTCAGAGTAGGGGGTGGGTGTTCAATGGATTTGGTAGATGTGATGGTAGGAGATGGGGACTCAGTAGATTCAGAGGATGTGATGGTAGGAGATGGGGACTCAGTGGATTCAGAGGATGTGATGGTAGGAGATGGGGACTCAGTGGATTTAGAGGATGTGATGGTAGGAGATGGGGGTTCAACGGATTTAGAGGACATGATGGTAGGAGATGGGGACTCAGTGGATTCAGAGGATGTGATGGTATCATCAATGATAGGTGTTGGATGGAGAAGGGTCTCGTCACTAACGACCATGGATGATAGGTTGGGATGGCATGGTTCCACAACTGTAATGTGTGGAGTGGGGGATGTTTCCTTTGTTATAAGTCCTTGGTGAAACTTGAATACGCTAGGCTGAGATGGCGAGGCGGGAGTGGATGAAGGTTTATGGATTAGTGGAGGATTTGGACTAGGGATTGGTGGGCTAGGATTAGATAGGGGAATGGGATTGGATGTAGGACTAAGGTAAGGATATGGGCATGGGGAGTTAGGATAGGATGACACGGACGGTGGATTGTTGGTAGAAGATATGGGCAGCATGTTGTAATAAAGGTATTGGGATGGTGGATTAGGATGGGAAGATGTAGGTGTTGGATTAATATAGGGAGATGCGGGTGTTGGATTAGGGTAAGTTGATGGGTGTGTTTGACTAGGATAGGAAGGTGTGAATGTGGGATTAGGCTGAGCGGATTGGTATGGGAGATTGGGGTAGTGGGTATATGCAGATGAAGGATAGAGATAAGAGGATGTGGATGGGGGATCAAGATAGGGGTATTGTGACGACAAACTAGGATAAGGGGATGACGTAGATGAATGATATGATGGACATCCCTTGTCAAAGGTAGCATAAGGAGTGTGATTAGGCATATATGAAGTCATGATGGGATAACTCGATGGGGTGATTGGATTTTGGAATGTGGGTGGAGAAAGCTTACTAGCAATGATAGTGTTAAGGGGATATATGTCATATACCTCTTGATCAACAAGACTTTCATTATCATCATTGACGTAATTAGGGTTTCCCTTGACTACTATTGATGGAGGATAAGAATTCATGATGATGAAAGGATAAAGATGATGGATAAATATTTTGGATGGAAATGGACAAAATCCCAAATCGGGATTTAGGACAAGCTCAGATTGGGATTGGATTAAAGCTCAAATTAGGATGATCAGATGATTGGATGGGATTGATTTATCAAAGGATGATTATGACATTGAATCTACTTTGAGATGGAAGTAGATTGATTGGGTCGAATGTGATTGGATAGGAATGCGATTGGATTGGATTGGATAAGATCGATCGATGATTGATTGATAAGATTGACTAATGGATGATGAAAGAGACTACAAATCTCGTTCAGAGATTATCTTAGATGACTTAGGATACTGATTGATCAGATTAAAGGATGAATGGATGATTGCGGCACCGAATCCACTTTGAGATTGAAAATGGATTGATTGGGCCGACGATGATGATTAACTTAGGATGGATGAAAATCCTAAGAGGATGTTAATGATGATGATCTGATCAGACACTTCGGTCAATTTGGATAATAACCCGAGACGAAGTTTAGGGGATTTGGGTGGGGAAAGCGATGATTTGATTGGTGAAAGGGATGATAGAAATGGATGAACAAATACTCAAAATGAGCAAACGGTTGATCGGGATGGATGAACGATTACTCAAAATGAGTAAACGAATGATCAGAAAGATAGAACGAGGGTTCAAACTGATGAAAGGAGGTGTGAAATGTATGAATGTTTACTCATAACGAGTAAACGGATGATCGAAATGACAGAACGAGAGTTCAGAATGATGAAAGGAGGTGTGAAATGTATGAATGTTTACTCGAAATGAGTAAACGGATGATTGAAATGACAGAACGAGAGTTCAAAATGATGAAAGGATATGTTAAATGGATGAACATTTACTCGAAATGAGTAAACGGATGAGCGCAATGACAAAACAAGAGTTTAGAATGATGAAAGGATGTGTTGAATGGATGAATGTTTACTTGGAATGAGTAAACAGATGAGAAAAATGATAGAACGAGAGTTCAGGATGATGAAAGGATATGTTAAATGGATGAACGTTTACTCAGAACGAGTAAATGGATGATCGAAATGATAGAATGAGAGTTCAGAATGATGAAAGGATATGTTAAATGGATGAACGTTTACTCGGAATGAGTAAACGGATGATCGGAATGACAGAACGAGAGTTCAGAATGATGAAAGGATGCGTTGAATGGATGAATGTTTGCTCAGAATGAGTAAATGGATGATCAGAATGACAAAACCAGAGTTGAGAATGATGAAAGGATATATGAAATGGATGGATGTTTACTCGGAACGAGTAAACGAATGATCGAAATGATAGAACAAGAGTTCATAATGATGAAAGGATGTGTTAAATGGATGAATGTTTACTTAGAACGAGTAAATGGATGAGAAAAATGATAGAACAAGAGTTTGGGATGATGATTGGATGTGTTAAATGGATGAGAGTTTACTCAAAATGAGTAAACAGAGAGAATGGTAGGGTATACCCCCTTCGAGGAGGCAGATGGTGAAGAAAAAAGGTGCCCCAGCCAACTTCTCAAAAGTATGAAGTGGTACATATCATCGGAAAGAGCACGAAAAAATGAGAAGAACTGCCTTTGAATGGAGTCAATCGGATAAACGGTGTGGAAATGGCGGCCCCTGGAAGAAAGAGCAAAAGGTCAAATCCGCCACTGCATAAGGATAGGTCTGTCACTCTACAGGGACAGGTCCGCCACTCTACAGGGACAGGTCCACCAGAGCAGGACAGGTCTGCCATAGGAGGGTTAGGTCTGCCACTAGAAGGACAGGTCTGCCAGAGGATAAGTTTAAGCTTGATTTTTTGATGGATGGGTAAGGTAAAGGACTGAAAATATAGCAAACACTGATAAACAGATTTGGCTAGACTGAAAATGACTAGTTTTGCATGAGAAAGACAATTCAGACAGCACAACCCTAAGATTTAGTAGAAGTGGGTATGGCCAACAAAGTCTTCTACTCTAGGATGAACATGGTTGCTAAGGAGTCCTCGATATACGCACGGTACGTGAGGCCCAAACTGTGAACACCAACCCGTTACAAGTGTGATTCGGGAACCTTAGCGAGATACTAAAGGCTTGGACCAACTCTTCATGTCATCCCGACGCTTCGCCAATTACAACATGGTTGGATTGAGGTACAACTTTCGCTCTCCCCCCTTTATATACCCCGCCGGTACGCGTGGTTGGAATCGTCCCTTGGGGTGATGAAATCCCCAAGCAGGTCCCACTAAGAAAATGAAAAATGGGGTGACTCAAAAGGACTTGGAAAGCTACGATTTCTCATCACCCAGGATCGCCAAATGGTGGAAGGGGATTGGATACGTCAAATAGCCTTCCACAAGCACGCCGAAGAAGGTTTATTGACCCCTTTAATTAAACTATGTGGTTAATTTTCTAAAAGACAATTGGCAAAAACTTGAAATTTTACCTTCGGGAGGATAGGTCTGCCACTCTGTAGGGACAGGTCCGCCACTCTATCAGGACAGGTCTGCCACTGCATCAGGACAGGTCCACCACTGCATTAGGATAGGTCCACCATTGCATTAGGACAGGTCCGCCACTGCATCGGGACAGGTCCGCCACTCTAGGATAGGTCCGCCACTGCATTAGGATAGGTCCGCCACTGCATTAGGATAGGTCCGCCACTCCAGGATAGGTCTGCCACTGCATTAGGACAAGTCTGCCACTGCATTTGGATAGTTCTGCCACTGCATTAGGACAGGTTCGCCACTGCAAGATAGGTCTGCCACCGGAGAAGAAAAAGGTACCCCAGCCAACTTATCAAAAGTAGCAAGTGTTATATATCATTGGAAAGAGCACAGAAAAATAAGAATTGCCTTTGAACAAAGTCAATCAGACAAACAATGTGGAAATGGCGGCCTTGGGAAAAAAGTGCAGAAGGTCAAATCCGCCACTTTGTAAGGATAGATCTACCACTCTGTAGGGACAAGTCCACCACTTTGCAAAAAATGCAAAAAATAGTAAACGTAAAAGAAAAAGACCCGTTTTTGGGTCCCACCGGGCGTGCCAGAAATGTGATAGGTCAAATGTGAGTGTTAGAAAATGAGCAACAAGTAAAAGAGTGAAAATAAACACCAAAACAACCTACACCTCAAGATTAGCCTAAGTTGGAAACAATACAAGATAAAAGCAACAAAATGGAACTCTATACCTTGCGTCGAATTGATCCTTTAGTTGGCCCTTCGATCTTTGATGTGTATGCTCCTTGGATGGCACAAGATGCAAGCTAAATGATGTTGTGAGGATGGATGAAAACGGATGAAATCATGAAAATGGCTAAGTATAGATTGGGAAATAAAATTGCAAGAGTTTGGCTAGCAAAATGATCTCCCCCCAAATGAGAGAAAAGATGGGGTATTTATAGGAATTTTGAGAATTCCTAGAGGAGATGGATGGCTAGGATTGAGCCACCAAATATCAAGATGTAGGGCCAAGGTGAGTTGAGAACTCACAAGCCCTCACATCTTGACATGTGGCATGTGATTTAGCCCTAAAAGGTGAAGTGGACATGAGGTGGATGGATAGGACATGACATGGAGGGGGGTACAAAGTACCTTGGGATTGGACAAGATCTCCTCATAAAGGAGGTACTTGTCCTATGTGAGAGAGAGGACAAGTGGGGAATAAAAATTCCTCAAATATTCTCATGGGGAAGAGGGAAGGAATTTAAAATTCCTTAAATGCATTGGGGGATTAAAAAGTGAATTAAAAATTCACATGGGGAAGGGAGATGCCTTGTCAAAAAAGAAGCATTTAGTAAGGTTGACTAAGGACACATGTCATAAAGGACATGGGGAAGAGAAAAAGAATTTAATATTCCTTGGAAGGATAAAAGGAATTAAAAATTCCTTGAGAGGTTGATTAGGCCAGTTAGTGAAGGATTAGAGGATGGTTAGGTGGCTAAGAGAGATTAGAGGCCAACTTGCAAAAGTTGGAGGATGTGACACCTCCTAATCAAAGATTAGGCATGTGGACGTCCTAATGATGAGATTAGAAGAAGGATTAAGATTAGATAAAAATGATGGAGGATGTGACATGAGGGGAGTTAAATAAATGAAATATTTATTTAATTCAATTGATGGAAGGAGGATTAAAGAGAAGGTATTATTGATTAAATACCTTAGGGATTTGGCAGAATTAATGCTATTAATTAAATAATAGCAGTATTACTTAATTAATGAAAATAAGATGAAAGGGGATGAATTTGGATAAATTAAGTGTCCAAATTTAGACATCTACAACATCAACAAAATTGTGAGAATGAAATACATAAAGAAAAAAATGGAAATGCAAACCATCGTGATGTGCTTCTCTCACTCCATTTTGTTTTCCTTCTTATTCCTTCAATATATTTTATGCGTACCTCTCAAATGTGATCAAATGCACTAAATATTGAAAGCAATTTGATGGAATGATTGCAAGGGAATTGAAGATGTGGTCTCCCCTAAATTGAGAAATAAGTCCTCAATTTATAGATTTCAAAAAGATAATTGAATGGACAAGATTGAATGCAAGGATAAGTTAGAAGGGAAACTTGCATTTAAAAGTGGAGGAGAAAATGAGTTAATTGGAAATAAATAAATAAAGTATTTGTTTTCATCAAAATATACTTTTTAGTAGTAGAGAAATGAAAGGGTGAAGGATGAGTTAAATTGAGAAAGAGAAAACTTAATTGAAAATAAATAAAGAAACTATTTATTTTCAACTAAAATCTATCATTTAGAAAGTGGGGAGTGGATTTGGAAAATAAGATTCATGAGTAGAAAGGGGAAAGAGTTAAGTGAGATAAAGTGGGAGAGATAAGTGAGAATGAAATATAGGTGAGGATAATTAAATAAGATGAATTATCCTCACCTTTCAAAATTATCAAGTTTAGGGATGATTGAAATTGAAGACAAATTAAATAATTAAATAATTATTTAATTTGAGAGGAAAGATTAAGGGATTAAATAATTAAATAATTATTTAATCTAAGTGGTGCAGCCATAGTAGGAGGGTCCTCAAAGAGAACTATTTAGACCGTGCAACAAGAGTCACACTACACACAATATGGAGAAAAATGCAGATGCAAATATTATTATTAACAACATTTTAGTTGTAATTGGCCAGCAACATTTGGGCTTATGGATTTGGCTCACAAGCCTGATAGAACATGTTCAAGAATACAACATTCCAATATGCTCCTTTATTCAAGCAGAATCTTACAAATCGGATCTATCTTAATCTACTTAGTCAACTACTCTCCTCTAATGATTGATTACAAGCTTTATATCATATCCATGATTCTAGAAACATCCCCATTGGATAAAAGCTCATTACATTTTCCAATGAAAGAAAATATAGTGTGTGCATAAACAAGTCGGCCTCACATTTGAATTACTCAATCATAAAGTTTATAAGATGAGTTGTGGACCTATAATGAAGGTCAGTGACATTCCATGGAATAATTAAAATAACATTGTTGAGGTCCGCAAGCTATGGGGATGATCCAAAAATGATCATACTAGCCATTAGGCCTAAAAATTATTTTGGTGTTGGTTCAAGAGACTACCATGAAATTTGGAAGTGATAACTTTCCAGAAAAATACCTGATCACGCAAAAAATCTTGGAATAAGGAAAATGAACATGTCCATGAAGTAAATTTTGATCCACAGGGTCCAGTGAGGGAAGATGATGAATCCACCAACATGAACTATGAAAGAAAAAAACCAAAACTGAAAGGAAATATTTTTTGGTTGATGAAAGATTGCCAAGAATCAAGGATACTCTTGTATCAAACATCTAGGGTTGATTGAAAAGTGAGTCCCTCACTTTGGGGCTAAAGGAAAACCAATATGGTCTACCTCAGCCTAAGAAATCCAAGAAGAATCTTCCATAGGTCTACTGGATGTTGTGGATGTGTTTCTGATATGTGGTTGTCATTGATGTCAGCACTATTAGCATTTGGTGTATCAATTGTTGTATATATCGAGGATATTGGGAAAATTATAAGGGAAAGTGTTCTAGGTTCCTAGTGGAACTATGCAGGTCATGATGGTGTCCTATTCTATACATTGAATATTACCTTGTGTGGATTAAATGGTTTATTGTTGAGTATATCTAGATCATCTACCAAAATTTTTAGAGGTCCACATGAAGTTTTGAATGTGTTGTGGTCTAACAGTGTTTATGTGGTCTCTGTCAATGTTCCTAAATGAATATTGTGTGATTTTGTTAATATCAGTTGTTGTCAATGTTTCTCTATTGTTTCTTGGTGATCTCAGATGTCTTTATATCATTCTCTATCTTTATGGTATGTCCACATTAATTAGTGAGCTTGTGGTTGAAGATCTTTTCTTGTGCCTATTAGGTTTTTCATGTTCTTGGCCGACATGTTGGTGGTAGTGTGTTGTGGATTTTTGAGGTGAAATTAATTAAAGTCTTTTTGCATTGGAGATGTTAATTTAGGTCTCCACTATGTTGTGGCTAACCTTGGTGGATTCACATTAAAAAATTATTTATAAAATTGGGCTGACATTGCAAATATGTTCTATTTTCTTGGCCGACTAAGTTGTAATAAGATCTCGTGTAGCAGGTATATATGTGTGGTTGTTTCATTAGTCAAGAGTATGCTTTGTGTGCTCCTATGTGTGTATGTATGAATATCCTTCGATTGCAGAGAAGAGTGTGAAGAATATTGTGTGAAGTGTGATGAAGTGTTGAGCTTAATTGGAACTGTAATCAAGCTTGTGTAGAAGATATTTTCTCAGATCCTACCCTCTAAATTTTTTATCCTACTCTATTAGGAAGTGAGCCCCTTTTGTAATTGAGTAGTAAGCTCTAGGTAGTATTCCTGAATGCATGTGCATTCCCCTTATTATTTCTCATTATAATTTTAGTAGAGTATAATCTTGTGGACTAACATCCACTGTGGTTTTTCCCCTAACAGGGTTTCCACATAAAAAATCTTGGTGTTCTTTGTCTCTCTGATGTGTTAATTGCTTGTGGTTAATTTCTTATTCATCAGATCTGAGATTAAAGTTAAGTTAGAAAAGTTTAAATTTCTATGACAACTTATTCACCCCCTCTCTAAATTTTCTCTCCTTGTTTTTCCAATAGGGTCTACCCTTCCACTTCACAAGATACTCTTTGTACTATATTCCATGAGTCTTCATCCCATCTCTAATGTCCAAAATTTCTTTGATCTCATTTGACTACTTCCTAGGAAACTAATTCTTCAATTTTTCTTCACTATCCTCACTAGATTTTTTGTCATGGTATTAATATAGGTATACAATGTTGAATATGGGTGATATACCAATGCCATCCAGTAACTCTACTTCATATGCATTTCATGAGTCAAAATTCTTCAAAATCTTAAAAGGTCCAAACTTCCTCATTTTAAGCTTGTTGTATGTTCCAACTAGAAATCTTTCCTTCCTCAAATAAACCATCATTTCATCTCCAACTTCAAACTCCTTATGTATCCAATTTTCATCTACTTTCTCCTTATACTTCTAGTTCATATCTTCCAATTGTTGTTTTACCTAGGTATGTACTTTCTTCATATGTTCTACAAATTCTTTTGCTGCCACACTCCTTTTATCTTCCATACTGATGTCTCTTAATTCTGATATACCTCTAGGATGAACTTTAGTAATAATCTCAAAGGGTGTATTTCCTATACTCTTGTTCATTAAATTATTGTAAGTAAACTCTACTTGTGCAAGGACTAAATCCCAACTTCCGGTCTTTTCCCCAACCAAACTTCTTAGAAAATTTCCCAAACTACTATTTACTACCTCTTTCTATCCATTAGTTTGTGGGTGAAAAGTAGAACTGAACTTCAAATCCTCCTTTAGCTTCTTCCAAAGTATCCTCCAAAAGTAACCAACAAACTTTACATCCTTATCTGAAACAATACTCCTAGGTAATCCATGTAATTTGACCACTTCCCTAAAAAGCAAGTCTACTACATGCACTGCATCTATTGTCTTATTACAAGGTATGAAATGTGCCATCTTAGAAAAATTGTCTACAACCACAAATATAGAATCATTACCTCTCTGAGTCTTTGACAATTCAAGTATGAAATCCATGCTAATATCCTCTCACGGTCTTTCTGGAACTGTCAAAGGCTTATATAATCCAATGTTCTGACTACATCCTTTTGAAACTTGAAAAACTCTACAACTCTACACAAATTTCCTTATATCCTTATGAATCTATGGCCAAAAGTAATTATCACTCACTAATGCTACTATCTTTTCAATTCCAAAGTGTCCTCCCAATCCTCCACTATGTTTTTCTTTCACCAAGTTTTCTCTCATTGAACTCTAGGGTATACATAACTTGTTTCCTATGAATAATATATCCTCTTGAATGAAATAATCCAACCACTAACTCCTATCTTCCAAAACTAGTTCTTTACAAGCTCTCCAAGGTTCTACAAAATTTGGGTCTTTCTCATACAAGTTCTTCAATTCATCAAATCCTAATACCTCCACTCTCATCTCTATCAATAAATTCCTTCTTCTACTCAGAGCATCAACAACTGTATTTGATCTTCCACTTCTATGCTTCCAAGAAAAATTATAACTCTGCAAGAATTCCACCTATCTCATGTGTCTTTGGTTCAACTTACCTTGACTGTTCAAATATTGCAATGCCCGATGATCCGTATACAACACAAACTTCTTAGGCAACAAATAATGTCTCCACTTCTTCAAGGCTTAAAATATGGCATAAAAATCCTTATCATACACTAAATATATTCTCCTAGCATCATTCAAATTATCATTGAAATAAGATACTAGTCTTCCTTCTTGACTTAATACTACTCCAATTGCATTTCCACTTGCATCACAATCTACTTGAAGTACCTTACTAAAATCTGATAAAACTAACATATGCTACTTAGTCACCTTATGCTTCAACAACTCAAAACTTCAGTTTGCTCCAGATGTCCATCTAAACATTTTTCTATCTCCCCTCATCATTTATGTCATAGGATAGCAAATAGAACTAAAATTCCTAATGAATTTTTAGTAAAAACTAGCCAATCCATGGAATGATATTACCTCCCCAATACTTTCTAGTGTAGGACACTCAAAAATTGATCTAACCTTCTTAGGATCCATCTTCAATCCATCCATATATATTGCAAATCCTAGATATACCAATTCTTCCTTCATGAAACTACATTTCTTAATGTTTATCAACAAATACTCTTCTCTCAACCTCTGTAAAACTTTTCTTATATGCAACAAATGTTCTTCCCTACTCTTACTAAAAATCAAGATGTCATCCAAATATACAATCACAAACTTACCCAATAATTTCTTCAATACCTCATTTATCAACCTCATGAAAGTACTTGGTGCATTTGTTAACCCAAGATGCATCACCAACCACTCATACAATCCTTCATTTGTCTTAAATGTTGTTTTCCACTCATCTCCTTCTTTGATTCTGATATGATGATATCCACTCTTCAAATCTATCTTTGTAAAGTGTCTAACTCCACTCAAGCAATCCATGATGGAATCCATCCATGGAAAAGGAAATCTATACTTCACTTTGATTTTATTTATGGCTCGAGAGTCTCATGTACACATCCTCCATTCTCCATCCTTGTTAGGTGCTAACACAATAGGTAATGGAAAATTACTTAAACTTTCTCTGATCAAACCTTTCCTCAATAATTATTTCACTTGTCTATTCAATTCTTCATTCTTTGTACGTGTCATCTAGTGTGTTGCTTTATTAAGCAAACTAGCTCTAGGAATCAGATCCATGTAATGACTAATGCTCCTCACATGTGGTAATCCATCAGGTACATAATCCAAAATGATCTCATATTCTATCAACAACTCTTTTATCTCTTCTGAGTGTTCTTTTATATGCTTCAGATCTTCAGTCTTCTTAGGAACTAAGGAATAACACACATTATTGTGTCTCAATCCATCAAGGAATCTCTTTCCATCAACCAGAAAAACTATATCATTCATACAAACCTCAAATTTAGGAGCATCTTCCAATGGCAACAAAGTTTGCTTGATCCCATTAGCAACAATGGTATATATATTCTTCTTCCCATGATGAATAGCCTATCTTTCATACTACCAAGGTCTTCCCAAAAAAATATGGCATATATCCATAGGAATGACATCACAAAAAACTTTGTCATGGTAATTTCCTATCTTTAATTTCACCAAACATAGGAATGAATCTTATGCTCAACTTGAATCCTTGTTATCTGATAGGGCTTCAGGTGTTTCAATCTTTCCAACTTCAATTTGGTCACCATTTCTTTAGAAACCAAGTTATTTGAGCTTCCACTATCAACAATCACATTGTAACATTTTCAAGCTACCTTACATCTTGTCTAAAACAAATTCTTTCTCCACAACAGTTCCTGCTCCAACTCACTTTGACATAATACTCTTCTGTTCACCAACACTTCTCCTTCTTCTGATTTATTAGATGATTTGGCATGATATTCCTCAATTTTTTTTTCCTATTCTTCTCTATTTTCTTATTCACCTCTCCCTAATTACATTCAAATGCTACGTGTCCTTCTCCATCACACACTTAAAGCAGGTTCCTGTGAACACTCTTTTCTCCTAACCTTTATCATCTTTTCTATAACCTTCATTTCAGTAACCACCATATCCTCCTCTTGTGTAAGAGTTTCCATCACCTCTATGGTACAAATTCTCATTATTATTGACTTCCTTATCTCTATTCATATCTGCAATGGATCCTCTTCCTCCTCCAGTAGAAGTTCTTCCTCTTTGAAATCTTCCACCTCTTCCTCTTTGCCTCTGCTCATGTCTTTTATTCAACTTCTCTTCTACTTTTAGGGGGCATTAATATGCTTCCACATTCAAAAATTTGATCAAACTAATCTCATCATGTATAGATGGCCTCAAACCATTCACATATCTAGGTACTTGTTCCACTTTCGCTTTTCAGTGTCTAGATTTGATATTCACCTTGTAGAAATCCTCAGTATACTCTATCACACTTGATTTCTTCTGCTTCAAATTTTGCAACCTCTAGAACAAACTAATCTAATAGTCTATAGGCATCAACTTTTTCTTCAATGTATTCATCATCTGATCCCATGATTTTATCTTTTCTTTCCCTCTTCTTTGTCTATCTATTTGCAAATGTTCCCACAAAAGGGATGCATGTCTTTTCAACTTTGTACAAGAAAATTTCAATTTCTTATCTTTAATAGTACCTTCAAAATCAAAATACTTTTCCATATCTATAATCCAATCAAGCAATTCTTCTAAATCCAACTTAAGACTATAATCTAGTGGATTGAAATGTGGCTTCGTATTCGCTCTAGTTGGGGATCTTATGAACCTCTCTTCCCCTTGATCTAGGCCAAGTTGCTCTTCTCTTTCTCTTTCATCTTGAACTTCTACCTCTTCATCACTCACATCATCAACTATTTGACCTCTCCTCTAGACCATTTCAACTACATCTAATATGGCAACAATTCCTCTCAACATCTCCATTAAAGCTAGGTCTGCATTTCTACGCGCTCCATTTCCTCTAACATTTCTTCTTCCTACCATCTTTACAAAAGTCCTCTGCAGTTGTAGGTTAGATCCTCAATCTGCCACCCCACAACAAATCTTCAATAGGACTCTACGAATTTTGGTGATCTCCTCACGAATCAAACCTCACTATGATACCAATCTGGTGTAGCCACAGTAGGAGGATCCTCAAAGAGAACTATCTAGACCATGAAGCAAGAGTCACACAATAGAAGCAACATGAAATATGGAGGAAAAATGTAGATGAAAATATTCTTATTAACAAAATTTTAGTTACAATGAACCAACAACATCTGAGCTTATGGATTTGGCTCACAAGACTGATAGAACATGTTCAAGAATAGAACATTCCAATATGCTCCTATATTCGAGCAAAATCTTATAGATCAAATCTATCTTAATATACTTAATCAACTACTCTCCTCTAATGATCGATTACAATATTTGTATCATATCTGTGATTCTGGAAACATCCGTGTTGGCCAAAAGATCATTAAATTTTCTAATGAAATAAAATATAGCATGTGCATGAACAAGTCATCCTCAAATTTGGATTACTCCATCAACAGGTGCATAAGATGAGGTGTGGACCTATAAAGAAGGTCAAGGAAACTCTAAGGAACAATTAAAATAACACCGTTGAGGTCCACAAGCTACATGGATGATTCATGAATGATCAAACTAGCCATTAGGCCTAAAAATTATTGTGGTGTTGATTCAAAAGACTACCATGAAATCCAAAAGTGATAACTTGCCGGAAAAAGATCCAATCATGCCAAAATCTTGGAATAAGGAAAATGAACATGTCCACAAAGTAAATCTCAATCCACATGGTTCGGTGAGAAAAGATGACAAATCCACCAACATGAATTGAGAAAGAATAAAAAAAAATTCAAAGGAAATATTTTTTTGGTTGATGCAAGATCTCCAAGAACCAAGGATGTTCCTGCATCACTAAGAGGAATAATTAGGAAGAAATAGTGATGAGCATTAATTAAATAATGAAAATTATTTAACTGATGGTTTAGAAGAACAATAATTAAATAATTAAAAATTATTTAATTATAGGGAATTAGAAGAAGAATATTAACACTAATTAATAATAAATTATTTAATTAGTTTTAGATGAAAAATTAATAAAAAGTGTCATTAGAGACCTAGGACAATTTTCAATGTCTACACTCACAAACACTACCAAAATATT
This sequence comes from Sequoia sempervirens, assembly GCA_007258455.2. Taxonomy (NCBI): domain Eukaryota; kingdom Viridiplantae; phylum Streptophyta; class Pinopsida; order Cupressales; family Cupressaceae; genus Sequoia; species Sequoia sempervirens. The sequence goes on from VDFB02256132.1 coordinate 8,541,093, forward strand.
AATAGTAAGGTAAAGATGTTAAACCCCCTCCTTTCTTTGTGTTCTTAATTATTGGTGAACAGTTAATTCACAATTACATGATAGATTTAAAGGTTGTTAGTTTGTTCATGCCAAAAATAATAATTGAAAAACTCATCCTAGAGTATGAATTATTTTAAAAAAGAGTTGTAAAGTTTTATGGGATAGCCATAAATTTTATTGGTGTAATTAAGGGGTTGAGTCTCACTTTGTATACATGCCCTAATTTCTCAATTCCTCAAGTTTTTTTTTGTTATTGACCTTCACCCCTTACTTTGCATTGTGTTTATTTATATATTACATAGCTAATATTAGAGGATACTTATAATCAAAATGGCCTCACAAGTTATTCATATTGAATAGGACAATTGAGAGGGGGGTGGATCAGTTGTCACAAATTTTAACCTTTAATTCAATCATTGTAACTAATGCATAAAATTGCTTGAATGATTAATCATCAAATGCCAATATAAAAACTTAAATCCAACACATAAACACAATAACACTAGATTTTACATGTAAAACCCAATGAGGGAAAAACCATGGTGAGGATTAACTCACACTATAGAGAATATCAAAACCAATTACAAAAAGGCTCAATCCCTGAAACAAGGCTCACTACCTGAAATAAGGACTCATTATCTCAAACAAGGACTCACTATCCAATAGGCTACAACCTAGAGGGCTCACTGCCATAGAGATACAAAGAAGACAAAGAAGAATTGTTAAAGAGAGACTACAATCCCAATGCAACAAAGGATTCCACCATAGTCACTTGATCAACTTGCATGAATGATAGAGTTCTCCTTCTACTCACTACATCTGTAAACTTAGCATTAATCTTTGAACTAATCTACCACACACAATTCACACAGTTTCTGAATAACATCAATATCACATCTACTCATTCACTTATCTTCTTTTCTCTTGTATGTTTTTCATTACTAGCTCATCCTATATTTATACTATCTCCAACCTTGAAAAAGATCCAAAGTGAGCCATCTGAATTCAAATTAAAATTAGGTCAATGCCAAAAAATCCTAGGGTGGAATTAAAATTAGGGTGACCCAAATGCACGGTTCATCGTGACCCACAATATATCCAACATGCTTCATCAGCTTCGAAGATAGTGCTTAACACAAGGTTGGCCAAACTAGTGTAAAGCACATAGAACAATTAAGTTTGAAACTTCCAAAAACCAAAAATATCTTCAATGCAATCAAAACATTTTAAATCTAGAACCACAAGTCAAAAGAATTCATCAAGGGGAAATCCAAACTAGCAAGTTTTCTCCTAAACCTCAACCAAAATATAGAAAAATATAGTTCACAACTTGTGAACACAACTCAAACTTCACAATGAACCAACAACCAAAAATCTAGATATAGAAACCTTCAACAACCATGAACAACTTATTTGAACTACATGGACATAAAGGAAAATATTGTAGCAACAACTAAATACTTGTAAACTTTTTTTAGTACAATTTTCTCAATATCCTCAACATATGTAGCCAACAACCTGTAACCATGACACTAATGAAAATAACAATCAGTAGGTAACTAATTGACTAGTTGACATCAATGAAAACACCTTCATTCCCTTCTCCATTCTTGCAACAATCTCCCCCTTTTTCATTGATGGCAACACATGATGTGAAAAATTATCAAAGACACCATACCAATTCTGAATATACTTCTCACTATTTTTCTTTTTTCTTCTCCCCCTCAGAAGATCATCTTCCACATTACCATCTTTCTCTCATTAGCTTTCTCTCCTTTTCACATGATTTATCTCCCCCTTTGTCATCAATGACAAAGGAAAAATATATGTTCATTGAAACTTCCTTTGACATGAAAACATAATAATCACAATGGCAACACCTAAAACTACCTACTCCCCCTAAGAGGTAACCATGAAAACATTAGTCCAAAAAGATAGAACCATGAATCCACTAGACTGATGCATCTCCAAATGCATCTTAGTTTATGAAAGGAGGGGAACTAACCCCTAAATTTTCCAAAAGATACTCAAAAGTATCTTTAGGAAGAGCCTTTGTAAATTTTCCATGACCTTCTCTCTCAGGAAATGATATCTAATAGATATATGCTTTGTCCTTGAGTGCATCACAAGATTATTCAAAATGTTAATTGCACTTGTCTTATTGTAGAAGAATGAAATAGGATCATCATATACCATAGTGATATCTTTTAATATTTGTTTCATCCATAATACTTGTGTACAACAAGATGCAACAAAAATATACTCAGCTTCAACAATAGAAAAAGAGACTAAATCTTGCTTCTTGCTCAACCATGCCACCAATCTACATCCAAGAAAAAATGCACCACCACTTGTACTCTTTTTGTCATCTACATATCCATCCCAATTTGCATCTATATAGGAACTAAGTGTAAAGTCAATATTTTTAGGATACCACAATCCATAATTCAGAGTGCCATTCAAATATATGAATATTTGTTTTAATAACATCAACATGTGTTTCCTTCAGATCTTCTTGAAATCTAGCTACAAGACAAACATGCATAATAGCTAGTCTAGTAGCTATCAAACACATTAATCCACCAATCATAGATCTATACTTTTTCTGATCAACCTTAGGTGAATCATCATCTTTACCTAATTTGCAACTAGTGACCATAGGAGTACATACAAGTTTGGAACCATGCATCCCAAACTACTTCAGCATCTCTCTTCCATACTTAGAATGTGAAATAAAGATTCATTTCTCTATTTGATTTATCTATTGCTTAAGAAAGAAAATCATCTACCTAAAAATAGACATTTCAAATTTTTTATGCCTCTCTTTCACAAACATCTTGCACATCATTTCATTTCCTCCAAAGATAATATCATCAACATATGCAACTACAATCAATATTGTATCATTTTTCAATCTTAAAGTACAAATTACTATATGTCATACCTTTGTTAAATCCTTGCTAAATCAAATACCTATCTAACCTTTCATACAAAGCTCTAGGAGGTTGCTTCAATCCATATAAATCTTTCTTTAATCTACACACCATATTTGATTGATTTGTTAACTAAAATACTTCTAGTTGTTCCATGTAAACTTCTTCTTCTAGATCACCATTTATAAATGGTGACTTGACATCCATCTGATAGAATTTGAAATATTTATGAGTAGTTGATGCTAAGAACATCCTTATAGCTTCCATTCTTCCTATCAGAGTAAGTTTCCCGAAAATATATACCTTCTACTTATGAGTAGCCCTTACACACAAGCCTCACTTTATTTTGACAATTTCTCCATTCTCATTCAACTTATTTTTGAATATCCATTTTGATCCAATGATATATTTATCTACCAGTCTTGGGACCAATTCCTAAGTATAATTCTTCTCAATCTACAAAAGTTATTTCATTGGTTCCTTCCAATGTTTATCTTTACAAGCTTCACTTACTGTATTTAGCTCAATCTTAGAGAATAGACATAAATTTACTTTTGCAACAACTTTTCTTTTGGTTAACACACCTTTTGTCTTCTCTCCAATAATACGATTTTTTGAATGATTCCTCTGTACATATTTCGGTGTCCTAGGGGACATCACAAGACTATCTTATTCTCTTAAATTTTGTTCATCCTACTTCTTCTACTTAGCTTTATCCTGTTCTTCCATAATTTTTCTATTCTTGCACAATCATGTTCATCAGACACATATCCATCAATGTCAATATAGTTCTTTATTGTCTCATCAACCTTCAAATTCAAGCTCTCTATAATTTTTCTCAATCTTTTATTGAAACATTTGTATACCTTTCTTTTAGTAGAGTATCCAATAAATATGCCTTCATCACTTCTTGCATAAAACTTACTCAATGTTTCCTCATCTCTTCTAATATAGCATTTTCTTTTGAATACCATGAAATATTTAATTGTAGGAGTTCTTCCATGTGATAGCTTATAGAGAGTCTTTGTAATATTTTCTCTTGCTTGAAGTTGATTGAACACATAAACAGTAGTATGAATAGCTTCTTTCAAGTAAACTTCTCGTAATCTAGCTTCAATGATCATTGATCTAGCCACCTCTTGAACTGTTCTATTTTTTCTTTCAACAACTACATTCTTCTAAGGATTTATCAAAGTAGATAACTTTCTATTTATTCCATGCACTTCACAAATCATATTGAACTCATGGTAGGTGAATTCTTCATCTCTATCAGATCTTAAGTATTTTATCTTCAAACTCACTTCATTTTCAACCATTTCCTTGAATTTTGTGAATCTATCTAATGCATCTAATTTCTCTCTAAGAAACTTAGCCCATGTATATCTAGAATAATTATCTATTAAAAGCATAAATTACCTTTCACTGAGTAGACTTCTCACACTCATACAACCAAATAGATCTATATGAACTAAATCTAGTAGTCCGGTAGTAGATTGTTCCTTTCATCTATAATGATTTCTTGCTTGCTTTTGCAAATAACATTAGCAGGCTTTGTAATTATTGGTATATCTCTCATGGCCTGAACAACACTAATCCTTGAAAAGTTATCAAAATTCATGTGACACATTCTCCTATCCCATAACCAACTATCATTTATCTGAGTCATAATGCATTGTCTATCAACACCCTTAAGTTGATAGATATTCCCTTGAAATTTCTCTCCTATAGCAATCAATGTTTTGCATCCTTTCTGGATCTCACATTTCTCATCCTTAAACACAAGATCATATCCTTTTCTACACATCTGACCAACACTCAACAAATTATGCCTTAAACACTTAACATAGTAAACATCGTCAATATGATGCTTTCCATCAAAACTTACTAAACCTATCCCACAGATTTTAGCACCGGTATCATCTCCAAACATAACCAAGCCTCCATCATATTTCTCAATTTTAACAAACTTACTCTTATCACTAGTCATTTGATGTGAACAACCACTATCAACTACCCAAAAAAACATTTTCTTGTTTAGCATGTAGGGAAAAGATAATTGTACCTTCATTTTTTATCCTTCTCCTTCTTTTGAGGGATTTCCTTTACCTATTTTTTTGAATTAGTAGTAGGTTCATCCTTAATTCTCAAGAAAAAGAATTCATTTTCATCTAGATCTTCATATTTTGAATCTTCATTTGTAATTCTAGCATTCTCATTCACATAGTAAGCTCTGTTAATCTTCTTTGCTTTCTTTTCTTTCTCATATCTTTATTTATTTCTTTTAGTTCTTTCGAGACACTTTGCAACATAATGACCTATTTCTCCACAACTAAAGAATTTAAAGGGAAACTTACCACCATACTTACTCGAACCTTTTCTCATTTTTCTCACAAAGTTAGCTTGTATTTCATAAAGTTCTCTTCATCTGGATTTATAGATTTTGTAGCCTTAAAGATAGTCTCTAATTTTCTTCCATTTCTTAGACTTGGCTTCGTCATCTCATAAGATATCAAAAATCCTAACACCAAATCCTTAGTACAAGTCTTATAATCTATACTATGCTCAATAGAAATCACCTTCTCACTGTAAGCATCAAGAACAGTTTTGACAATCTTCTTTACAATCTTGGTTTCATCTATAGTAGTGCCAAGTGATCGCATTCTGACCACTACCTCATCAATCTCTATACATAAGCTTTAACATTTTCATCTTCAAATATATGTATAAGATCAAACCGTGTTTCAAAATTCTACAATTTCACCTCTTTAACTTATTCATCACCATCATTTTCTCTTTCTAAAGCATTCCAAAATTCCTTATCTGTATTCAAATTCTAAACCTTAATCAACTTGGAATGTACCAAACTATTCTTCAAGATGAAATTTGTCTTATTTTTTGCTACATGTGCTTTAATCTCTTTAGGTGTACTTGGTTCATTAGCAAGAGGAGTATAAGGATTCTCATAAGCTTTCTGCATATCATATCCACAATACTCTAGATATTCTTCCATCAATACCTTCCAAATACCATAATTAGTTCCATCAAACCTCAGATAATCAAAGATCATCTTTCTAGCCATCCTGGACCTTCCTCAAGCAGTTAGGCTCTTTAGCAAGGAACCAATCCTTGATACCATTTGTTGAATATGTCAACTAAGAGGGGGGTGAATTAGTTTCCAAAGACTTTAACCTTTAATTAAATCATGACCAAAAGTAATACTTAAAACTGCTTAAATTATTAATCATCAAATTCCAATGTAGAAATTTAAATCCAACAAAAACAAAATAAAATTGAATTTACATGGAAAACCCAATGAGGGAAAAAAAATAGTGAGGATTAACTCACACTATAGAGAATATCAAAACCTATTACAAAAATGCCCACTACCTAAAACACGGCTCACTACTTGAGATAAGGCTCACTGCCTGAAATAAGGACTCATTGTCTGAAACAAGGACTCACTCTCCAACAAGGCTACAACCTAGAGGGCTCACTACCATAGAGATACAAAGAATAATTTTTATAGAGAGAATACAATCCCAATGCAACAAATGATTCTACCATAGTCATTTTATAAAATTGCATGAATGATAGAGTTTTCCTTCTACTCACTACATCCGAAAACTCGGCATTAATCTTCATTGGTGCAACCATGGTAGGAGGGTCCTCCAAGAGAACAATCCAGACCATGCAATAAGAGTCAAAAATAGATGCAACATAGAACATGGAGGAAAATGTAGATTAAAACATGCTCATTAATAGGAATCTTAATTACAATCAACCAACAACATCCGGGTTTACATATCTAGCTCACAGGCCTAATATAACATGTTAAAAAGTACAACATTCATATATGCTACTCAATGCAAGCTAAAATTTAACATCTCAAACCTATTACTCTTCTTATTGACTTCCAAATGATCTATTACAATGATTTATATCACATATTGAGATCTAGAATCATCCACTTTAGCCAAGGATTATTACAATTTCCAATGAAGAAAAGGTAACTTGTGCATGAACAAGTCGGCCTCAAATTTGAATTACTCCTAAGTGAATGCATAGGGTGAAGTGTGGACCTATAATCAAGGTTGGGGAAACTCCGCATAATAATTAAAATCACACTGCCAAGATCCATATGTTACAGGAACGATTCATGAATGATCAAATTAACCATTATGCTTGAAAATTATTCTAGTGTCTATTCAACAAACTTCCATCAAAACTAGAAGTGATAACTTTCCAGAAAAAGATCCAATTGCGCTCAAATATTAGAATAAGGAAAATGAACATGTCCATAATGTAAATGTAGATCCACAAGTTCCGGTGAGAAAATGTCATGAATCCACCAACATGAACTAAGCAAGAATAGTTAAAGAACGAAAACTGAAAGAAAATATTTTTGGTTGATGCAAGATTGGCAAGAACCAAGGATACTCTTGCATCAAATATCTAGGGTTATTTGAAAAGTGAGTCCCTCACTTTGGTAGGGCTAAAAGAAAACCAAGATGGTCTACCTCAACCTAAGAAATCCAAGAAGAATCCTCCACTGGTCTACCTTTCCACTTCACAAGATATCCTTTGTGTTAGAGTAAAGGTTTTAACTTAATTATGTTAATTAAGTTACCTTTATTCCTCTCTTAAGATTTCACTTTAGTTTGCATATTGTGAAATTTAATAATTATATTAATTATTAAATGTCTCCCTTTTAGGTTTCACTTTAGGATTTCTTAATCTCCTTCATAAAGATTGATCTCATTGTATTATTTCACTTTCTCTATGATTAATACATTTTTAGCTTTCAGAGTACCTTTTCCTATTGTCTAGAATTTCTTCTTTCTGTGACAGGTTATTTGCATGTAGGTGATCTTTAGGGTCTGTGAGGTTGGCTTTCACAACTTATACATGGTATCAGAGCTCCAAACCTGTTGGTACCTATTTGTGATTTGAAGATATTCTCTCACAACATTTTCATCTATACAAGGGTTTGAAGCTAGGCTATTTTTTTGTGGATCTGGGGGTACACAATTTTTTTGTGTATTTTTGGGCAAAATAGACATCACCATCATGATCAAAGCACCCAAAAACCCCAAAAATTCCTTTTGTTTCATTGATTTGGGTGAAAGTTGAAGAAAAGAAAAAAACAATTTAGCCCCAAGGCCATACGACCCTAGGGCACATAGATTGAGGCTAGAAATTTTAGAAAAATTAATTTTTTTTAAAAAAAATCAAAGCTTTTTACAAAACTTTTGGTGCTCATAGTTATAAAGGGGTGCACCACCCACCCACCACTCGATGGCCACCAGCCACCGAGGAGCTATTGGTTGTTCTCCTTATAGCACCACCACTCCTACAATCAGCCCTGCGAGCTATTTTCTACAGCCCACAGTCCTCTTAGCGATTGAGAGTTGGCATTAAGCCCCCATTAGTCACCAGTCATATAGAAGACCACGAGCTCCACCATAGGCCTTAGCTACTGCCCCTGGTCATGCATGTGACTAGTGGCTTTCTTTTTTTAGATCCTAAGGGCTCTCAAGGTCCTACTTGTGCATCTTGGAGGTGTTTTAGTAAATCGGGCATATAATGGGAATACGGTCTCCCTTTTTTCCAAAAAAGATACCATTGGAAAGCTGATTCTAGTAGTGATCTAATGGTGTAGGTGTGATTACTTGATCTTTCTGTTTTGATATTTTTTCCTTAGTCAAATTTAGATGATGGTTTTTGCACTCTAGGGGGCATACATTTTGTGTCTGAGCTTTGTTTTGTGCAAACGAATAGGCATCAGAAAGCTAGTTTAGTGCTCTACACAACAATCAAACTTATTTTCCTAGATTCTACACCAAGTATATTTTATTCAACTTTTTGTGTTTTCATAGTTTGTTTAATTGCTTGGACGTTTTGGCACTTGGGAACCTCTTGTTTGCATCATTAGGCTCTATTTCATTTGATCTACATGTTGTAAGGTCAATTTTCTTATATTTTTAAATTTTAAGAGTTATCATGGGTTTTTCTACTCACCCTTTAATTGTAATTCTAGAATGGGGTAATTATGAGTCATGGGAAAAGGGCATACTTACACATTGTAGGTGGCTTAATATTTTTCCTTATTTGTATGATTTCATACTTGAACCAACCACTTCAGAGGGAAAGCTAGCTTGGGATATCATTAGAGATCACATAGTATGACTTATATTGTCTAGTGTTGATGATGACACTGTGTGGGCTATATCGGACATTGATTGTTTCCACCCACTTTGGACACATCTTTGGGAGATCTATGGAGACCCCAATATCTCTCCATTCCTAGAGGATCCTACTTTATATTTTCTCTTACCCATTTCTTGGAGAGATAATACACCCTTTGATAATGATACTTTCGAGTAGCTTAAGTATCTAGAAACCCTTGCATGTTTTGATGGATCAGAGGCTTGTCTCATAGTTCCTACTCATCAGACTAAGATCATACATGTATCATCCATTGTTCTTGATGACATCAGTATCACCACATTGGCCCCTATGGATTCAATTCAGCATCATGACCATCTTGGTCATTCATTACCTGCTACATCATGGGATTCTTATCTTGCAGACACATTCTTGTTTGTTGAATCTCACACTGCAGATCTTGAGGATTATTTGGAGGACATTCATCTCCTCTACCTTGATATTCTAGTTATCACTATATGACCACCATTATCCATGCATTTAGAGGTTGCATTTCAAGATTCTCCACATCAATTTGGATTTGGCATCATTTGTTTCAGTTCAGATAGAGAAATTCTTCAGCATCCTATCATAGAACACATCTTGAGACAGATTGGTTCATCACTCTTCACAGTGTTTCTTCAACATCATCCTTTGGATCCGTTTCTTCCCAAGGGGAGGAATATTATCTACCGCTTAAGGATCTCCTTTTGGATTCTACATCAGGCATCTACCATTGCGACATGAGTTTCTTCATTGTGGGTGGGCCTTCTTGTCTCTTTATATCTCTCCTATGGACACCATTGTATATGTAATTATATGATAGAAGTTGTCTATGGGAGATATCATGTAATCCACATCCTATCCTTCTTTCATTAGTTCATTGCATTATTTTCTTTTCTCTCTTTCGTGAGGGAGTTTTGTTCCCATGAGGTTTTCTCCCTTTCTCCACTTTATAGAGATTTGGTTATATTCGGGTACTTGATTAGGCCTAGTTGTCAGGACCCTTGTCTGCTTTCATGCATTGTAGTTACCTTTTCTTTCTTGAACATGTTTGTAGTTGCACTCTTGCTCATCTTAAGGGGTGGTGTTAGAGTAAAGGTTTTAACTTAATTATGTTAATTAAGTTACCTTTATTCCTCTCTTAAGAATTCACTTTAGTTTGCATATTGTGACATTTAATAATTATATTAATTATTAAATGTCTCCCTTTTAGGTTTCACTTTAGGGTTTCTTGATCTCCTTCATAAGGATTGATTTCATTGTATTATTTCACTTTCTCTCTGATGAATACATTTTTAGCTTTTAGAGCACCTTTTCCTTTTGTTTGGAATGTCTTCTTTCTATGATAGGTTATTTTCATGTAGGTGATCTTCAGGTTCTATGAGGTTAGCTTTCACAACTTCTACACTTTGTAATATCTTTCACAAGTCTTCCTCCCATTTCTAATGTCTAGAATCTCTCCAATCTCATATGACTGTTGTTTAGGAAATTGATCCTCCAATTTTTCCTTATTGTCTTCAATGAATTCTACTTTGTGGTACTGATGTATATCTGTAATGTTGAATATAGGTGATCTACCCATGTCATCCAATAACTCAACTTCATATGCATTTCCTGAATCAAATTTCTTGACAATATTACAAGGTCCAAACTCCCTCATCTTAAGCTTATTGTATGTTCCAACTGGAAATATTTCCTTCCTTGAATACACCATCACTTCATCTCCAACTTTGAACTCCTTGTCTCTTCTCTTTTTATCTACTTTCTCCTTATAATTTCGGTTCATATCTTCTCTCAACCTTTGCAAATTTTTTTTTACATGCAACCAATGTTCTTCTCTACTCTTGCTAAAAATCAATATGTCATCAAAGTAAACAATCACAAACTTACCCAAAAATTTCTTCAATACCCCATTCATCATCCTCATGAAAGTACTTGATGCATTTTTTAGTCCAAAAGGAATCACCAACAACTCATACAATCCTTCATTTGTCTTGAATGTTGTTTTCCACTCATCCCCTTCTCTGATTTTTAGTTGATGATATCCACTCTTCAAATATATCTTTGTAAAGTATTTAGCTCCACTTAAACAATCCATAATGTCATCCATCTAGGGAAAATGAAATGTATACTTCACTATGATCTTGTTTCTGGCTCTAGAATTTGTACACATCCTCCATTCTCCATCCTTCTTAGGTGTTAGCACAACAGGTACTACACAAGGACTCAAGCTTTCTCTAATCAAACCCTTTCTCAAAAAATCTTGTACCTGTCTATTCAACTCTTCATTCTCTATAGGTGTCATCTGATGTGCTACTTTATTAGGAAAACTAGCTCCAAGAATTAGATCCATGCAACAACTAATACTCCTCATAGGTGGTAATCCATCAGGTACATTATCTAAAATGATCTCTTCATATTCTTCTAGCATCTCCTTTATCTACTTTAGTTGTTCTTCTACATGCTTGAAATCTTTAGCCTTCTTAGGAACTAAGTCACAACACATGTTATCATGTCTCAATCCATCCAATAATCTCCTTCCATCAACCAAAAAAATTATAGCACTCATACAAACCTCAACCTTAGGAACATCTTCAAATGGCAACAAATTTTGTTTCATCCAATTAGCAACAATATTATAGATATTCTTCTTTCCATCATGAATATCCTATCTATTATACTTCCAAGGCCTTCCCAACAAAACATGGCATACATCCATGGGCATGATATCACACAAAACTTCATCATGGTAATTTCCTATGTTCAATTTTACCAAACATTGTTCACTTACCAATATCTTATGCTCATCTTGAATCCATGCTATCTGATAGGGATTCGGGTGTTGCAATCTTTCCAACTTCAATTTGGTCACCATTTCTTGAGAAACTAGGTTCTCAGAGCTTCAACTATCAACAATCACCTTGCATCTGGTTCTGAACAAATTCTTTCTCTACAATGGTTCCTTCTCTAACTCAATTTGACACAATACTCTTCTATTCACCATCACTTCTCCATCTTCTAGTTTTTTAGATGATCCATCATGATCCTCCTCAACAAAGGTTTTTCTTCTATTGTTTTTTGTCATTCTGCTGGTCTCTCCCTGATTGCATTCAAATACTCTATGTCATTCTCCACAACATTTATAACAAGTTCCCTTTAATACTCTTTTCTCCTTATAATCCTTTCAATAACCTTCATTCTGATAACCACCATATCCTCCTCTTCTATAATATTTTCCATCACCTCTATGATACAAATTTTCATTCTTACTAACTTCCTTGTGTTTTTTTTTATTTGCAAAAGATCCTTTTCCTCCTCCAGCAAAAGTTCTTCCTCTCTACCTCTACTCATGTCTTTTATTCAACTTCTCTTCTTATTTTAGGGAACATTGATATGCCTCCTCCACACTATAACTTTATCAAACTAATCTCATCCTATATAGATGACCTTAAACCATTCACATATCTAGATTCTTGCTCAATATCATCTTTTGAATGGCTAGATATGATATTCAACTTATAGAACTCCTCAATATACTCTATCACACTTCTCTCATTTTGCTTCAAATTTTGTAACTTAAAAAAAAAATTGATCTAATATTCTGCAGGCATAAACTTTGTCTTCAATTTATTTGCCATCTGATCCCATGATCTTATCTTCTCCTTTCCTCTTCTTTGCCTATCTATTTGAAAATGTTCCCACCAAAGAGATGCATGTCCTTTCAACTTTGTACAAGAAAATTTCATCTTCTTGTCTTTAGTGGTACCTTCAAAATCAAAATACTTCTCCATTTATGTTATCCAATCAAGCAATTCATCTGAATCCAACTTACCATTATAATTTGGTGAATTGAAATGGGGTTTGGTGTTCACTCTAGTTAGGGCTCTTATGAACCTCTCTTCTCCCTAATCCAATATAGGTTGATCTTCTCTTCCTCTTTCTTCCTCTACTTCTACCTTTTCATCACTCACATGATCAACTGGTTGACCTATCCTCTAGGTCATTTCGACTACATCTAATATGGTAGAAATTCATCTTAACATCTCCATTAAAGCTAGGTCTACATTTCAACATGCTCCATTTCCTCTAACATTTCTTCTTCCCACCATATTTACACAAGTCCCTTGTAGTTTTAGGTTGAATCCACAGTCTACCACCCCACAAAAAATCTTCAATAGGACTCTTATGAATTCTAACAACCTCTCATAGATCAAATCTCACTTTGATACCAATCTCGTGTAGCCACAATAGGAGTGTCCTCAAGGAGAAAAATTTGAATCATGCTGGAAGAGTAAAAAAACATAAGCAACATGGAATATGGAAGAAAATACAGATTAAAACATGCCCATTAACAAAAAGCTCAATTAAAATCAGCCAAAAACATCCAGGTTTACAAATCTGGCTAACAGGCCCGATATAACATGTTCAAAAATACAACATTTGAATATGCTTTTTAATGCAAGCTGAATCTAACATATCAAAGCTATTACTCTCCTTACTTCCTTCCTAATGATCTATTACAATGATTTATATCACATATTGAGATCTAGAATCATTTGTGTTGGCCAAGGATTATTACTATTTCCAATGAATAAAATGTAATGTGTGCATGAACAAGTCGACCTCAAATTTGAATTACTCCTCGGTGAATGCATAAGATGAAGTGTGAACCTATAATAAAGGTTGGGAAAACTCCATGGAACAATTAAAATCACACCATCAAGATCCACAAGTTATGAGAATGATCTATGAATGATCAAATTAGCCTTCAAGCTTGAAAATTATTTTGGTGTTGATTCAAGAAACTGCCATCAAATCTGCAAGCAATAACTTGCTAGAAAAATATCCAATCACTCTGAAATCTTGGAATAAGGAAAATGGACATTTCCATGATGTAAATGTAGATCTACAAGGTCTGGTGAGAAAATGTGATGAATCCACCAACATGAACTAAGCAAGAATAGAATAAGAACAAAATCTGAAAGAAAATATTTTTGGTTGATGCATGATTGTGAAGAACCAAGGATTCTCCTTCATCGTTCACACTAATCTAGCACACAAAAAACACACAAACTTTTTGAATAGAATCAATATCATGTCTACTTTTTGTACACTTATCTTCTTTTCTCTTGTATGTCTTTCATTACTAGCTCATCCTATATTTATACTATCTCCAACCTTGAAAAAATCCAAAGTTGTCCATTTGAATTCAAATTCAAATTAGGTCAGTGCCAAAACATCCTAGGGTGGAATTAGAATGAGGGTGACATGCTTCATTGGGACCCAAAATAGATCCAATATGATTCATCAACTTCAAAGATAGTTCTTAACACAAGGTCGACCAAACCAGTGTAACAAACATAGAACAATTATGCTCAAAACTTCTAGAAATAAAAAATATCTTCAATGTAATCAAAACATCTTAACTCTAGAACAACAAGCGAAAAGAATTCATCAAGGAGAAATCCAAATCAGCAACTTATCTCCTAGACCTCAACTAGAACATAGGGAAACATAGTTCACAACTAGTGAACACAACTCGAAACTTCACAACTAACCAATAGCCAAAAATATAGATATAGCAACCTTCAACAACCATGAACATCATATCTAAACCACATGAACATAGGGGAAAATACCATAGCAACAAATGAATTTGTATAAACTTTCTTTTATATAATTTTCTCAATATCCTCAAGATATGTAGCCAATAACCTATAACCATGACACCAATGAAAAAAACAATCAATAGAGAACTAATTGACTAGTTGACATCAATGAAAACACCTTCTTTCCTTTCTCCATTCTTGCAAAAAATCAAAACTAGGTATGTAACTAATTTCATCATAAGATCTAAACCTATTACTAAGGACCATATTGAACCTTACATGCCAAGTTCCATCAATTCCAACTATACAATTTTTACCAAGGAGATCATCCTATAGTCTAGGAGAATTTTTTTTGTGTTGAGTGTATACCTTATCTATTCCTTGATGAGTGGGGGGTTGAAATTCAAGAGGTTAATCCTTAACACATGAAGAGGTTGTTCTTGGTACCTATTGGTTGCATAAATAATATTATTTATGGCTAACCTTGTAAATGAAAATGATAAAAATGATGGTGTTGGGTAATTATATTTGATGGGTCCAAGATGGTGTAGGAGGAGGTGTGTTGTTGGTATTTCCAATGAAATAAAAAATAATATTTTTATTTCAGATTCCAATTCAATTGTAGAAAAAAATTATCTAATTATCAATCACTCATAGATGGTCTCCAATGGGCTAGGAAGAGAAAAATAAGATTCCTACAAGGTTTTGGTGATAGTGAACTAGTTGGATATTAGGTAAGGAGGTTGAATGTGATGGAAATTATTTTTTGAAATCTTACAAGAATCTTTTGATTATTTTGAATCTTTTAATGTGCAATTTATTTCTAGATAAGGAACAAAAATGTTGATAGACTAGTTGTCATTGGTGCACAATTTGATATCCCTAATTAAAAAAAAAATAGTAGGTCTTTGAGAGTGACAAAAAAAATTTTCTTACAAGAGGAAGCTAATTTATAAACAAGAAATTAGGATAAGTTGAAACAATGATATAAATAAAAATAATCTAATTAAATTCAAACAAGTTATGAAAAAGTTACAAAAAGGTTTCATCACTCTTGAATCTATTTTTCATATTGGTGATAAAACTAAACACTATGAATAGGTTTCCATATTCGAGGAAAGAAATAACAAGCTTGGAAAGGTATGCACCCAAGAGGAAAAATAGGCATTTGTTCAACTTTGTCAAGATTTTAATGATGTTTTCATGTGGAAATATGGTGATATAAAATTCTTTAACCAAAAATTAGCACAAAACACTATATAATTAGAACCACATGCAAAATCCTATTAGGTAAAAAAATGTCCTTTTAACCCAAAATTAGAGCCTCTCATAAAAAAGAGTTGAATAAGATAATGAAGGATAGCATAATATTTCCTATTAAACACACATATTAGGTTTTAAACATGACACTTGAGTTGAATAAGATAATGAAGGATAGCATAATATTTCCTATTAAACACACATATTAGGTTTTAAACATGACACTTGTAAGGAATACAAATGTAGAGATAAGGTTTTGTGTTGATTTTAAAGATTTAAATGGAGCCTCTTTAAAACATCACTACCCATTTGCTTCCATGGAATAAATTATACAAGGAGTTTCAGGATCATAACTCTTTTCACTTCTAAATTTATATTCTAGTTGCAATCAAATACTGATTAAGGAAGAGGACTAGTTTAAGAAAAAACTCACTACAATTTGGAGCACCATGTCTTATATAAAAATTCCTTTAGTTTGTCTAATGTAAGAGTATATTTTTAAAGTGCTGTGAATATGGAATTTTAGAGACTAATCAATAAAATTCCACTTTTTTCTCTTGATGATATTACAATGTTTTCTAAGTGTGTTGAAGATCATTTATCTCATGTTAGCAAAGTTTTTGATAGGTTTAGGTGGCATGGAATTTTACTTAATCCTAGGAAATGTATTTTTTATTTCATGAAGGAAATATTTTAGGCCACATTGTATCCAAAAGAGGTATTTCAATTTATCTTGAGAGAGTATGTGTTATTCTAGCATTTCCCTTGCCTAGTCACAAAAAGGTGCTACAAAGCTTCCTAGGGAGAATATTTTTTTAGGAGGTTTATTGTTGGCATTGTTAATATTATAAAACCACTAATGTCTATGTTGAGGAAGACTAGGGTTTTTTAGTTGGACTAGAGAAGGAAAATAGATTTTTGAAGAAATTAAGAAAGCTATAGCAGATGCCCCTACTTTCATGAATCCACATGTTGCTAAATATTCCATATTACATGATTTTGGGAGTATAGATGTTATATTAATAATACTAGTATAGTAGAATAATAAAGGTATGGGGTAGCCAATATCCTTATTATTCAAGGTTTTTAAGGGTATGATGAAAGGTATTCCTTTGTAGAAAATAAATTAATTGTATTCATAAGGAGTCTCAAGACCTTTAGTTTTAATAATAAAATTCACTTAATGGTCTCACATCCAAGTGTTGAAGAGTTTCCCTTGAGAAAATATTTGAGTGAAAAAGAATAGGATGCATCATAAAAGTGATGGAATATGATGTGGACATAAAAGGTCACAAAGATGATTAGAGTTAAGGTCCTATCATTATACTTGAAAGATGGCAATGATGATATCTTAGTAATTCAAAAGGATCAATTTCATCTTCAACACATATAAGATGGACACAAGATATGATATGTTTCCTTCAAATGATTCAATGTCCTCAAGACTTGGATAAGGCTAACATGAAGTGTTTTAAGCTTTAGTATATTCCTTATGTGCTTGTAGATGGGATATTGTTTAGAAAGTATATCAATGGTGTTCTCTTCATGAGATGCATTGACACAAATTAAATTGGAAATTTTTTGTAAGAGTTTCATGATGTACCAATAGGAATACATTTTTTCTCTAAAAACCACAACTTTAAAGATAATGAGAGAAAGATACTATTGACCCAAATTTTTACAAATTATTATTCATGGGTTAATAAATGTAAGAAGTTTGATTCATTCATAGGTAGGAAAAAGATAGTGTGCATCCTTATCCATCCCATTAATATAGATCAAACTTTCACGAAATGGGGATTATATTTCATAGGGATGATTAATCCACCCTCAATTGTAGGTCAGTTTATTAATAGACTCTACTTATTTTAAAAGGTGCACACAAGCAATACACTAAAGGAGGAAAATGAGACTGTAGTTTTGGACTTCTATTACGACATGGTCTCTAGGTTTAGAGTTTCTAGTTCAATAATATTTGATAATGTAATGAACTTTGTGAGAATTAGGATAAGTGAGTGAGTAGTCAAGCATATCATATATTTGAGAAAATATTCCAACTACTAACTTGAAGAGAAAGGATTAGTAGAATCCAATGATAAAAAAAATCATTTGAATTATCAAAAGAGACATGGAAGAAAGTCAAAGGTCATGGAATACAAATCTCAAAACAATTGTATGGGATGATGGCATTACTCAGATATTTGTTGGAAACTCACCATACGTGATTGAATATCGTAGATAAGAAATGCTACCTATATCACTTGAATTTCTAGCTCTAGAGTTAATTAACTAGCTAGAAATGATGGAGTAAGATTTGACGGTCATCACGTTTGTAAAATTAATATAATTATAAAAAAATAAATACAAAATAATGCATAAAATAGAACTTCATTAAGCCTAGAAAAGATCATTTGATAAGAATTAATTTTTAAGAAATTTCAATTAAGGAGACCTTGTTTTGAATTGGGATGAGGTGAAGACTAAACCTAGAAGGCACAATAAGTTTGAATCCATGTGGAGTTGATCATACATGATTTATAGCTACAAAAAAAACATCTTTGAATCGTCCATGTTAGAGAGTGAGTATCTACCTATCTTATGTAAGAGTTGTTGATGAACTTGAGCACCTAGGATCACCTACAAAACCAAGATAAGCCTTCCACATGAGAGAAACAAGAGATAAAATGTTGGAATATAGTGCAATAACAAAATGATGTTATTATCACACACTAAATGATACAATATGCCTCAACTCTCCCTTGAATTGATTGAGTTGATATGAGCTCATCTAGAAATGATTTGAACTACATAGGAGCTAGATAGGAGGGAGAGGTGAGTGTAGAATATATAGTAGAATATGGGAAAATAATTCCAAGAGAGGTAATAACTCCTAAATAACCAAATTAGGTGGGAGTTATGCCTACTTGGAAAATGACAAACAAGTGGCATAACCTACTTAGAAAGAGACAAATGAGTGATTTTATGAGGTGGCATAAAATGCCAAAAGAGGGTGTGAAACTCAACCACCCAAGTGTGAGTTGGAGCAACACATGTAATCAATGGATTATGCCATGTGTCCTCACATGAACCACATCTCCTATAACCTCAGGTATGCTTAATAATGTGTAGGAAAAATAATATTAAAAAACCTACACTAACACCCCCTTAAGCATAGCTTAGGTGGGTGAAAGGATGAAATAATGCAAAGATGGGTCCTGGCTACAAGGCCATGTTAGGTACCCATGTACATATGCAATGCAATCTCTCACAAATGAAGAAAAGGAGAAAACCCAATGGGACAAAAATCCTCCCTAAAAGAGAGATGAAATACAAAATAGAAATACTCTCAATGAAGAATGAGAAGGTAAAAACCCCATGTGAGGAAAAAGACCCACCCATAAGAGAGAAGTAGAAGAGAGACAAGGTAGGCCCTTCCTCAATGTTGAGTCTCCTACAAGAATGGTAGAAGCCTGACATTGAATGCTAAAGATTATCCGATCTTGCCAAACAACGTTCCTCCCCTTAGGAAGAAACAAAACCATGGATGTATGCAAGATATCTTCGCAATCCTGAAAGGAATATGGAGGAAGAATGTATGACGTCTCTAAATTTTATTTAGGTGTCCCCATGTCAATGCTGAAAGTTCTCACCAGCAAATCAAGTGTTCTAGGCCACACTGTAGAAGATGACAATCCAGAACCTAGTGGAGATGGATGTAGAAAAAAATATGACGAAAAAGATATCTCCTCTAAAGAAAATTGTGCCTCCTCCAAATGCTGCTCAAAAGTATCCACAATCATGCCAAACTGTGATGAATGATCATGTAGAGAATGAACAAGAGCATCAAGATGTTCACTCACAACAACTGAAGAAGGTGCATCTTCATCAAAGAGAAGATAAATGCTATTGATGATGTTTCCTAAATCTGCAATATGAGACTCCATGAACAAGTTTGAAATCCCTGTCAAGAATCCATCCAAAGTAGCTATATATGGAAGACAATATATGTCCTGTTGCATTGAATCAAAAGGAGCCAAAAATGTTGGATCATGAGCATCCTCAGGTACAATAGTAGATGAAGATGTGATCTCAATAGGAGGAGGAGAAGCACAAAGAGAATTCTCTTTGTCAACTAGACATTCAAGAAATTTATTATCCTCAAGCTCCTCTAAAGTATCATCATAGGGTATATTATTAGCATCATCAAGGGGAATTAAACAATTTGCAATAGGATCATTTGGGAATGGAGAGATATGATGGTCCCAAAAAATATACCAAATCTTGGTCCAAAGTGTGTGTGGGAACTAAATATGTGAGATCTCCACATAAATATCAACACCAATATATGTACCAATTAATCCCATAATGTGATCATTATTATTACCTCAAACTGATTGCTTCCAAGGTGTGTCTAGTTCAGGTATGATCCCATAAAGGTATGGCAAGAGCTTAAGCCACCTGAGATTTGTCAGGATTCCATTCTTCCAAGACTCATAATTATCCTTATTCAACATTACCATAGAAGGATGAATAGAAAAACCCATGATACATCCTCAAATGATCAACACAAAAGAATAAACTACAAGATTACCCTCCTTTTTCACTCAATAAAGAATCCCCCCCAACAAAAAAATGATTTGACACTTTATAAATTAGTGTGTTTACAATGTTGGAGTTTTTTTGCAAATTTTTTCAAGTGTCCAAAATGGACTCAAATACTGAAACTATTCTTCTAGTTTTAGTAGGTGAATATCCCAAAAAAGTCACCAAGATGTTGAAACTTTATTCTCCCACTAGTTATAACCTTTAAAAGAAGGTCTTGTGTGTAATCATGTCAATTGTGAAGGTATTTTGAGTCTTCCATCCTATAAACCACCCAAATCCATACTCATCTTTCAAATACGAAGAAAATTGGGAAAAAATAGCTAACTTATACACTTGTAGGTCTAGGTATCCTATCAAATTTTGTGAAAAAATTCTATTGGACCAGTCCAATTTTTTTAGTTGGTTCCAAGGTGTAGTCGAATAGCAGGCCGAGGTTCCTCAATAATAAAATGAGGAAGGAAAAAATGGCTAAGTACAAGAGATTAAAGTCAATTGGAGATGGATAGTCTACAAGGTTTAGTAAGGCCTTAGACCTCTATAGAAAAAAGGATAAGTCAAAGACCAATGGAAAAGTATGGGGATTTTGTGGACTATGGTTGCTAAACCACTCCAATATTTCAGTTGATTCATGTCATGGTTTTTGAACATAGGTTGTGAAAGATAAAATAAATTGTAGGAGTACTAGAATTGAAGTTTTGGAAGCATGCTACTTATCAGTGTGAATTCTATCTAATCAATCATATCCTATATTAAATAACCTACATTAAGGTGTGTTAAATTGTGACTTCCTTCAAATATTTTTTTTGCTTATCATACCATGTTGGGTGTTCTAGAATTCTATTCAAGGATATCTTTTGGGTAGATACATTTCTTTGGTAGTCTGATAATGGTCCACATTTCTTTCATAAATGCAATTTTTCTCTACAATTTTAGAAGAGAGTATGTCTACACTACTCTAATTTTCCTAAGTTTTTAGAGGTTTTGTTTAGTGTGCAAGAAGTTTTAAGTGATAGAAATTTCCTTGTGTTGGTATCTCATCTTGATGAAATTTAAGGCATGTGTAGTAATAGCTAGTTGAATGAAAAATTAAAATATTGTGTGGTGCTACCATAGGACCTAGGTAACGTTCATTTAGTAGCATATGGCATCATGTTGTCTTGGTGGAAAGAAATTTGATTTTTGGACCAACTTGCTACACATTTTACCTTATGTCATATTGGATCTTTGAGGATCCCTAGCTAACATTGAATAGTTTTAATGTGATTTCATGTATATATTTTATATGTTAAAATTCATCAATGTGTGTCTATGGGTGTCCATATGAATTAGAACATCTGTGTGAAGAAGAGTTTACCCTTGGTTTAAATTGAAGAGGAGGTAATAAAGATAAAAGGGAGAACTACATTCTAGTGTGAGATCTTGTATCAATATATCATATGCTATGAGGAAGAGTTTTAGTTGTACCTCTAACATGTGTTGAGTTACTTGTAAGATCCACAATCTTTCTCTTTGTAATCTAGTAGGACTAGTGTTCTACCCATTGTATTTAAACACCTCAGGGGATTGATGTCTTTGGTATGTTGGTGCTTACTATGTGTGTGAAATGTGGGAGAGTTATCAACTCAATACTAAAGCACACAAACATCAATGAGACATATTATATTAAAGATTTGAATCAAAGAACTACTCTAAATTGCAGTTAAACAAATCTGTAAAAATGTTCCATTTTTCTCTATTCTCAAGGATTCATTAAACAATTTGGCTCTCATATTTTATATGTGCACTATGATTTTTAGAATGACAACTTGATAAATTAGATGCTCTTAAAAAATACAAGAAATCTAAGTTCCTACATGAAACTATGTGATGAAAACCATGATGCTATGATAATGGAGATATTGAGAAATGGATAATGTTGTTAAACTATTTGAGAAAAACATTGTGATAAGAAGCTATAATGATTTTGCATATGCTCAAATAACTATTAATATGATAAAGTAAAATGCAACTATAAGGAAATACATGATTCTAATTTAACATGATACTACAATGCTAACTATGAACTCCAAATGCTCCAATCATCCAAATCTATTCTTGCATAATAAGTTTGCTAAAAGATGTGATTGATAATGTTGTAGCAAAGGGTTGTATTTATAGGATTTTCAAAGAATCTTGTAATGTGGAAACAATCAACGGTCTAGATTCAAACATGAGGGATGAATGGTGGAGATAGAAGAATCTTGGAGGATGTCCCCTTGACCAAGGGCAACATGCCAAATGGATGAAGGAATAAACTGTGTGAGGAATAAGCCATGTGTTAAATTTTTTTTGAAGATAATTGGTTGAAAATAATGTAATTAAATATTAGTCATATTTATTACATGTGACATTTGATGACATGGCCAAAAAGTGTTGTAGACATGTGACTAATTTTGAATTTGAAATTATTCAAACTTGGTGAGAAGATATTTAAATAAATAAAAATAAACTATATTTATTTGTTTATTTAATTAAATTTAGAAGAATGTGGTTTAGAATGAAGAATTTAGAAAAGTGTGAACTATATAAATAAATTGTGAATTTATTTATAAGTAGATGAATAAAGAGAGTTCATAAATAGCTAGTATTTAATTAATTAATTATCTTGACCAATTTTAGGTGTATAGATTTTACCCATCTTTGGAGTAATGTGTTTACAAATTGCTTCAAAGAAAAATTTGTGACTGATGTCAACAAAAAATAAATTTGATGCACCAAATGTTGATTTTTCATGTGATGATGGATATATCCCCTCAGGAGATGAATCGATGAATTTTGGAAATTTTTGATGATTTTTCGATGACCTAATGATGATCTCAAAATTTTATGATATAGAAATGATTTATCTCCCAAAAATTGAGTATACGCCACCTGGTGATGATTTGATGAATTAAAACCTCTTTGAAAATAAAATAAAATAACCCCACAAAAAATCCCACTTAATTAACCTTAAGAAGGTTAAAAATAGTGATTAGAAGTTCATTTAAGCATTTTCAATTTGAAAAGTTGAGAGTGAGTGAGTAATTTGGAATTTGGAGCAAAATGGTGATCCCTTACCACATGCATCGATTCAAGTGGGTCAGACATCACAACCACTTGGTGGCATATGGACCTTCGATATGTACCCAAAAAACTTCCCTCGTAATTTGTGCAATTTATTTTCTTGCTCATTTTCCTCATTTGAATTGGGTTTGAAACTGTAGAGATGGAAAATATACTTACACACTTGATCCTAATATACTAACATCATTTCATCCTAAATCACCTTCTCAGCTTGTCATCACCTGTTCATCCCTTAATCAGATAAATTGGTTTATCTAATTAAGTCATTTTATCCTATTAATTAAATAAATCATTTTTTTAATTAACCCTCTTTTCCTTATTTAATTGAATAAACCATTTTATTTGATTAAATCCCTAATGTCTATCTATTCAATTAAATTAATCCTTATTTAATTTAATCTAACATCATCAATCCCCTTTAATTAAATAAAGAAAAAATCTTTATTTAATTAGCTTGTTAATCACATTCTTCTCATCTTTGATTTAAATCAACCCATAAATCTAAATCAAATAGTCACATCACATAATCCCTCATTAAATTAAT
Organism: Sequoia sempervirens; assembly: GCA_007258455.2. Taxonomy (NCBI): domain Eukaryota; kingdom Viridiplantae; phylum Streptophyta; class Pinopsida; order Cupressales; family Cupressaceae; genus Sequoia; species Sequoia sempervirens. The sequence goes on from VDFB02256132.1 coordinate 8,565,374, forward strand.
CAAATCCTAATTAATTTAATCCTAATCATCCTCATTTCTCTAGATTTTTCCACTTAACACATGAAAATACATTTAATTGATTTAGTAAATCCCTATTTTCTTTCAACTTGGCATCTTTAGGGGAATATTCCTCCAAATTTGAAAATCCCTCCAAGTGGATTTTTCCTTACAACAAAGCATTCACTCCTCTTACATGTCCTTGTGCATTGAGCCAAGTAGCATTTAATTCATTCTTTTCTCCCTCTAATAAGTCATTTCATGAATTTCAAAATTCCATCTAATCTCATTTATTGTGCACATTCAACTAAATGTTCTCAGGCTTCCTCCATTCACATCTTGCCAAGTGGTACTTTCCCATTGGATGTTGAATGATCCCACATTGCTCCATTTTTCTCATTCCTCCATCTTGTATTTGTATAAATAGAAGGCTCATCCTTTGTTTTGATCATCCACAATTTGAGTAAACTTACTATACTCAATTTCATCCTCAAGTATATCTATTTCCATCAATTTAATCAAGGTCTTAGCTAGGTTATGCAGGTTTTTCATCATGGAGCTCAATTGAATTAATCATCAAGTGGATCACTCATCAACATTGCATCAAAGGAGTTGGGAAAGGGTCAATTTTCACATCAAATTGGTACCAATTTCCTCATGGGATTGAGAGTTTGCATCTCAAAATAGGATTTCATTGCTTTCTTGGTTCATTGTCTTCATTTTCTTTCCTATTTGAGCTTTGCAAATGAATTTCATGGGGAATATTGATTCTCACTTGCATTTGGTCTAATGATGTATTTGTTTGTTGTATTTGTGCAGGTCTAGGATTGGGGTTCTATATTTGGTGCTAGAAGGAGGGAAAATCTCATATTCTAATCATATTTTTTAACCAAATTTTGTGCTTTTTTGTGTTTTCTTGGTGCCTACAAGAAACTACATCGCTATCATTCCAACAAAGCCATACAATGCTACTATCAGTTCAACAACATCATACAACGGCGCTATAAACTCCAAACTTTATCGCTTGAACCTTCTTGTGCAAAAAATTCAAATTCTAAACTGATGCTGGTTCAATTTTTGAGTGCTAGGATCCTGCAAACTCCAAACTATGATGCTATTTCAATTCCTAGACGTGAAGAAAATTCAAATTTCAAACTATGTTGCTAGTCAAAATTGCACCACTATCGCAACCTTTGTCCTACTGTAAAGCATCGCTTGTAGACATAGCTATGCTATACAATGTCACCGGTTTCCTCAAACTGCGCCACATATGTGGGTTGTGTCACTGGGGTGGAGTAAAAGAGAAAATTTGATTTTTTTTCGACATGTGCTTATCTATTATTGATCATTTGGGAGTTCTAACTTGTTTTCTATTTTTGTTTTTCTTGAATTGATGAGTTTTGTAGGTGGAAGCAAGGAAGGAGAAAAATAGGAGTTTGAAGCATAAAGTCATTTATCCATTGTATCTAGTGTCTTTAGACACGTTTTTTTTCTTTTGGAAGCAATTATAATTCTAAAATTTTAAGAATTTTCCCTCTTTAAGATCTTAGGACTCACTAATTTTCAATTTGGGTTTAAAACAAACAAGACAAAGGGTTAAAAATAACTTTAGGAAAACTCGCTATTTGAGGTTAACAATCAAACATGACAACTTTCATATTTCATTTTGGTGCAATAAAAAGAATAAAATCATTACTTTTTGGACTTAAAATGAATATGTGCTTCTTTGTTTCGTAATTACTTACCCAAAGTAATATCATCAAAAGTATGTACACACTTCTCTCATGCCTCACGACAATCTCAAGAATGAAAAGGCCTTTTAGTGACATTAAGTTGTAGAAATGAATACCCACACACTTCAATTTGAATCTTAAAATTGAAAAAAATCTTGTGACTGTGAGTGTAACATATCGCATGTGTTCTCTCTTTATTTCTAAACAAAGATTGATCAAACTGGGGATGTGTTTGCTCACTTTTGTGTTATCTTAGAGGGCCTTCCTTGTGGGAAAAATTAATCACCCAAGGGAATGACCCAACCAGGAACACACTAAAGCCAAGCAACTTACACCCAAAATATAAGTGTGGATACTTGATGAAACTCAAGTAGCATGAAGATTATTTTGATGAGAAGGGAAGCAATGGTCTCTCATTGCATGGATGGTCCCCCACAAATAGAATTCCTACATTAAAACCTTTGTTTAGAAAACCTAAAATCCATATGTATTTGTTGGTGAAAGAATGGTCATTCTAAAGCCACCCCACACTTTTACGGCTTTTAGTAGAGATGGAAAGTATGCTATGAGAGATTCATGGGTACTAATGCTTGGTTGACCCAAGAAGTGAGTGCACTATAAGGGGGAGCCTGTGTGGTCAAGCATCTAACCATCCACTAGAAGTAGGTATAGCTAGACTTGTCCAAGTGGGGACTCAACAAATATTGTGTAAAATATCAATAGGGTTGTACTTGTTCTTGAAATCAAAAAAAATTGCTTGATTGAAAACATTGGGAAAAACAAACACTTAACATGAGCATCAAATCTCAAACCCTTTAGGAGAAGCAAATATCCTTGAAATGAATTCATATGCTATTTATTTCCATTGGGATTGTATCATTTGAGGTTTGTAGGAATTTGGATTCCATCTCAATTTGCTCCTACTAAAGTCAACATTAGGTAAATTTTACCTTGATTTACACATGACACACTTTGTGGGATGAGAAGAAGTGAAGACATTAGACATCTAGTTTAAAAAAACCTAATCAAGAAGTGTTTGTGGTAAAATGAAGTTACTAAGAAAAGCTAAAGAAAAATTGAATCTCACAAATGTGCATCCAAAGATCACCGATGTACCAGTATCTAAGGAGTATGCACAATACATGTTATTACATCCATTCCCATAGATTACCATCCTAGATGAGCCTGCACCATTGTTAGAGGAGAAGGGGGTAGGAGGTCATGGGTGGAGGTGGCAGAGAGGGGAGGATGAGGAGGAAGAGGAGGAGTTAGAGAGTAGTAATGATGAGGATGGTGATGGAGATGGAGGTGATGGGGATGATGATGAGGGTTATGGGGTAGGAGATGAGGGTCTAGGAGGTCCAGGTCCCAATGTTGGAGAGTTGAGAGTGCCTCACAAGAGGGGACATGTGGAGATTTGGCTACCCTCATCACAGTAGTAGACACAAATTGTTGCATTACATGTGTAGGTTGAGATGCTACATGGTTAGCTTGGGTAGGTTCAGGATTTACTAGCACATGCCTAGGGGAAGATTACAATATTAATAGTCAAGAGGGATGCTACTAGATAGTAGGTACAGTAGGTACATGATTAGCTTGCCTAGGTCCAAACCCAGGGACAAGTACAAGAACATATGTCGGGGCATATTGCCACACTTATTGTAGAAAGGGACACTCTGTGACAGTGGGTGGATTAGGCTGAGGATGTCTCTGAGAGATTACAGTAGGCTGCAACAGCTACCAACGCTTCAAACTATTTTATGGAGATACGTTGTACTACACATGAGTCAAAGTTTTACACGGTTTGATATCATGATGCAGTTTCTCCTGAGTGATGGGAGAGTTTTGCAAAGTCCCAATTAGGGAGGTCCTAGTCTTGGACACTAGTAGAGGGGTGACACAACTGCTTCCTAGAGATCAGAGAGATCCTGGTGTAGGTTTGCCTGGTTGGGGAAGCCTTGGTCATGTGATGTTGGCACCATCTAGGGGGAGCACAACATAGCTCTAATTTTTTATTTTCTAATGTACTTTGGACATGTATACACTGATGTATTTGAGACATTGATGATGTACCTCTTGATTTCATACATTATGATACAATGCCATTTTTGATATTGATGTATCTCTTTATACCCTTGGATATCCTTGTACAGTTTGACATTATGATTTTGGGGTTATATGATCCACGGTGATGATTATGATCTATGTGTCTATATGATGTTTATATGATGATGATCATGTTGATTATGATGGATGCATTTTGTATTATATATGTTATGTGATGTTCTATATGATGATGATATGATATGTTATGGATGAAACTGATGTGTTATGATCCTATTATGCTTTATGAATGATTCCTATGTGATGGATTTTATCATGTAAATGATGTATGATGTGTTTTATGTTTTTGTACCTTTCTAATGCAAATAAATGATGCAATGAATGAATGAATCCAATTATTCCTTTGTCAATATTGGATTTGAGTAATAAAAAATTCATCTTCACTACTAGTTTTAGATGTTCATAACAATGGAATTATGTTTCTACCAGTCATGTTCTTCAGCTACTTTTTCTTCATGGAAATCTTACTCTACTGGACATGTCTTTCAATCATCTTATGTGAATCCAAGATCCATTTTATAAAAGGAGTAAGTTATTTTAGTGATGCATCAAGTTCAATTATAGATGCATCAAGTTTAATTATGACCCTATTAAAATAGAGATGTTTTTCTGCTTGGAAATCTTACTCTGCTGGACATGTCTCTCAATAATCTTAATGGACCAATTTCTTAATCCATTAATAATTAATGAAATGATATGGATCATGCAAGTGATATGGAATGCAATTCTTTTTTAGTTTTATGATGCAACTATTATGATGTGATGTATGGATGGATGAATGATGTGATATTTTTTTCCAATTTATGTAAATAATGATGCAACTGATGTGCAACTATTTGAAAATGATATGTTTTTGGTTAATGTCAAGTGTACTCAATCCATTAGTTCTAGAGATAAAATAATTGTGAAATTGTTGTAGCTTTGGAAATCCCATAGATACAAATGCAAGCTAACATGGATGCAATATAACTTAACCATGTAGATCTAATATGTAGATGTTGTCATTCATAACAGTCATTTTTTCATGCTTTATTATCATCAGTGAGCCTTTAAAATGTTGAAAGTTAGTACAAGCATCAATGGTATATTTAGATCATAATGACCTGAGTACTACTTCCATGATTTTTGATATTGCAAGTTAACACAAGCATTTAGGTATAATGAAACTGAGATGATCTAAGTATTTCTTGCATAAATAGACAAGTTAACCATTTTCCTATGCAAATTCAGATTGTTATTATTGATACTTTGTAGAGAACATCCCATGACAATTTGCATAGTAATAATGATCAACTCACAGACAATAGACAAAGAAAAATCATACTCCTTCCTAGCTCCTCTAGTTCAATACATCATCAAGGTGCTCTAGAGATATGATAACAAAAATCAAAGTTTATCAGTTGAACATTCATACCACAGTGATAAAGCCATGATTCAGAAGAACATCATCCATTTAAGGTTTGGTTTGATTTAATTGATTTGGCTATTTGATTTGGATGGGGTATGTGGTACTGTTTGTGATTGATGTTTTATGTTGGGTTGCATTGTGATCATTGTGTTTGTTGTGTTTTCCCTACAATTGTTTTTCTATTGGTTCAAGCTCATAATTTATTGCCCCTATGAGTTCAGGATTTTTCCCCCAGTCTAGGGTGAGACACGTCTGCGATGCCAGGATATGTACATGATGCTTTCTAATGCTAGGTAGATTGATGGTGAAAGAAAATGGAAAAAGTGAATGGTCGACATGCTCAAATAGATGGAAAAGATAACCTATCACAAATGGTGCATGTTTCTAGGTTTTCACTACTTGTTTTTATTGCACTTTTTCAGATTTTATGATTTTTTAATTTTTTTTTAATTTTCCACTTTTTTTGTATTTTTCTCTTTTTTCTCTTTTTTTTTTGAATATTTTAAGATGGAATGATATGATATGACCAATTGAAGGAACATAATTCCACACAAAAGAGGTAATGCAACCATAGATAAATAATAGATCAAATTAAAAGATTCACTACAAAACATGTCACAGATGATTGATTAGGATGCTAGGAATGATTGATTCCATAAGGCATGATGATGATAAGTACTTAGGATCACTGAATTCCTCTATGTACAATAATATTAATTATTTTTGATGATTGATTGACAAAAAATATGAGGATGGGATAATTTTTTACAGCTCGACTCAAATATGATTTACATGATAAGATTCAAGGTTGCAAAGGGAAATGATGACATGGATTTTGATAAGCTAGGAGATATGGAATGGAAGAAAGTGAGGATAAAGATAATGAATGGGATGATCAAGATCAACTAGATAAGACACAAACACAAGGCCCAAGTATTTTTCCTCTATTCCTCATCAAGACCAAGGAAGGGAAGAAATGATGTGTCTAGAAAGAATGATGGAATATGGATAAGACGAAAGATATGGTAAAAAAGATATGGAAAAAGCTAATAGGATAAGATATATGATGTTTAAGGAGATCCTTAACCTTGTCAAGATCAAAGGTGGAAATGTAAGGAATGATAAGATGGAAAAAACTTACCCCCCAAGTGTAGACTGCAAGAGGAATATCGAAAATAGGATATGGATAATTGGGAGATGGAGGAAGGACTTAAGCATCAAGTTTCATGACCAACTATCCCTTTAATAAACCATGGAAATGGGATTAAACTCATAAATTTTGGCCTATTAAAGGTATGATGGAAGAACTAAGGACTTATCCATAGGTTTGGATAAAAAGGAGAATAATGGGGGATGAATGTTGGGTAATTTATAGGAGGTGGGAAGGCTTGTTGATGGATATATGGAAAGGATTGCAAGGTAAACATTGGCACATACCTTGAATGGTGGTGGAATGATGGAGGAAAAATAGATTTGGAAGGTGAAAGGTTTTTAAATGGAAGATTGGAGGAAGCTTTTAGTTCAACAAATTTGGATTCCAATTTAGCTTTCATTTCTTCTACGAGATTTTTAGGAATATACATGATTTTTGACTTTGATATTTTCTTTATGGGGCTTTGTGACCATTGATATTTTTCTCTTTGATTTATGGACCTTTGTGGTCTTGGAAATTTTTCTTTTTTCTTTGATGTGCCTTTCTGGCATTTTGAAATTTCCTTTTTATTTATGGACCTTTGTGGTCTTGGAACTTTTTCCTTTTGCTTTGATGGGCCTTTGTGGCCTCTTTTATTTTTATTTTGATTGTGGATCAAATTTTCCTTTATTTTTGCATGATTCTTTGAGGAGACATGTTGACCCTTTGATACATGTGAATTTTGATATGGAAGCTTTTGACATTTGGCACCAAAATTGCTTCCAAGAGCAATAGGAGAGATGGATGGAGATGAATGGTATGGAGGTATCATGGATGAGTTTTTGGAGGTAGAATTTTGAAAGGGCATCAAGGATGTGTGCCTTTTTTGTTCTTGAAGAATAGGATATGGACCTAGGATAGATGGAAGGTTTGATTAACTAGGATGAGGACCTAAGATAGATGGAAGGTTTGGTGGATTAGGATGAGGACCTAAGATAAATGAGAGGTTTGATGGCCTAGGAAACTTAGGTGTATAACCAAGGCCATGGTAATATGGGTTTTCTTGAGTAAAAAGAGGTTTTAGGATACCTTGTTCATGAAGGCCTAATCCTTTGCCTTTATAGTTTAGACTTTGATACATTCGTTTACCAATGGGATATGTATTGTTTGTGAAAAAAGATACCAATCCATTTTGGGGAGGATATGATATGGATGAAAGGATAGGTGTTGGAAGTAAACCCGAGCAGATAAAGGTGGAGGATCCCAATTTGTAGGTGTGTGGCTCATGGATAGCTTCACTAGGTGTGATAGGACCTTGGCATGGGGATGATGGGGTACTTTAATCTTGACTTGGAAAAGGAGTCTGAGGTGTAAAATATGGAGTAGCTTGCTCTTTACTAGGTACAAAATCATCATGAAGTGGTATGAAAGGAATATCTTGGTCTTGAGAAGGATGAACATCCTCATGGAATGAAAGGGTATCCTTGCATGGAAGCATATCTCTATCTTGATGATGAAGGGAATCATGATATTTTTTAGAAAGTATATCTTGATCATTAGATGGTAGGACATCATTAGATAGGATGGAATAATTATCATGCTCCTAGGATGTAATGGAATCTTGAGATGGTATGGATTCATCATATGAAGTGGAAGGAGGACATGGAAGGATAATTTTCTCTTGAGATGGAAGGGAATCCTTGTGGATGAAAATTAAAAGGAGGGGATAATCATAAAATTATTGAGAGATGGGGTCTTGGTCAAAGATTGGAATAACTTGTGCAATTTTGGTATCAATGGATGGAATGGAAAGAATGCTTTGATCTTGAGGTGCAGAGGAGTCAATGTTATCATGTTTTGGACTGAGAGATTGACATGAATCATTATATGTAGAAGGTATGATAGATGAAGGTGGTTGGATGGAATCATTAACTTTGGTGAAAGAATCTTGAGATTTATTTTGGCTTGTGGGAAATGAAGATAGATGCATGAAATGGTAAGATTGTTCAATATCCTTTGTGTTTGAAGACTTTGATTTGGGTTTCTCATTTAAAATTTTCAAGAATTCAAAGAAATTGAACTCGGATGATGTATTTGTTGGTGGAGAAGGTATCATGTCTATATTTCTATTAGATGGATAAGAATAGATATCTAACAACAAATATCTTTCTATGGTTGTTTCGCTCTACATATCCCAAATTTATTGTTGAAGGTTTTTCATTTGCCAAGTTAAGTCATTCAATTGATCCTCATCTATTTTAGGTTGATGAAATATATGAAAGGAATTTCCTTCAGTTTCTACCATGATGGTTCTATTTAGAAATAGATCCTGAATTCTAATTTTTTTAATTGTCTAATAGAAGGTGAATCTTTCTCTCTAGTTCATGATTTTTTGGATGTGCTAAAATATTGCATAGATGCACTAGAAGACAACTTGGATGCACTATAGAATGCATTGAATGTGCCACAGAAAGGATTGAATGCACTACAGGATTGATTAGATGCTCTACAAAATATCTTGAATGCACTAAAGTATTGGGTGGATGCACTGCATTAATGGGTGAATGCGCTATAGAATGCAATGGATGCATTGGCAGATATAGTGGATACGTTATAACAACATATGGATGCACCATAGAATGGTGTAAATGCACTAGGATAAGCAGTGGATGTGCTGAATTAGGAAAATGTCACAATTTCTTGCAAGTTTGTTTAATTTTTTTGATTTTCTAGTTAGAGAATTGGTTGTTTCAAAGGATGTTTTCTGAATCAAGGTTTTCACTTCTAGTGTTTGATTTTTTGTTTGAAATTTGTTCAAAAATGCATTGGTAAAACACATCAAACATGTACAATCCTAAGGCTATGTAAGACAATATTTATTGGATACCCACTTGGATTTTACTCTAGCTACACATACTTTTAGTAGATGATTAGAAGCTTGACCCCACTAGCTTCCCTCCATGACACTCACTTCTATAAGGAAGCCAAGCTTCAGTACCCATGAATATCCCATGGTGTACTTACCATCTCCACTAAAAGGTGCAAAAATGTGGGACAACTTCAAAGGTTAGAACTTTTGAGCTAGTAAATAGAATAAGGATTTTGGCTTGCTATAACAAAGGGTTCTAGTATAGGAATTTCGTTCATGGGGGATCATGCATTTGACAAGAGACCATTTTTTCCCTTCTTGTAGGAATAATCCTTGTGATACTCAAACTTTACTCAAGTACCCACATTTATATCTTGGTTGGAAGTCACTTGGATTTAGCGTGTTATCGGTTGGGTCATTGCCTTGGGTGATTATTTTTTCCCACAAAGCAGACACTCTATGGATAAAAAAAATAAAAAAAAATAGATCTAGCTTTTTTGTCACCCATTTAAGGGGAGAGCATATGCTTACCATTCATCAAGCACAAAATACATGGTGTTCAATTAACCTTTTAATTAAGCTAAATGCCTATCTTAATCAAAAGAAAGCAATAATATTTCTAGCCCCTATAAACACCATTAATAGTTTCAATAAATGTCTTTGACAAGCATACTTAGTACAATGGATATCAAATTATTTCTCTTTCACTTCAATGCTCCATGTTCCTCTCAAAACTTGCAATAAATTATCAAAATGTTATATGATATCAAGAAATAAGAAGACATGAGGGTTAGATGGATGATTAAGCATAAAAAACCTAAAAATTAGACCAAGTTACAATGTGATTTGACTTTAGGTGTAAAATTGAAAATTTTAACTCCAAAAAAATCAAGAAACACCTATACCATTGCATAGCTTATGAAATTATACCCCATTAAAAAAAAAGCTCTAAAAAAGATTTCTGTATGACCAAGATATGACCATTTTAAGATTGACTATAAAATCATTAAAACAGTGACCCAATGTGCTAAAATAACTCTGTATGCACCGAAATACTTCATGCATGCACTAAGATAGTCATCATATGTGCTAAAAAGAAGTTTCAAATGTGCTAAGAGAAGTGTCAAGTGCACTAAAAGAAGTGTCAGATGCACTAAAAGACTTTTCATATGCATCGTAACAGTCATCCTATGCACTAAAAGACTTTTTGAATGCATCATAACAATCATCCAATACACTAAAATAGTTTTGAATGTGCCAAAAGAACTCATGGTCGTGCTAAAAGAAGTTCATGTCCAAAATCTACAAAAAAAATTATAGAAAAATTCAATAAAAAGGGGCTAGGCCCCATGGTGGGCACCATTTTATGTATGTGTGAGATGTGGGAGAGTTAGCAAATCAACACTAAAACACACAAGCATCAATGAGACGCATTGTATTAAAGATTTGAATCAAAGAAGTACTCTAAATTGTAGTTAAACAAATCTCTAAAAATGTTCCACTATTCTCTATTCTCAAGGATTCATTAAACCATTTGGCTCTCATATTTTCTATGTGCACTATGATTGTTAGAATGAAAACTTGAGAAATGAGATGCTCTTCAAAAATGAAAGAAATCTAAGTTCCTACATGAAACTATATGATGAAAGCCATGATGCTATGATAATGGAGATATTGACGAATGGATAATGTTGTTAAACTATGTGATAGAAATGTTGTGATAAGAAGCTAAAAAGATTCTGCATATGCTCAAATAACTATTAATATGATAAACTAAAGTGCAACTATAAGAAAATACATGATTCTAATTTAACATGATACTACAATGCTAACAATGAACTCCAAATTCTCCAATGCTCCAAAGCTATTCCTCAATAATAAGTTTTCTAAAAGATGTTATTGATAATGCTATAGCAAAGGGTTGTATTTATAGGATTTTCAAAGCATCTTGTGATGTGGTAGTGATCGATGGTCTAGATTCAAACATGAGGGATGAATGGTGGCGATGGAAGAATCTTGGAGGATGTCCCCTTGACCAAGGGCAACATGCCAAATGGATGAAGGAATAAAGTGTGAGGAATAAGCCATGTGTTAAAATTTTGTTGAAGATAATTGGTTGAAAATAATATAATTAAATATTAGTTATATTTAATTACATGTGACATTTGATGACATGTCCAAAAAGTGTTGTAGACGTGTGACTAATTTTGAATAATTTGAAATTATTCAAAATTAGTGAGAAGATATTTAATTAAATTAAAAAAACTATAGTTATTTGTTTATTTAATTAAGTTTAGAAGAATTTGGTTTAGAATGAAGAATTTAGAAAAATATGAACTATATAAACAAATTGAGAATTTATTTATAAGTAGATAAATAAAGGGAGTTCATTAATTAAATAGCTAGTATTTAATTAATTAATTAATTGTCTTGACCAATTTTAGGTGTATCCACTTAGTGTGAAAATTTCACTTCTATATTTTTTTTTTTGTGAGGATGGATTTGGATAATAGATCTAAAAAGTTATTCTCACCATGGTTTTTCCCATCCTTGGGTTTTCCATTGATATCTGGTGTTCATTTGTGTAGTTGTGTGCTCTTATGTTATTCTTTTCTCATTAGTTTTCTACCTTTCTTTAAGAATTAGTTCTAGAATGTGAATTTGGGATAAGAGTTTTAAGTAATTTTGATCTGCTGATTCACCCCCTTCTTAGTAGATTGTGTGCCAATATATTGGTATTAGAGAAAAGTTCCTTTTGAAGAATTCTAACAACTTAAGGTAGTTTTGAGATAGCATAAGAAATTTCTTCTAGAAGCAAAGTACTAGTCTTTGATGGATCAAATTTTGTATTTTGGAAAGGTAGTATGGAGTCTTATTTGATGGATTTAGGAATGGACATCTAGATTTTAGTTGTAGAAGGATATGAGACTCTTGAAAACCCTCCTAGGGATCAAGCAGAGAAAATAGACCTTAAACATAATGGTAGGGAAAAGAATGCTTTCAAAGAAAGTATAAAGGTCAGAGAAAGAATAATATTTTTTACACTAACGAGGAAGAAGATTAATCTATTGAAGAAGAAGAAGACATATCCAAAGATGAAAAAGAAAAGTTTATCTTCATGGATTTTGAGACTACGAAAGGAGATGTTGAGATGAGTTCCAAAGACTACAAAGAAGAGGTAGATCTCATGGAAGAGTTGATTTCTACTAGAAAGAAAATCAAAAGGATGACAATTGTTTTGAAGAAGTAAGAGCTAAAGAAAATTTATCTCATGATTTGAAGAAAGTAGAAAATATGATTGTTGGTTTGAAGACCTAGGTAGAAGAAGTAAAAAGAATTGAAGAAGTTCTTGAAAAAAGATACTATAAAGAGATAAACTATGAGAAGCTGTAATGTCCTGCCACGCAACCCTAGAGGAAGTTGCAATTCACTACTCAAATGCACCAATTTTTTTTTTTGATTAAGTACAAATAACATGTAAGATGAATACACATTGCCAACAACCTCTAAGGCCACGAGACAAAGTTACTTTAAAACCCAACCAACAACAAACATTAATATAAACCGAAACATTAATCACTTAAGGAGATGAGACAACATAATTCCATTCATAATACTATACAATTTACATCCAAGAGTATGAGATACCCCTTGATTCCAATAACATGATTTACAATAAGATTACAATACTCATTCCCCGAATGAGGCAAGTCCAACAAAAATGATTACATATTACAAAATCCACCTCGATAACAATTGAGGGGTAATAAAATACAATAAGAACTGAGAGAACAAGGCATGAGAAGAAACTGATTCCCACAAGCTCTCCAGTTAGAAATCATGACCTCACGAACAAGAAGAAGAACCAACAAATAAGATGCACACCACCCAACCACGTGGAATCCAAAAGGTTCCACTCCCTCCGTGCTAGGAGATAGTAACCAAGAATTTCTACACAAGACCATCTACCATTAGGCACGACCACACAAAACTGATACAAAGTAAATACAAGACCTCATCACATGACTGAACGGTCATATGCACAATTCTAGGTATGACCCATACAACACTACCATAGGTTACATTGCTTCCAGACATAGAATAGATCAAGAGTGTCACAAATATCAAGTACAAACTGTTGACTTAGGAAGAGGGTCATCACATAGTTCATCAAGGGATATCCTCTGGGAATCTTGCTAGGGACTAACCCCCACTCCATGGGTTATCCTGGAAGCCTCAACCAAAATCCCAGCACCAATGCTTACTCATGCGGAACCAAATACCTCTCGTGAAGACAAGATAAATGATCTTGCCATTCTAGGCATTCCCGTCTCATCCCAAGTCTCGAACAAGACCTTGGGTCCATGAGTGAGGCACAAATTATCTTGTTTAATGTTTGATGCAACCTAAGCTTCTAATTTTTTTATTTAGTTACCACTAAATTAACCAACTTGCAAAGGGTTATCCTGGCACCACTTTGTGCGTTGATGCCCATTGCAAGCCACTCTCCTAAGACAACCCACACAGTGAAATCCACAATAAGAAACAAGATAACACAACCTCTCCATTTCAAGGAGGTAACAAAACAAGGATATTCACCCCAACACTGAGGACCACAAGGTCAAGACCCTCCCCAAACACTGGAGGCAACAAGGTCTAGCCCTCTCCAAACACAGGAGGAAACAAGGTCACATAACTTACTCCAAACACTAGAGAAAAACAAGGTCACATAACCCACTCCAAACATTGGAGGAAAACAAGGTCACATAACCCACTCCAAACACTGGAGGAAAAAAAGGTCACATAACCCACTCCTAATCCAAAGGAGACACACACCATCCCCGTTTGTGAAAACCGGGTGAAACAACATGGTGTAACTATGCACTTTTTCCACAAGACATCAAAAGTTGGCTCATGTACAACAACCCATACCAATAAATGAACTCCTATCTGGAAGACTTACATAGACCCTTAACCCCATTTGCCCAACATGGAGAATGAAATAAATATGATATAAAAGCATTCTAGGCAATTCCATATCTAATGTTAGGGTTTCCTAAACCCAGTCAATCATAGTTTTCAATCTTGCATTTACTCAATCAAATACATCAAATTCACTTCCCAACATTGAAGTATTTACAACCCAATCATTTACTCTAAAATTTACTAGTAATCTTCTCTAATCAAAGCATTCAAATAAATACAATCATTCGACTAAAATATGGACGACTAAAATATTCAATCATTTCTCTAGTATCACAATCATATACTATAAATGAAGCCATTCCTTTAACAAAACATTTAGATTAAATAATAAGTCAATCAATTACATGGAGAATTTTAAAACTCTTGAGTTAAATTCGATTTGCCCTATCATACTCGATGATTAAGAAAAAAAATGATCTTATAAAAAAATCCATTATTCAAATTTCTCAACAATAACCATAATCACGACACTTAAATAATAAAGCCATTCAACTAACATTTAAAACTATTTACTTAATCTAAGTTTACCATTAATTCCAAAACAAAACATTTAATATATATTAAAACATTTATTTTGAATCCGTTAAACTTATCTCATCTTAATGCCATTAATTAAAAACTCTTTCTACTAAAATACCTTAATTATATACAATATAATTTTCCAAACAAACATATATTTTAAATGTAAACAAATCATAACATAAATCTACTCATTTTTAAATCACGACTTCCCATAATGATTTAAATTGAACTTACAAAATATTTTTAAAACCACACACATAAAAATTATGTGTATATATACTATGCATATATATTTAAATATTCAATTAAATTATTATTTAAATAAATATTATTTAAATATTATATTAATATTATATATATAATATATATCATATATTATTATATATATTAATATTAATTTATTATTAAATAATAAATATCTAAATTTACATATAATAAAAAAATCTAATGAAACGAAATCTGAGGTATTCGGTGGAAATCCCGCGATGCCCTAAATGGCCGTGCGGACTATGTGAGCTCCACACAGTCCGTGGCCATTCTGGTCATGGCCTGTGTGGGCTTCACATAGTCCATGGCCTTATGGTGGCGATCTATGTGGGCTTCACACAGCCTACAGTCTATTTGGTTGTGGTCTGTGTGGGGTTCACACAGCCTGTGACCCTTCAGCTACGGTCTGTGTGTTCCTCACACAGTCCGTGGCCCTTGGTCGCAGCTTGTGTGGTGGCGGTGGGGTTTGACCTCCCACCCCATAGCAATAACAAAACTTTATATTATTATTATTTTTTTTAGAAATAAAATCCCTGCATCTAAACATGGCAAAAATATAGGGGATTTCTGGGTTTATCCCAAAATCCAAATCAATTACCATTGGTAAATGGACATGCTCAGACTTGTGAAGCCAGTTGGAGTTGATGTCATGTACCTGCCAACCTGCAGCAAAGATCATGTCAAACATGCAAAATATATATGTATGTTATGATCAAACACACCATGAAGAGGGAATCTCATAATTCTAGGGCACTCACAAGCGAGTGATACAATCCGCCCCTTTCACCAATATAGTATCATTAACTAACACATCTAACATTAGAGATATGCTCAATAGCATAAACATCATTAAATCAAATATATTCGAAGTTACTCCAAATCATGTCATAAGGATAACATCAGAATAAAAGAACATCTCATCAACATATAACTTCACATCATTTAACAATCATGATCGCAAGTAATTAAGTTCCCAAAGTCAAAGCATGTTCAGACACAATCATCACATCATAAGCATAATCAAACATTACCAAGAAAACACTGTCGATCCAAATATCCAAAACGGAGGGGTCATACAGAAGCTAAAAGAAGAAATTGTGATAGTAAGAAAAGATCTTGAGAAAGTGAGCCAATAGTTGCAAATAAAATTTGGTAGGAGTAATAAAATCCTAGAACAAAATTTGGAAAGTTAGAGAGCTCTGCATAATATAACTACAATATGTATTGATGATCAAAATAAAAATACCTAGTAGAACAATTTGATAAGACTACTAAGGCAACCCTAAAAGTGATAGGCTCCAAAATTTTAAATTTTGAAAGAACCATGGTAAGTGATGGAAGCATGAAACAAAATGATTGCTTAATTCAAGTATAGAACAAAAGAAGACTATCTGGAAGACATGAATACAACATCAGGATTAAATTTCCTTTCTCTAGTTATTGTTTTAATTGTAATAATTTTTGTCATAAGGTTGTTGACTATAGAAGAGATCCAGTAAAAAGAAATATTTTTTACAAAAATAATGCATTGAACCTCTATATTATTTTAATATCATTTATTTCAAATGAAAAAAAATGGACACATTACAAGGAACTACATAAGAGAATTTGTATGTCCCCCTTTGCCAAAAAGTGGGAGAAAATAATCATAAAGTAAAAGGAATGAATTGAGAAAATTTTGGAAGAAGGTTTCTGAGGAGAATTTTGAAACATCATTGATTTCTCGAACTATACTACATGCTCAAAAGGAGAATTTTTTTTGGATTATTGACACTAGTTGCTCAAGCCATATGATTGGAGATAAGAGTAAGTATATGAACTTTAGGAAATTTGAAGGTGGCTTAGTGGCCTTTGGAAATAATTCAATTTCCAAAATCTCTATTAAGGGAACTTTAAGTCTTAATGGTGGTACAACGAAGAAACATGATGTTTTGCATATTGAAGGTTTAAAGAATATTTTGTTAAGTGCTAGTCAGATGTGTGATAAAGGTTGCAAGATATCTTTTAGAGTTGAAGGTTGTGAAATTAGTGAATCAACTACCAGTGAATTGATTGTGGAAGGAAGAAGGATATATGGTTACATTTGTCATCTTAGTGAGTTGAATGGATAAATTTGTCTCACTATTCAAAAGGATGAAAACTAGCTTGGAAAAAAGGGTTAGGTCATATAAATTTTGATGATATTGTGAAGATTAGTTCAAAAGCACTAGTCCAAGATATGCCAAAGATTAAGAAGCCTCAATCAATTAGATGAAATCCATGTCATGAATGAAAATAGAAAAAAATAAAATATCTTACTAAGGAATATTTCACATCAAAACCATTAGATCTATTTCATACAAATCTATGTTGATCAATGAGGACTAAAAGTCCACAAGGACACAATTATTTCATGATGTTGATTGATGATTATATTAGGATGAATTGTATAACACATTTAAAAGAAAATTCAGAAGTATTTGAGAAGTTTGATGAATTTAAGGCATTGGTAGAGAATGAAACTAAAAGGAAAATAATTTTTTTGAGATCAAATAGAAGTGGAGAATTTAGTGCTGAGAAGTATGATAGATTATGTGAATAGCATGGGATTTGGAGGAAATTATATGGTCCTTGAACTCCATAGTAAAATGGAGTTATAGAAAGAAAGAACTAGACTATACAAGAAATGGAAATAACCATGGTATGTTAGGAAAATCTACTACATATATATTAGAGAGAAGCTATAAAAACTGGTATATATTTTTTGAATAAATTTTAGGTCAAACACAAGATTGAGAAGACTCCATATGAGCTATGGAAAGGAAAAAAAATCAATAAGAAACCTCAAAATATTTGTAAGTGCTACATCAAGAGAGATGAAGAGAACTTGGGTAAGTTTGAATCTAGATTATATGAAGGAATTTTCATTAGTTATTCTTTAAAAAGTAAAGCTTACATATGTTAAAATAGAATATTGAAGAAGATTGTTGAAAGTAAAAATGTGAGAGTTGATGAGACTATTTAGTCTACTAGTATTCCAGAAGTAGAAGATGATGAGGAACCATTTCATAGCTATAAAGAAGATTAATGATAATTTTTTCCAAAAAATCTTGCAAGGCATGTTAAAAAAAATGACTACAAATTAGATCATTGGTGACAAAGACAATGAGGTTTAGACCTAGAAGAGACTTGAGAAAACCAATGAATAAGTACACTTTGATTTATTTTCAAAGATAGAGCCTAAGTCATAAAAAGAAGCAAGAAAATAGAAAGGATGGATAGAAGGTATGGAGGAAGAAATAAATTAGATCACGAGGAATGAAACTTGGGAACTTGTCCCAATACCTAAAGAAAAGAATGTGATTGGAACTAACTATTTTTTCATAAACAAACTAAATGAAGAAGGTAAAATCATCTAAAAAGAAAGACTTGTGCCTAAAGGGTATGCTCAAGTTGAGGGAATATACTTTGAAGAGGATTTTGCTCTGGTAGAAAGACTAAAGGCAATCAGGATGTTTTTAGCTCTTTCAACATTCAAAAATTTCAATGTATATCATATGGATGTGAAGTCGTCACTCTTAAATGGATAGTTTGAAGAAGAGGTTTATATTGAACAACAAAAAAAAATTCAATGTTCTCACAATCTAGATTATGTTTTTGGATTGAAGAAGGTATTGTATGGACTCAAGAAAGCCCCTATAGCTTGGTATTCAAGGTTATATGGATACTTCTAGCAACAAGAATTCCAGTGAGGAAGTATAGATAGTAATATGTACATAAAAATAGGAAAATATATATTTTTGACTAAGGCAAAATAGGTTTTTATGGTGCCTTGAAACCTAATAGAAATAGTTTTGATGGGATTTGAGACCCAATCTAAAGAGAGCAAGTTGCAATTGGAGAGAAATTAGTGAATCATCAACAGTAATACAACAACCATTACAGATAAACAAGACAATTGAGGCTACACACAAATAAGTTTTGCAAGGAACCTAAAACCTACTACAAATAAGTTTTAATAGGGACCAAAAACCCTAAAAAGTAATAAAGAACACCTGATTTCACCAGGAAAAAATCAACCTATCATAGCTAGACTGTAGCAAAGTAATAGAATTCTATGAAGCTTCAACAATCCTACTACACCATCCCATCCAAATATCCAACCCAATCTCCACCTCGAAATGAGAGGACTCCCATCTATCAGAGAAGATGATAAAAGAACCCTTACCTCCAAAGTCCCTTCTCTCTTGATCATGCAAGCCCCAACTCAATAGGAACCAACATAAGAGGAAGGATTTTACCATCAGCTTGATAGTATCCATCTCCACCTCAATAGGAGAGGGCTCCATGTCTAAAGCAACAATCTCTACCTCCATAGAAGACACTGACTGAGGAAACCAATAGAAGCAACTTCAAAAGAAAGGGAAATCACACCATCCCTTAGTAACAAAAAAAACTAGTACTAGTAGGAAGAGGCTAAAAAAAACCCAACCAACATGCAACAACACAAAAATATCTCCTCTTCCTTAAAAAAAATCTCCACCTATGGAGAAGATACCCCTACAATGAAAACCCAACCAGAGAAGGAGGAAAGATCACAAAAGAGGGAAAAAAATTCCCCCAAAATCCAACCACACACCAAGGATAGAAGATAAAACACTAAGCCCACCCCAGCTAGCTAAAAAGGCCCAAACCCAAAGGCCACCAAGAAACCCTTCAAGGAAACACCATTAGCCACCAAAGAAAGAACAAGCCCCTCAACCAAAGTCATCTTCCCAAACTAGAAGGGAACCCAAAAAATAGACCAAGAAAGAGACCAAACCTAGTCCAAGAGGTATAGATCCTACTAAACAATAGGGGGCATAACGAAAAATATCTTCCACAAAATCATAGACAAGGAGGACCAAAAGGGAACAAACAGAACTGAGACCAAACCCAGGTTTAAGGCCAAACCAAAACACCACCTAAAGGTAGCCTCAACTAGATTAAAAAACCCTAGAAAAAGAGAAAACTAGAGAGAGTAGGGGCCACTCAAAAAACATAGCAACAACCCCTCAATGGGTAGAAAAATAAGCTAATACATAAACACAACTACATATCTCATTACACACATATTATGCCACTCCAGCCCCCCACACAGAGCAAAAGGAAACACTATCCAAGTAGTAAACAATAGTTTCTACAAGAAATTCATAGCTAAAGAGAGCTCACACCAAAAAAGACCAAGGAAAGAGATCCCCACATCATCCACTATGAAGCCCCACCACAAAATGCCATGCCAAAAGAACCCCATCTCCATGTTGTAAATGATACCCCCAATCACAAAGAGGGTGAAACAAGATCTCAAACATCCCTCTAGGAAACACCAACAACCAACAAATAGGGACCTCAACATCTGCAACTGTGTCATCATCTTCCTCAGACACACCCTCTTCCTCAAACACACCCACCTCATTCTCCCAGTTGTGCTCACTTCTAGACAGAGTTGAAGGATGGGAGCAAAGCAACCATCATCTAGATCATCCCCCTCATTGGTACTGCCATCATCCTCTACAAACCCAAAGTCTATAAAGCTTGAACTCCCTCCAGATGCCCTACAAAATCTTCCACCTATCTCCCTCTTAAAACCGCTTTTCTGCGTGTGATCCATTGCCCTATAGTGTTATGAAAAATATCCTACAAATCAATAGGAGAATATATGTTAATAGTTGTGGTTTATGTAGATGAAATCTCTTTTGGAGGTAGCAGTGAAAAAATGTGTAATAAATTTTAAAAGGAAATGCAAAATGAATTTGAAATGTCTAGGTTAGAAGAATTATTTTTATTTCTTGGACTACAGATTGTACAATTAGACCACAAAGTTTTTATTTCACAACCAAAATACATAAAGGAGATGCTAAGTAAGTTTAGAACGAAATATTGAAAATTAGTGGCAAATTTTTTATTTACTGAATGTAATTTGTGTAATGATGAGGAATTTTCTATGATAGATCAGACCTTGTATAGGTGTCCATGATTGGCATGTTGATGTATGTGACAACACCCATATTAGATAGTGCAGGTTGTTAGAATGGTTGCCTAATTTTAGGTAGCAGCTAAAGAAACTCATGTTAAATTAGTAAAGAGGATATTTAGGTATTTGAGGGCTACCAAATATTTTGGACTGTGGTATCTAAAGAGTGAAAATTTCACTCTAACTATATACAAAAATATAGATTGGATAGGATGTGTTGAGGATTGGAAGAGTACAGGTGGTGGTGCATTCTTTCTTGGAGATGGTTTGGTGTCTTGGTTGAGTAATAAGTAGGAATTAGTTTCTTTATCTACAACAAAAGTAAAATACATTGTTGTAACATCATGTTGCACTCAATTTGTTTGGATAAAGTAGAATTTGAAGGAAATGAAGATTAAGTTTGAAGACCCTATCACTATTCTTTGTGATAATTCTAGTGCAATAAACATTTCAATGAATTTGGTGATGCAATCACGAACACAACTTATTACAATCAAGTATCATTTCTTGAGGGAGAAGGTTGCAGAGTAGGAAGTACGAATGGGATATGTGGATACAAAGGAAAAAATTGTAGATATATTCATGAAGCCACTTCCTAAGGAGACATTTGAGTTTCTCTAATAGAAGTTAGGTGTTGTTGCTCCCTCTTAAATAAAGAGGAAGCATATGATGAGGGGGATCTTGGACTCCTTACCACAAGAATGATCGCTAGTCTTGTGGAGTATTTTTCAAATGTAGTGAAGCATATACTCAGGGGGAATCTATTTGGGAAATAGGTTTTCAGATGATGTACTATACCCAAAAATTGTGGAAAAGTTTTCAAATATGGTGCCTCTTTGTAGGGGGTGAATGGATGTCAACATAGGTTTTTTTTACCATTTTCCATTGATGTCAGAAGGGGAGATAGTAAAATCAAAATTCTGAATTGAGGAGTAAGTGAGCTCAAAATGTTGAATTCCTTAGAATATCATATCTTTTATAAGGGGATAAAATGCTATAGCAAATAAATCATTCTAAAAATCTAGTGTGGTGGTGTCCATCATTTTATTATTTTCCATCAACACCAAAGGGGGAGATTGTTGAACATAGGTTGTCATCGATGTGAAAGGATTGTCAAAGATTATTGATAGTTGTTATCAAAGGGTGTTAAGGTTATCAAATATGAAATAAATTGTAGGATTACTAGAATTAAAGTTCTAGAAGCATTTTTTAATCAATGTGAAGGCTATCTAATCAATCATATCCTATATCAAGTAACCTACATTAAGTTGTGTTGAGTTTTGACTTCCTTTAGATAGTTGGTGTGCTTATTGTACCATATTAGGTATGTAGTCAGCATGAGGGAGGTGTTTCAAAATTCTATTCAATGATATATTTTGGGTAGAGATATTTCTCTAGTAGTGCTATATTGGTCCACATTTCTTTTAGAAATACACTTTTTCTCTATGGTTTTAGAGGAGAGTATGTTTACAGTAGTTCTATCATTTTCCTAAGTTTTAAAAGGTTTTTTTTAGTGCAAAATAATTTTGAAGTGACATAAAGTT
This sequence comes from Sequoia sempervirens, assembly GCA_007258455.2. NCBI lineage: Eukaryota > Viridiplantae > Streptophyta > Pinopsida > Cupressales > Cupressaceae > Sequoia > Sequoia sempervirens. The sequence continues at coordinate 8,587,948 of VDFB02256132.1, forward strand.
CCATGTGTCTATTTATCATCCAAGGGTATGTGTAGGATCATGATGGAAAAAATAGGCCTTTAAGTGGCAAAAAATTTAGAAAAATTAGAGTTAGGAAACTTGACGTAAAAATTTGAATAAGTTATCTATATTATTTTAAAAATATGTAAGAATAGAATATGTAGAAAATTGAATGCAATTTCCAAACAACTAGGTTTTGTTTAAAAAAAAAAAATCTATTTGGTGAAAATTTGAAATTTCAATGCAATAGTATTTAAATTTTTGGGAAAAAATAAGTAGGCGTCCATCTTACCACCCTAACCACAATAAAATGGTAATATTTTTTTATAATATTCTAGATATAAGTAGAGTAATCATGCCTAGATGTGATGCATATTTTTTTGTAAATTTTTTCTAAGTAAATAATTAATTATGAATTTTTATTACAACTTTTAAAAATATAAAATCATTATGTTTGACCACCTTAACTTGGTCAAAACTTCATGAAATTATTATTTTTTAATCCTATAGTATGCTAAGCATAGAATGTGACACATGTTTTGGATTCAAAAAATGTGATACCATTTGAAAGCTATAGATGTTTTTCAATAAGCCTATCAGTCAAGACTTTAGTTGTAATTCAAATAGAAAATGAATAATAATTATTTATTAAATTCAAAGTAAAGCATAATTTATATTGTTGGAAAGCTAAGAATATCCTTTAAAAACCCTTTTCATTTCATCAATTTTGGGTAAAAAAAAGTCATCAGCCACATACCCTACACATACCCATTAGATTGCCACTTTTTGGCCCATCATGATCTTGCACGTACCCCCAAGCAGAGTTCAAGGCATGTGTAGTAAGAACTAATTTTATGTGGAATTTAAAACTTGTGTGTGGTCTTAAGATAGGACTTGGTTAGGGTTCCTATGGTAGTGCATGATATCATGTTGTGTTTGTGGCAATAAATTTTATTTTTGGATCAACTAGATACATGTTTCATGTAATTTGAATTTAGGTCCACCTTATGTTGGATCCTATCTCTTTATGGATCCGAGGTTGACATTGAAGAGTGTTATTGTGATGTCATACATATATTTCAAATGTTCAAATGCGTCAGTATGTGTTTGTGTGTGTCTACATGAATTAGAATTACATCTACATGAAGAATATTTGATCACTGGTACAAATTGAAGAAGAGGTGATAAATATAAAAGGGAGAAAAGAATTCCAGTGTGAGAGCCTATATCAGAAGATCATATGATGTGAGGAAGAGTGTTATTTGTAAATATAACATGTGTTGAGTTACTTTGAATATCCACAAGATTTATCTTTATAATCTAGTAGGATTGGTGTTCTACCTATTGTTGGCATATGGCTTTGAGAGATTATTTTTGGCTACTTGTGTTGTTATTGATGGCAACTGGAGTCAGTAGTATGGTCTGCAGTGTTGAAGTTTCTCCTACCAGCAAGAAAAGTAGAAGTCTATAACCTACCAATAGAATGTATGAAGAACAGGGCATCCGGTTGATAAGTTGATCTAAATACCTCACCGAATCACTATTTTGTGGTGTGGATCCCCAAGGAAGCTTGTATAGCATGTATACTATCCTACTAGTGAGTTTTGTGGTGTCACATTAGTTAGAGTTTGAGTTAAGAGATTTGGTAGAATAAATTATTGTTTACTCTCATTTAAGCTGACTTATTGTGTATGGCGTGTCACAAATGTATGAGGAGTATGTGCTTAACTATTTCTTATGTTTGGAATCTTGGTTTGGGTCCCTACTATAGTCTAGCTGACTTGTGTGGGTACACATCAATTCTAGTTAGTGATTTGAGCCGACATGAGTAAGAATATTATATTTTGTTTTGAAGCTGACATATAATTAAATTCTTGTTAGCGGATATATAAAGGAGATTGAAAAATAATTTTGATATAGAGATAGAATTCTGTGTGGATCAGAAAGGACTCAAGGTGTAAGAGTGAAAAAATATAGAATAGTTATATGAGACAATATTAGAAGATCTATTTGAACAACATAAGGGTTTTTGTATGCAAAGCAAAGTAAAGTAGCAGTGGGAATTGCATAAAAGATCTGGAATCTAATTGTGTGCTTCATTGGAACTTAATCCAGGCATTTGTCGATGTTATACTCTCAGTTCAACATTTTGTTCTAATATCAAATATAATTTGTAAGGTAGAGAGCCTTCTCTTTTGAGTAGTGAGCTCTAGGGAATGTGCCTAAGTGCAAGTGCATTCCCTTTTATCATACTTTTGATAGAGTATACTTTGTGGATTAATATCCACCATGGTCTACCCCCTAATAGGGTTTCCACGTAAAAATTTCTAGTGTTATGGTGTTCCTTAATGTGATTGCACATTTTCTTCTATTTATATGTTGTGAATGCTATTAAAGGTTTATTTATTGTTGTTGATAGTTTAAGATCTGATTTGAAATCAAATATTGAGGAAAATTGATTCACCCCCACTCTCAGTGTTCCTAGTGTCCAATAATTGGTATTAGAGCTGGTTCCTCTTCTGGAGTTTAATAACTTGAGGTAGATCTTGAATTAAAATAGATGTAGGTGGTCTTCAATAAAAACTTATGGTGGCACTTGATGATCTTGATCAGTCTAATGAAAAGGTCATGGAACTAATAGCAAATCTTGTGGCTGCAAAAAAATTCATTCAATCACTGAAGGATAAGATAAACGAGTCAAGGGAAAAGAGGAAGGAACTATGTGATCAGTTGAATCAAAAAGAAAGAAAAGGTTTGGATGATGTCTACTGGAATCCAACCCTAAGAGAAATAAAAAAAGAATGTGAAAAGCTTGCTAAGGACAATGTTGCTCTAAAGCTTGAAATGGAATCTTTGGCAATGAAGTTAACCAAATAGATTGAAGAAAGAAAGAAGAATGAGGAGAATCTGGCCAGTCCTTGAAAGAAAAATCTAAAGAATGCAACAAAATTAATAGTGGATTCATTCAGTTGGAAATTGAACTACAATAATCTAGAAACAATGAACAAGAGCTTGAGAGACAGGTAGTTATTCTTCAAAATGAGCTTGCTATTGCAATTGAATTCAAGGAGAAGTTCAAGATAAGTTCTGCTAAGCTTAATGAGATAACCAAAGGTTAAAAGGATACAAATGATAAGTGAGGTCTTGGCTACGAGAAGGGTGAGAGCTCTAGATCAGAATAGAAGAACCTTGAAAAGATGAACAAAGGTAGAAGACATCCAGTAAGGAGACCGAATGCTTAGAAATTTAATGGATATTTCTTTGTTTGTAATAAATTTAGACATATGGATTGTCGGTGTAGAAGAAAGTTAAACTTTAGCGCTCCATCATTTTCTAGTCAATGTTTTAAATGTAAAAAGCATGGTAATAAGTCAATAGAATGTAAAAATATGTCTGTTGTTGCACATAACATTAAATGCTATACCTGTGGAAGACTTGGACATATTGCTAATCAATGCATATCAGGAGGAAATAAGTGGAATGGATGGTATACTCAAAAAAATATGGTATGCTACAATTGTAATAAACTTGGGAACATTGCAAGATTCTATAGGAACAAAAACATGAATAAAAGAGGTTTGGTTTACCAAGGAAGATATTCATAGAGAGACAAAAAAGAAAAAGAAAAAGAATCTATGGATGAGATAAGAGATTAGATGAAGAAAATGTGGGTAAAGAAAAGTGAATTTGATGAAGGCAATAAGGCTGTACCGAAAACCCCCTCTAGTAATTCTTTTGGCAATTGATTTCAGGCCAGTGGCCTAGGGGGAGTTTTTCATGAATTTTCTTTTCCCCCTATGTATAGTTGGCATCGAATCATAGGATGTCATCAACTATTGTGTTATTCATTGTCAAATGCATTATTAATAATTTTTTGAGTTGGATGAAATGTTAAAGGTTCATAGTTAGACTCTTTGCTTGTTGTTTCAGTTTGCAAAGTAAGTGGAACTTCTAGGGAAACAAATTTAATGCATAAAGAAGTTAAGTATGTAAAGTTATAAAAGGACATTTGGAGGCCTAATTATTTATCATGCATTGAAGGAGAATAGTTGGAGAACTTTTTCAACAAAATTCTGAAGGAGTGAAAATTCAATTTAGCAATGAATTCTCTAGGTATTTCTATTGGTTATCAATTTCATATCTATTTGGTGATCGGTAGAAGCCTTTTCGACATGAAAAATGAAACAAATCAAAGGAATAGTAACCCTGGATGAATATAGTCGTAAAAAGGTTAGGAATGTAACAGATTCATTATTTTCAACTGAATTGAAGAAGCTTGGAGGCATGAAACATAAAAATTTAGACATATGGAATGAATTCCATCATTTTTTCGATGGTGGAGGTGGTTCAGTTTATCTTGAATAGATTGGATGGTGATGTCCTTACTATGGATAAACCTTATCAAATTTCTAAGGATGTAATTAGAAATCTAATAGGTATGTGCAATTTTGGTGATGTTCTAAAAAAGAAATCGATTTGAAATGTTGAGATCTAAGCCCTAACTAGGATAACAAGAGATCAAAGGGCTTTGGTTATCACGAGGTATACTACACATGGAATTTGATATTAAATTTTCTTTAGAAACAAAGAAGGATCAACCTCAGAAAGTGCAATATATATCACTCACTAAATGATAATAAAAAATGAACACTTTTACCTATGTGGTTTGATGAAGGATCAATTGATGGAGAATGTACAATTGACAAAGGGTATAGACTACTCTTTCAGGTTTGGTACCCTAGCTATATTCGTTATGATGTATTTCCTGAATTGATTTCCTCTAAATGACAATGTGGTATGGAAGAAAAATATACCGATTTGCAAGAAAATATTTGAGAATTTCAACTCTTTTGAAAATGGTGAATGTGTTTATGAAAACCTCTTTAGGAAGATGTTAGAAAATTTTGGCATAAGAAAAAGTAGAAGAGAGGAAGAGATTTGGCCGTTGTCACTCCTTTGGCACCCAAGTTAGCAAAATTTGAGGGAAAAGGAAAAGAATCAATGGTTGTTGATATAGTGGATGAGGACTCTGAGGAATATACACCTAGAGATGAACCAAAACTTGGCGAACCAAAAGTGATAATAGCAAAAAGATAGTGATGAAGAAGGTGCTTTGTTTAAAGCAAAAATATTGCAAATTATTCAAGATGAAGATGGAATGCAAAAGATAACTAATATATGGTTGAATGGACCATATTATGATCAAGAATTCATTGAGAACACTCTAGGAAGGTACTTTATTGATAACAACATTGAATTGGAAAGTATGCAAGATGTTCCTCTATAAGAACTAATTGAATGTGTCAAGGAAGCTATGGACTCTGTGCCATTGGACAGGAAAGAGGAGGAAATAATTTCCCATATAAAGATGTAGTTTAGAATATCTCTTGCTAAAAAGAAGAAAATGAATGTGCTAAGATAGTGCATTGAATCAGCCAATAAGATCTTCAATTACTATGTTACATGGCCTCATGTGGTTGGCAAGTACAAGGACAAGTTTGAGGAAATTGAAAATGAGCTTGTCAAAATTGGATAGGACTACAGTATATTTTTGGACAAGGACGAAGAAGTTAAGAAGAAGGTTCATGATTTATAGGTTGAGCATGCAAAGGTTCACTTTTCTCAGAATACTCTTATGGACACTTTCTGGAAAGTAAGAGATTATACTGAATGTAGGCTGGAACAAATGATTGAAATTCTAAAGACAGGAGAAAAGTTGGATAATGCCATCACCATTCCTGAATCCCTTGTCCAAATTTTCAATAGGACATCGTAGAATAACAAATTTATCATAGCTATTGGGATTGTGGTGGAATCTTGGAATAAATCCCTTCCAGAAATGAAAATTAAGTATAAAATAATCTTTTGATATGTGCAATAGCTTTCCAAATTTTGATCAAACTCTCTATTTTTCAAGGGGAGAGAATATTAAAAAATTTTGAAGGAGAGAAGTGTAGGGGATAAAATGTAGTAGAATCTTTGTCATTGATGTCAAAGGGGGAGAGAATGAAGTGAAAAATGCCTCAACATTGTAAGGGGGAGCAATAATTCTAGTTTTGATGAGTTTTTGAGTTTTGACACTTAGTCATTTTTCACTAAGTGTTGCCATTAATACCAAAGGGGGAGATTGTTTGCATATGGATTTGAGAGATTGTTTTTGGCTGCTTGTGTTGTCATTAATGCCAACTGGAGTCAGTAGTAGGGTATGTTCAGGATCATCATGAAAAAAACAAGCCCTTAATTGGCAAAAAAATTAGAAAAATTAGAGTTAGGCAACTTGATGTAAAAATTTGAATAAGTTATCTATATTATTTCAAAAATATGTAAGTATATAATTTGTAGCAAATTGAATTTAGTTTCTAAACTACTAGTTTTGTTTTAAAAAAAATCTGTTTGGTACAAATTTGAAATTTCAATGCAACAATACTTAAATTTCAAGGAAAAAATAAGAAGTAGGTGTCTATTTAACCACCCTACCCACAATAAAATGATAATATTTTTTTATAAGATTTTAGATATAAGTAGAGGACTCATGTCCCACTATGATGCATATTTTTTTGCAATTTTTTTCCAAGTAAATAATTAATTATGAATTTTTATTACAACTTTTTAAAAATATAAAAAACTTGTATGTTTGACCACCTTAACTTGGTCAAAACTTCATGAAATTAATTTTATCTTTTTAATCCTATAGTATGTGAAGCATAGAATGTGATGCATATTTTGGATTCAAAAAATGTGATATCGTTTGAAACCTATAAAGTTTTTTCAATTAGTCTATCAATTAAGACTTTAGTCATAATTTGAATAGAAAATGAATAATAATTACTTTTTAAATTCAAAGTAAAGCATAATTTATATTGGTGGAATGCTGAGAATCTTCTTTCAGAACCCTTTTCGTTTCATCAATTTTAGGTAAAAAAATAGTTGTCAGCCACATACCCATCATATTGCAACTTTTTGGCCCATCATGATCCTACACATACCTAGTATGGTCTATAGTGTTGAAGTTTCTCCTACTGGAAAGAAAAGTAGAAGTCTATAACCTACCGACATAATGTATGAAGAACTAGGCATCCGGTTGATAAGTTGATCTAAATACTTCACCGAATAATAATTTTGTTGTGTGAATCCCCAAGGAAGCTTTTCTAGCATGTATACTATCCTACAGGTGAGTTTTGTAGTCACATTAGTTGGTGTTTGAGTTAAGAGACTTAGTAGAATAAATTATTGTTTACTCTCTCATTTTGGCCAACCTGTTGTGTGTGGTGTGTCGTGGATGTATGAGGAGTATGTGCTTAACTATTTCTTATCTTTGGAATCTTGGTTTGGGTCCCTACTATAGTCTAGCTGACCTGTGTGGGTACACATCAATTCTAGTTAGTAATTTGAGTTGACATGAGAAAGAATATTATATTTTATTTTGAATCTGACATATAATGAAATTCTTGCTAGTGGATATATAAAGGAGATCATAAAATCATTTTTATATAGAGATAGAAGTGTGTGTGGATAAAAAAGGAGTCAAGGTGTAAGAACGAAAAAATACAAAACAATTATATGAGGCAATATCAAAAGATTTGTTTGAATAGAAGAAGGGTTTTTGTATGCAGAGCAGAGTAGAGCAAAAGTGTGAATTCAATAAAATATCCAGAATCTAATTGTGTGCTTCATTGGAACTGAATCCAGGCATTTGTAGATGCTATACTCTTAGTTCAAAATTTTGTTACAATATCAAATATATTTTGTAATGCAGTGAGCCTTCTCTTTTGAGTAGTGAGCTCTAGGCAGTGTGCTTCAATGCAAGTGCATTCCCTTTTATTATACTTTTAATAGAGTATACTTTGTGGATTAATCTCCACCATTTTTTTCCCCTAATAGGGTTTCGACGTAAAAATTTCTGGTGCTATGGTGTTCCTTAATGCGATGGCATGTTTGCTTTTGTTTATATGTTGTGAATGCTATTAAATGTTTATTTATTGTTGTTGATAGTTTAAGATCTGATTTCAAAACCAAATATTATTGAACACTGATTCACCCCCAATCTTAGTGTTCCTAGCATCCAACACCTATTATATTATTTCATTTTGGGTTGGTGCCTACAAACACTTTATGTGATTGGTTTCTCTGAAAGGTTGGTGCCTACTAAGTGTGCAAAACTCATATGTTTTCTATTTTGTGAGACTAGATTTGGACAATAGATCCAAGAATTTTTTCTCACCATGGTTATTTCCATCCTTAGGTTTTCCATATATACCTAGTGTTCATTTGTGTAGTTGTATATTCTTATGTTGTTCCTTGATCATTAGGTTTTAACCTCTCTTTAAGAACTAGTTCTAATATGTAAATTGAGGATAAGAGTTTTAAGTAATTTTGATTTACTGATTCATCCCCCTCTTAGTTTATTTTGTACCATTTTATAGTTTGGTAGCTAGCCACTTCCTTGCATGAACTCGATGTTATCTAGATTTCTAAAAAGGATAGGATCTTTAAAAAAGCACACCAAAAGCAACTGGGTCTAGGAATGAATATGAAGAGAGTATAAAAGTAAACTTGATATAATTAAGAGGACTCAATAGGGATCCTAGAACCACATAGAACAAATAGAGGTTAAATTTCCACCTAGATGAAAAAATTTGAAGGAAAAGAGCATGTGGATTGAAAAATCCCAAATGAATTGGTTCATAGTTTAAATGAAATAGTTCAATTGTTCACTTAGGTTTTACATGGACCTAATGAAGGTCCCCTTTCTAAATGGAACCAATGGAAAATAACTCTCTACATATCCACATGAGATTCAGGCTCTTGCAAGGCCAAAGAAGGAGGGAGTAGACAGGTGGATGAGTCTAATTGAATTGTTTGATTGTTCACAAGGTGTAGTTTTGATGTCAACCAAATTCTCAAATGACTAGATGGAGGTCAAGGTTCTACAAGGCCTAAAGAGGAAATCCTTCATCAAGAAAAATTTTAGACAAGGAAAAAGAGTACAATAATAATAATAGAAAAGTAAAACCCAATGGAGGCCTAAGTTTTGATGGAGGTATTGATTCCCTACCTACTCCAGGTGTTTGAAATTAACTAAGACTAATTTTTTATGATTAATTTTGAGTGAACCATTATATTATTCACAAGGTGAAAATATAATGGAGACCCAAATTTTAGAATGAACCAATGGAGATTGATGTTCTGCATGAAACTAATGGAGATAAATCAAACTAAGGATGGATTTGTAGGTAATTATAAGTGGTTTATTTTTTATTTACAAGGAAAAAAAATTATGCCAACATAAGTTTTGCATAGCCCAATGCTAACTATTTCCCTATAAAGTAACACTTCCAAATGCTAGTATAATTCCCACAAAGGGTAAAAATAGAGAGATAACTCTTAGGAATGTCATTACTACTACAACTCTTGCACCTACTAAATCTATATTTTTGGAGGCTCTAGATAGGCTTATAAATAATTTCTATAGATTCCCAAGGTGAAAGGTGGTATCCATATTACATTTATTGAATTGTCGACCCTCTTTCATTGAAGGCATCCCTAACCTCAATTTATTGGAAAATTGTTTGAGGTTTTCTATAAATTCCCTCATCAAATTTATTACTATGATATATGGTAGGGTTCTTGGCATAATTTCTATGCCTACAAATTAGATTTTTATGTAGATATGCTAGTTTTGGTAAGCCACATATATGGTTTCTCTCCCTACAACACCTTCTCTCTCTCTTATACCTTTCTGGGCAATAAAATTCATTTAAATTATAATTATAAAGAGTTATTCCCTAGTTTCTGTAGTAGATAGATGTCTTTTAACATCATTTGTAACTAAGAATAGGTTGATGCCTCTATATTAACAAGAATTTCCATTTTCACCTTTTCTCCCCTCTTGTATTTTGTAAAATATTGTTACCTCTATGCATGCATGGATGTTTACCATTGATGTTAGTATTGTTTCTAGGTGTTGATTGTGGATTGTTTCTTTCCCTTTTTTCGTCTACCAAACCTTAACCTTCATACATATCTTAAGGAGGTGGTACAATCGAGAGCTATGAGTATTCCTAGTAATTCTTATTGATTCTCCATACTTTTTTGGGAAGGAAGAAACACATTATAATCTTGGTACATAATATTTTCCCTTTTATGTATTCCTCCTTCCCCTTTTCATTAAAAAATTAATAGAATATAATTAATTTATAATTTTATCTAGTTTTTGGTTTTATCAAAATTATTGCATCTGGGCTAGAAAGGAGTCAACCTTCTCTATGTTTTGATCTTATCTATTGGGTACCAAACCTTGAGATGAATCCCATGTTTCACTAGAATTTTGAACAATAGGTTCAATAGGGGTGGAATTCTAAGTGACAATAGGAAAATCCTCTCCTCTCAAGGTATTTAACTTGTAGATGTTGTCCCATAAGGATTTTGCAATTTGAAAAGGTCCTATCTATAACTTATCAAACTTTATATTATCTACTTTCTTTTGTTATATTTTTCTTAGCACAAAACTATATCAAATAACTTCAAATCTTTAGTTTTTAACCTTTCATAAAACCATGTTTTGATAATTGTTTGATGTTTAGAAAATTTTTCAATATATTTTTCTTTTTTTCTTCTTCTAAATGTACAATTTTAAGAATTTTCACTTCCACTTTTTCATCAAAATCAAGGTATTCTTGGATGAATCACTATATGGAAATTTTGATGTTAATAGGGAAAAAAGGGTGGAACCCATATACTAAGTGGTATGATGAATTTTCTACTAAGGAAAATTTCAAGAGTGTATGCTACTCTCTAGGATTATTTTCTACTAATCTTTTTAAATAAAGGTGGCAGGGCCACAAAATTTTTATTAATAAGAAAGAGATTACAAAAAGAGTGGGAAGCAGAGGGATGTTATATTGTCTACTTAACCTTGGAGTAGCAAACTAATACCAAAGTTATAAAATTCAAGCATTCAACCCCAAAATCACAATGCCTTATAATAGAGCTCAAGAGTGAACACCAATACAAAAGAAGCCTTGCAGAACTCCAGAGAGATAAAATTTGAGAATATTAGAGAGTTTAGACAAGAAGATAAAAAGGAAAAAATGAAGTACCAATGAACCATAAGCAAACAAAGTGAAACAAAACATTGAAGAGTTGTAAGTCACCAAGACACCTACAATGGAGAGAAAAACCCAAGGGAGTAGCTACCAAAATACCAAAAAAAAAAAAAACAACTGAAGGGTTATCAGAAACACCAAATAAACTAAAGAAGCCAAGAGAAGCTAAGAATATCAAAGGGCCAAGATTCAAAAAACCAAAAAGAGAGAAGTGTGAAACCCTTAAGTCATTCTTTCTTCTAAAGAATCAATATTTGTAGGAGGTAGAAAATTAGGTTCCTTGTGTGGCTCAAGAAGAGTGTGTCTTTTGGGAAGATGAACTACATTATAAATTTCTTGAATGGGATCAATTTTTTTTTCCATAATGGAGCCTAAGGTTCATAAGACGTGCATTGAATTCATGAAGGAAATAATTGAGAAGACCATTTTCCATGGCACACAAGAGCCTAGATGGGTATCTATTAGAAAGAACATGTTGTTTGCATATTATACCCCCAACCAGATTCAAACCTTACAAAATATCATAGCTTTCCAAAGCTAGTTGTAGTGTGGAAAGCAGACAAAAATGCAAGAACAAATAGGTACCAACTAAAAACTATTTGCACTCAAATAAGAATTCCATCCCTAATTTTTCCTCTATAATTGGAGACCCTCTTTTCTTGCTTTACTTTCTTTTTTGTTTTCTTAGGTTCCTAACTCCATCCCCTTAAGGGATATGCCTCTTTGTTTTGGTATTTTTTTTCCAATGTGCTCAATTATAAATTTGCATTTATGATGCTATTTTGTAATTTCATGTGATGGTCTAGCTCTTGGAGACTAACCCTTGATAAAAAAAAGTTCAAATTGAGGCAAAATTGGCTAAGTGAGAAGAAAGTTCGGTAATTCTGAGGTACCTCAGATTACCTGAAACTTAATCCAGTTGGATAATCTAAGCTACCTCAGATTACTTGAATCAAATCCTCTATCGTATTTCTAAGTTCCGTTCAAATGCCTGTACGAACATTTATTGCTTTATGTAATGAGTTCAAAAGACCAATTTGGGAATAAATTGAGAAACAAGAGGTCAATTAGTCATATCATATTCTTAAGAGCTTGAATTTGAGAAGGTCTTCATTTCCCTACATTTGATTCATGAGCCTACGATCGTTCTTGAGCTCAAAGCATCTGATACTAGTCGATCATCAAATCCCCTTCTATGGTATTCAACCCATATTCATCTATTGGTATTTGATGCATTTCACATTTTTTTTATCGATCTTCATGGTTCAAGTTAGCCTTTTGTTTCTTGAGTCTTAAAATTTACAATGTGCTTCATGTTAGAGTCTAGGGTTTTGATATAAAAGGGAGTTATTCAAAAATATTGAAATGGGGTTTCACTTACATTGAATCTAGTGTCCAAAATGTGTTGAGTACTTTTGAAATCCACCTAATGCTAGCTTTTGCATGGTTTAATTTGAAATATTGGATCGTCTCCTTGTTTTAAGTGATAAAATAAAGTCTTAGTTTTGTTATTTATGAGTTTGTTGAAAATGATTGATATTGATAATTTCAAAGCAATTGGTGTGATTGAAATCCAACCCAAAATGTTGATAATTAAATCCTAGGAGGATTCAACATTTACCTTTCATCGATTTGAAGGAAACAAGATTTAGACACTTAGCAAAAATTATAGTCTCGAGCAAGGTTTAGAAATTTTGAGGTCGCTCAATTTTTTTGAGCTCTAATCCACCCAGAGAATTTGAGCCCCCTCAAATTATCCGAGTCCATCTCGTGCTTGAAATCTCAACCTTTATGAGGTGAAAACTTAATCTAATTTTGAGTTTGGTATCTAATTGGTAAATCCAGGTGAGCTTAGATTACTAGAATGTTAGTTCACCCAGGTAATATGATGTCCCTAGAAATACCTGAGCCCCTTGAATGATAGAAATTTTGAATCATGAAATCACTTGATCTTTGGATAGGAGTAATTGGCGAAGTGTCTTTGAAGTGATCAAAGCTTGAGTGTGTTGGACTAGGTTGATAACTATCATTCATCATCAATTCCACCCAAATAATAGTGAAAAATTGGTTAATTGGCTAGATTCAGAAAATCCAAGCTTGCTCAGATTAGCTGAACCTTAGTTTGATCAGAACATCTGAGCTAGCTTGGATTATCCATATTTTCTCCATTCATTGTGTATTTTAGGTACCATTGAAAGTAGCATATGATGATTTCTTGTCATTTATTGATGGCTACCAATTCATTTGAGTGTGATTTACTTGTATATCATCGTGGGATTTGATGATGTTTGCATTGCATTTCCATTAGATTTTGAATTATTATCAGCTTAATTTAATGGACTTATCATCTCATATTGATGCCTCATCAAATGTATATAATATGTTGTAATTATCATTTTCCATTTTGGTGATTATGGTCCTTTCTCTAACAAATGTAGGCTGAGGTTAGTGCAAATAAAACCACTAAGACAAAAGTCACTCTAGTGCAAGAAGAAGTTCAAAGAAGGTAGGAAAGGATGAAGTATGATTTCAAGGGCATTTGGCCAAAGACCAAGATTGCTTTTGCATGGTCAAAGATAGCAGATACAAATATGGGTCATGTAGATTACAATGATTTTTAGTAGAGGATGTTTGGAAAGGCTCCCACTCCATTGTCACAGATCATTACTCACACTAGATTAGAACAAGTAGCAAGATTCCCTCCAACACAGCTATGTCCTGAGTTGGTCTTAGAGTGTGCAAAGCACTATGACTCTAGGACAAGAATCATAATTTTTCCACTAGGTAGAGTCATGGATAACTTAACTGAGGAGTCAATTGCAGAGGTCTTCAACATTGAATCTCATCACAAGCTCATTGAGGAAATCAACATTGGGGAAGGAATCAAGTTCTATGAGAACTTCCCTAATAGAGCTTTGGAAATCATGAATAATGCATGATACTAAAACCTAAGCTACACTACTCGAAGCTACAAAAGAAACTATAAAAAAGTGATTTTAAGTTGGAGTACCATGACATCATAATAATTTTGGTCAGAGTCATGGGAGTAGAAGAAGCTCACATATTTTAGACTTGGATGTTCCATCCCATTACATAGATTGTGGTAGAAAAACATTATCATTGGGAAAGAATCATAAGCAACAATATAGATGCCCAACTGAGGAGTGTGAAAGAAACTAACAGGTTCAACATGACCTCATATCTTTTCTACATGTTAGCACACAATACCAAGTACAAGAGTCTTAGCTACAAAGGAACCATAAGGAAAGACAAAAAATGGGATGTGTACCCATAGCTACAACACAAAAAATCCAACTATAGAAGAGATAATGATTCCTTTTTCATGTATATTCCAAGATTGTTGCAGGATGCTCTTGATATCGGGGTTTGTTCAAATGCTATGGATTTGATCAAACAATATGGCCAATGGTGCATCCAATTCCAAATGTTCACATACATCTAGGTACAAGGATCTCCAATTGTTCCTCTTAGAATACCTAGGTATCTAACCAACAAACTCCTAATGCTAGAATTGACAAGATAGATGGTAGGCTTTGAAGAAATTCTACAACAAGAGATAAAGAAGAATGGATTGAGATCAAAATTCCCACTGAGAATGGGGACTTTGGAAGCCTTCTATTCTATTCAAAGTTCTCAACATTATGAGAAGGGGATGGCACAATTTGAATTATATTCTCATAAAAACAAGAGTAATTTTGATCCATATGGCAGGGCCATGAAGTAGGCCAATAGAACTTTCAGGTACAAGGACCACATTGAATACTATTGGGCCAATTGTTAGGATGAATTTGAGGCTATAAGGAGAAGGTTCTCAAGGATTCCTTTGAAATAAATCTAACTATATAGAGTTGTAGAGGTGCCTGACTAAGTGTAGGATGATGATGTAGATCTTATCCAACACCATAACTTTGAACCATATAGAAACAAGCCATTGCCTTCAATTAATTGGTCCAAGGAAGAAATAAAAAAATTGAATAAGGTTACTAAACTAGTAATGAAACATTCTAGACTATGGGTGAAGCACAAAGTGTTAGAATTGGAAGTAGAAGGTGTCAAGTTCACCTATGACTTGATGGGACTTAGAGTCTCAGGATGAGGAGGAGGCTAAAACCAATAAAGAGAGTGAAGTTGTTGAACCACATTAGGAGGAAAATCATGAAGAAATAGATAAACTAGTGTCTATCAAGAAGAAACCAAGGAGTTAGGCATAGGTAAAGCAAGGAGAAAAGTAATCTTCTAAAATCAAGAAGGCTCCTCAAGTTAGCACCATGGTGGAAGAAGGTGAAACCTCACAAACAGTAAGGAAACAAAAAATAATCAAAGAGAGGTAGAAGGTTGCTAAAGAAAGAAAAGGTGAAGCCTCCATAGATGCTCCTTCTATAGCGAAAGTTGTTGATTTATAAATTTTAGGGGAAAAGCCCCAAATATATGTTAGAAGAAAATCTCCTAAGCAAAAGGTTGCTCTAGTAGAAAAATTCAAGGCTATAGAGGAGGAGGTGCAAGATGAAGAGGAACCTACCAATGATATGGATAAGAGAGCAACTACAGGAAATAATTATCCCATTCCTAATCCTCATTAATATATGCAAGTTTATGAGGAAGCAATCCATGAAGAGGGGAACATATCTAATAATCTTTAATAACCAAATGAATAAGATGATGAGATCTCCACTCATAATAGCCGAGAATGGAGAAAATTTGTAAAAGAAAAGAAACAATCCACCTTTGGAGTAGAAAGTAAGAATATAGAGTTTGAGTTTGTTCAGGGAAAAGCATCAAAGTCACCTTAGAAGGTAAAAATTGATGAGCAAGAAGATCACTCTGAGGAAGGGGAAAATAGAGAAGTTGTTGATAGTCCTCATGAGGACAAGGAAGAGTAGGAAAATCAACCAAAAACATAGTAGAATGTTCAAGTAAATTTGGTTGATAGTCCCAATAAGGAAGTGAAAAATGAACCATCTACAACTCCTGAATGGTTGGAGAAGAGGCTTAGTAAGAAGCTAATAATTTTACAGGAGGAAGCCCCAAGCTAGGACAAGTTGCTTGAACCATGGGGCAACCAAAGCAAAGAAAGAAAGCCAGAACTATCTCAAATATCTGAAGAGATGAATTCAATACTAGGGTTATTCATGTGGTTGTTCTTGCAAAAAATAAATTCAAAGATGAATCTAGGCCATATGACTATAAGGGACAAACTATCAACTTGGGGCCCACCACTAAGGAACAAGAAAGGAGGAGATCCAAGAATCTTCCCAAGCAATTTTGAGGATATTACATAAAGAAAAAAAGGAGAATGAAAGGTTACAAAGAAAATTGAATGATGTCTACAAATATGTACACAATCTAATGAAACCTCTACAGACTATGGGAAGTGAAGGAATTGTGCTAGAGGGATTGTTGCCTAAAGAGGAAGTTTCATAGATTGAAAGGTTAAAGTCCTTTGTGCATTGTACATATAGTTGGATCCAAGATGTTAGTAGTTGAGGGGATGAAGTAATTGAGTAGATTCTCAGGATATATAACAATTATTCTAATTTTCTTTAGCATACTTCACAATTTTCTACAGATTGTAACAAAATTGACAAATAAACTGCTAATAAGTTGAAGAAGATTCTGTAGATATCTAAGGATGAATTGGCTAAAATGGATATCATCTCTCATGATGAAATTTGAAAGGTGAAGGAGTTGATAAAGGTTTGTAATTATAGGAAGGAGCTTCTCACAAAGGCCTTGAAGAAAATAATTAAACTACAAGGGAAAATGTAGTAAATATACAATAGTTGCATCAGTTTCTTAGAGATAATGACTGGAAGGAGGAAATTTTGTCAAAAAAATATGAACATTGGTAGATAGTAGGGATGGTGGCATGAAATATACACTCCTTATAATAGTCCTCACATCACTAAGGAAAATTTGGAGGATGCAACAATCTATATTTCAAAATTGGACAAGTACCATGAGTTATAGGTGGAATGGAATAAGGTAATGCCTCAATATTTGGAAGAATTCAAAAATTATAAAACTAGAATTAAGTTTATTCTAGTTCTAGAGACATATATGATGTGAAATAAATATTGGCAAAGGCCAAGGAATTATTGAATAAATCATAAGCCAATGAAGAGGGAGAAAAGGATAATAATCAACAAGCAGTTGCCTAGGTTTTTGTGCTAGACATGTGACCTCTAGCCAACTAGCTGGGCGACCTTGAGTTTTGTGACATCAGGAGGATAGTTTTTAGAAGAACCCAGGCCAACTTGGATGAATCCTTAAATATTAAATGCAAATATTATTTTAATGCAAAACTTTCTAGGCCGACTTTCCTGGATGACCTATTTATGTAAACCCTAAATTGGGCCGACCTAGTGAAGGATTCTCTATAAATTGAGGCCCAGGCCTCCTTTGTAATGGTTAGAGTTAGTTAATTCATAGTTGAAAGAGCTATAATTGAGTTAGGAGTTAGTATTTTCTTAAGTCAAGTGTTGTTCTATTAAGGATAATTGAATTGTTACAACATTGGGTGATTCAATATAAGTAAATACATTATTCTTTGGTGCTCTTTCTCGTGTTGTTTCATTTTGTATGGTTCTTGTTATTCCATATCTTTAAGATTGATTTGAGATTATTAGTTACATGTTATATTTTAGATTTAGATGTGATGCAATGGTTTTGATGGTTTGATATTTGAAGTGTTTGAGCAATCCTTTGTCCATGTTTTTAGCAACTTGTTGATTGTAAGTTGTGTTAATTTAGCCCATGCCTTAAATTTATGTGATAAGCTCAATTTTGGGTATTTATTCATTTCAATCGAAAAATAGTTTTGATTTGGGTGACTGCTTTATGATCCGAAAAATCTTTAATTTCTTAGAATATTGCACTATTTTTGTGAGATTGTAGGTTTGATCTAGGTTAAGCAAGAATTGGTTTCAAAGGATTAGTCCACTTTGAATGTTTAATCATTTGCATTGTTGATATTAGGAATTATTTTAGTCTTAAAATATCTTTAAACCCTTATATTTTGTTATTTATTTTAAAATATGAGTTAAGTTTTAGGATCAAAGTATCACCAAATTTCAAGATCTGATAAATCAAAAGTTCCAACATATATTTTGTAAGGTTCCTTGTGATTACCAACAATTTTACATTTATCATTGAGTTGTTTTTGCATTGTCAAGACCTGACTTTAGAGACCCTAGGGTTATCTCTTGAGGCTTCCTAATAGAGATTTACATTTCAAGAGAGGTAAGATACTTGTACCGTGTCTGAGTTGTGTAGAAAACACCATCAATAGATTGGTGCTAGGAGGGCCTAAATAAGTAAGCTAGTTCATTTTATATCTACCATTTCTCCTGAGATATTTTGAAGAAGAACCAGATCTACACTAGGGGAGGAAGATTTTCAAGAGTTGAAAGCCCTTACTAGGTCAGGGAGGACCAAAAGAAGGGGAGAGCCACCATTTGTCCCACTGTTTCCATCCTCTCCATCATCCTCATCTTCATCAAGCCCATCATCATCTGATTTTGAAGGCATTCCCATTCAACAACCCCAACTAGTCATTAGTAAGCCTTTACCACCTCCACCATCACCAATGGTTTCTTGGAAAACAACCCATCTCCCTTGTCTTTCAGTAACTACAATTTTATGCCCAAGAATCCTAAGAATTTTTGCTCCAAGTTTCATGTTAATGACCCTAATATAACTATAGAGGAGTACATCAATATTTTCTAGAATTGTCTCAGAGATAGAGGGATCAATCATGAGGATGTTGCATATAGGATTTTCCCTTATTCCCTAGGAGAAGATACTTTTTATTGGTACAATCATCTACCTTCTAGGTCAATTCACAATTGGATTGAACTTGAAAATGCATTTCTTCAGAAGTTTAAAATCCCTATTAGCGTTAATGAGTTGTATCTACAATTCACTAAGGTTAAGAGGGAAGTTAATGAGCCTATAGTCATTAAATATTAGATTTCATCATGCATATACTAGGTTGTAGGTCCCTTATTTTGTAGATGATGCTACTACTTTAGAAGTTTATTATAGAGGCTGTCAAGGTTAGTACTAATCTGAGGCAACATTTTCTAGACCCTTGCCATCTTTAGAACTTGCTTCTCATCCAAGGAAAGTTTAAGCACTCAATCAAGCTTTGACTAACCATACCCCCAATATGAATCCAGTGCCACAATTACCTTTGGTTCTACATCTGAGTCCTCCAATGAATCAAGCTCCAACAATGCTCGATTATCCTCAAAAAAGTGTTAATCAACCCCTCCATTCACAACAACAAGTTCGTTTTACCACATACTTACAAAATTCTAAAGTCCTAAACTAGTCCATAGGTTCAGGAGTAGCATCTAGATACCCTCAGAACAATTCATGACATGCACCATACAGTAATCTTGAAAAAGAAAGGCTGGATGAATTTACTGAACAAGTGAAGAAATTGAATATGGAAGTAACATACCTAAGGAACCAAAATTGTCATCTCTGAGCTGCTCAAAGGAATATGCAGTCCAATTATAATAGGGAGAATCAAGAATCTGCACAAGGACATGGACAAAAGTTTGATAGAGGGTAGCCATCTGGTTAGAATTTTGATAGAGGAAAGATAGGTGGACAAGGATTTGAAAGGAGACAACCACCTAGGTAGAAAAAAAATGGAACATAAGGCCAGACAATGGGGGTGTCCCTACTCCATTGGATCAACCTCCTAATCAGGAGAAGCCTCCAAGTTGTGTGTATCTAGCAAAGGAAACTTTATCTAGATGGTGTAGACACAATAAGACAAATCAACATTCTAAGTTGGATTTCCCTGAGTTCTAGATTGTTGCATCCATTGGTTAGTATTAGGTTGAAAATAATTCCAACAATCAAGAGCTAGTACCATCCAATCCTTATGAATCCTTAGTAATGGTGTTGAATCATGACCCCTTTCCACGAAGTGAAGAGAATAAGCTAGAAGAAGATTCAAATGAGTAGGATGATAAGGTAGAGAAAGTGTATAATGGGGATGAGATTTCACAATTTTTCAATGAAGAAATAAAGAATGACAATGGTCCTTTAGATGAAAAAAAACTAGCATTGAAGAAGTTTAGATGTTCCAACAACCTACAAGAAAATATTATTTGAGGAATATGCCAAACAAAAATATGCATGTTGGAGGCCCATTCAATACATCAATCCCTTTGAACAACTTCACCACACCTCCTGATCCCAATGCTAGTAATAATCCATCCTATCCTCATGTGCCCACATAGTATTTTGAAAAAGGAGGAAAGTCTGATTCCTTTAAAGGAAAGAACATTGATGAAGGAAAGGAGAAGTTGGTGAGTCATTCCAAGGAATTTCATGCTAATATGAACATAGAGAAATTGGGTGATTATGTGGCTAAAGAACTTAAGAAACTAATGGTAAGTCTTTCTGCTTTTGAGTTGTTAAGAGTTCTTGCTATCAGAAATTCAGTTCTAGGAGCCTTAAAATCAAATATAGTTCTTCAAGATAGGATAGCTAGTGAAGTAGTTGGTAATACATTTAGTTCACAAGCACCAAAAGATCAAGTACAAACACAACCTAGAGATAATGGGAAATAAAAGGATAAGATTTAGGTTGCACAAGCTGATACTTAGCTAATTATATTTCAAGGCAAGACAAAGACTCCTTTTTTAATTTTTGTTTGTCTCTTTGGAAAGAATTTGCACATTTTCCTTCTAGTCTTAGGAGCTTCCACAAATGTTATGACTTTTTCTATCTGTAGAGCCCTAGGTATTAATCCTATAGCCTCTAAATGGAAAGTGATTCAATTGGACAAGATAGAGGTGAATGTGGTGGAAGAATTAAATATGATTCCTATGTATATTGCATTAGATCCTAGGATTCAACAAATTATCAATATTCAGGTGGCAGACATGGGCTGATCTTAGGCAGAGATTTCACCAAGGCACTAAATGCATATGTTTCAATAGATCATTCTCATATGTGGCTTCCCTATAAAGGAGTACCGAATCAAATTAGGATTGAAAGGGAACCTAGAATGAAGTATGTAATTAATGAATACTAGAATACTTCAAATGAGATATTAGTATTAGAAGTCAACTTGGGGAATTATGTATTAGTAGCCCCTATTTCAGAATTGGATACAAAGGAAATCTTTGTATTGCAAGACACACTTGGTGAACTCACATTAGAATTTAGCAGCATTGGAGCATTGGAACCAATTGAGGAAGGGGATGACTAGGAAGATGGTCAACTTAGTTTTTTAGATAATTTTCAAGAGTTCATCCAAATATGTATAGAGGATCAAATTCAATTGGGTAGAAATATGAATTTCAAAGAGTTGCTTCTTCTGAATTGGTGTAAATTTCATAATTCTTCCCATTTAGAGCTAGAATGTTACCTATTCCAAAAAATAGTAGAATAGATACAAAGATGCACCAATCCCACCCTAGTTGTCAAGATAAATGTACAAAGTGTCCAAGATGATCCCAAAGGTAAGAGCTTAATTCCTTCTAAAGAATCTTCCAGTAGCAACAAAATAAAGGATAGATCAAAAGGGTCAAGAGTTGTTGGTTGTTGGACATTTAGATTTGATGGATCAAAGTCCAAGCAAGGTGTTGTGGAAATATTTGAGCTTATCATACCTAATGGTAAAACCTTCTTTGCTTCCCATAGACTCCAATTCCACTATACTAATAATGTAGTTGAATATGAAGCTTTAATTCATGGATTGTTGATGGCATTAAGAAAGAAGGATAAAAATCTGCAAGTGTTTGGAGATTCAAAGTTGATAGTTAGGAAAGTTAGGAAATAGTACTCGTGTCATGATAGAAGAATGAATAATTATAGACATAGAGTATGGGATATTATTGAGGGGTTTGATGATTTCAATATTCAATTGATACTTCGTGGAAAGAACCAAACTACAAATTCTTTAGCTAAGGAAGTCGGTACACTACAACCCCTGTCACTTTTAGGATTGAAGAAGTTTATTGTTAAACCTACACTAGTATCATCAGTGCCCAACAACGTAACCAATTTTCAAGTGTCCAAGGATGACAACGACATTCTTGATTTTATCATGAGTTTTGATGTGTTTACTTCTTAGATAATTGATGAAGTGGAGCCTGAGGAAGTAGAGATGGACCTAGGAGTCATTAATCTAAATAACAACACTATTCCAAGAGGAATGGTGCAATTGGAAATAATTTTTGATCTGGATAGAATCAAATACCAAGAACAATAGGCTAGGAAGGAGTATATTAGTAGTCAATGTGATACATACAACATGGGGACTTGGGACAATGTTAAGAATTCTTTTATTTGAATGGTATGTACTCTAGAGGAAAGGAGGGGAATCATAGATGCATTACATACATATCATGATTTAATAACTTGGAGTTATGAGGACTTGAAGATGTACAATACTTTAATTATTACACACACCATTCCTCTCAAGCCAATCGCCAAACCTTTTAGAGAAAGACAAAGAACCATAAATGCCCTACTCAAACCAATAATCCAAAAGGAGATACAAAAGTTATTATCTGCTCTTGTCATATTTCTAGTCAGGCATTAAACTTGGGTGGCTAATTTGGTTTTGATGAGAAAGAAGAATGGAGAAATTAGGATTTTCTTTGATTTCATAAATATCAATCGTGCATAAGAGAAGGATAACTATCTAGTCCCATCACTGGATGAAGTGTTACAAATTGTTAATGGATCTCAGATAATATCCATTCTAGATGGATACTCTAGATATAATTAGGTTATGGTACAATATGAGGATAGACACAAAACTTCTTTCACTACAAAGTCAAGCACTTTTTGTTATAGAAGAATGCATTTTAGGCTAATCAATGTTGGAGCAACTTTCCATAGGACTATGAATATTGCCTTCAAAGACATTATAGGTATGTTCATCATTATTTATATGGATGATTTAATAGTCTTTTCCAAGAAGTGAGGAGATCATATTGAAAACTTGTACAAAGTATTTCAAAGGTGGAGAGAATTTTTCATTTCACTTAATCCAAAGAAATGTATCTTTGAACTCACTAAAGGGAAGCTATTAGGGAATCTTATCTCAAAAAAAGGTATCTCTATTGATCTAGAGTGAGTGGAGGCCATACTTTTGATTCAACCCCGTGTAAGTAAAAAGGAAATGAAGTCATTATTTGGAAAAAACAACTTTTTTAGGAAGTTTATCATTGGATTTTCTTAAATAGTTAAACCCTTGAATGCAATGTTGAAGCAAGATGCAAAGGTTGAGTGGAGTGTAGAATCAAAAGAAGCATTTGCAAAAATTAAGAGGGAAATAGTTGATGCTATAGTATTAGTCAGTCCTGATTATTCCAAATCTTTTTATATATATTATTTTGCATCAAATCACTCTTGTGTTGGTATGCTAACCAAAAAAATTGATTAAGGAAATGAGCATCCTATATATTTCATGAGCACTCCTTTAAAAGATGTAGAATTAATATATCCTAGTGTGGAAAAGTAGGATTATGCTTTGGCCAGAGCTATAAAGAAATTTAGGCATTACATCTTGAGAAATAAGGTCTTTGCAATAGTTACTAACCCTATAGTTAAGCTTTTAATAATGCAAAATGAATTAGGAGAATGAAGAGCGAAGTGGGTGACAATGTTACAAGGGTATGATATTGAGATTCAACCAATGAAATTGGTAAGAGGATAGGGACAAACTAATAAAATGGTTGAAATGGGTATTGATCTCATAGCCCAACACTATCACCTCCAAGATGTTTCCCCAAGTGATTGGTATGATGATATTATCTACTATCTTTTAAATTAGCAATGTACTGATCATCTTAGTGCAGTGCAACAGAGAGATTTGCATTTGAAAAGTAAAAACTTCATGTTAAAGGGTGTTTTTTTATACAAGAAGAATCATGAAGATGTTTACCTTCATTGTATTGGAAGGGAGGAAGCTGAGAGAGTGATGACTAAATTCCATTATAGGTATGGCACAAGCCATGGTTTTGCACCAGCTACTGCAAATCAAATTCTAAGGGTGGGCTATTACTAGCCCACTTTGTTTGAGGATGCACACAACCATGTGAGGACTTTCCATGTGTGTCAAACTAAAATAGGTAAGAAGAAGTATGTAGCCCTTCCACTTTAGTCAGTCA
Source organism: Sequoia sempervirens (assembly GCA_007258455.2). Classification (NCBI taxonomy): domain Eukaryota; kingdom Viridiplantae; phylum Streptophyta; class Pinopsida; order Cupressales; family Cupressaceae; genus Sequoia; species Sequoia sempervirens. Next base: position 8,612,222 of record VDFB02256132.1, read on the forward strand.
TAGAGGTAAAACCATTTGCATAGTGGGGTTTGGGCTTCATTGGTCTAATCAACTCACCTTCCTCAATAGGCAACGCATACATTCTCACTATAACTGATTACTTTACTAGATGGAATGAAGCTCTTGCTTGTAAAAAAATCACTTACGAAGTGGTAATCATTTTTCTAGAATAATGTATCTTCAATCACTTTGGTTGCCTATTTTCTCTAGTCTGTGATAATTGTCATGCATTTGCATCATTAAAGTTTTCAAGTTGGGCTTTTGACCATGGAATCATTGTTAAATTTCCCTCCAACTACTACCCACAAGGTAATGGTCTGGCTAAGTCCTCGAACAAGAATCTTTTTACTGTCATCCATAAATTGTTAGAGAGGAATCCCAACACTAACTCATTTGACTATAAAATATGATGAAACTTTCCTATGAAAGATGTATAATTAGATGTATCGTTGGGTACCTCTGAATTTAATGTGATTTAAAAAATAAAAAAACTATGCCTAATGTTTTTCAAAATTGCGACGCTCCATGATTTTTGTCGCTATTTCAACATCAATTTGTGGGATGACATATGGTTAGCCTCCTTAATTTGTGGGTTGATGAATATATGGTTAGTGTTCATTGGAGTTTTGATCAATGTTTTTTAATAAATAAAAGTGAGTTCAACAATTTATTTATACTTGTGAAGTTTGTGGAGGTTATATGCCAAATTTTTTTGGTACAAAATATCAAAATTATTAGATTTTGTTACCTGTCTATGATTAAAAATTATTCGAGTGTGAGTTTGATATTTTTTGACAATCTAAATATTCAAGCTTGGTAAAGAAAAATAATGTCAGATAATATTAGTGCAGAACAAAATGAAGAGGCACTTGCTAGATTGTGGGCTAGATTGAAAAGAAAGGGTGATGGGAAATTTTATTATCCTTGTAATAATTGCGAGGGCTTAAATACGATAAGACTTTTAATCACAACAATTGAGAAACATTGTAGGTAGCATGGTCACATTGAAGGGGGGCATGATTATCATCTATTGGTAAGTTTTTCATTATATGTCTTTATATTTATTGAATTTGTAAATATTTATATCATTTTAAATTTTTTTATATATAAAAAATCACTTGATCATGATCATGGTTTATTTGTGTCGATAATTATTATAAAGGTGGGGCACCCTAGGGCATATGATATGGATTATCATGGTCTGGAGAATGTGGTTTTGCAAGTGGGGGAACATGGAGCTATGGATATTGAAGATGAAGTTAATGATCCAATGGAAGAATATGATCATTCACCAGAGAACAAAGTTGAAGGTGATGGTACAAATACATTGATCCATGACACATTTAGTGGTGCAACTAGTCATGATTATCAAGATGACTTTGATGATGTTCATGATTTACCTATACTTGAGAAGGCATATGAGCCCCTTTATGAAGGCTCCCAAACAACTCTTCTCTCTGTTGTACTGCTGCTGGTGAACTTAAAGGTTATGAATGGTTTATCCAACATATCAATCTCGTAGATGTTAAGGTATGTCATAAATGACATATTTTTTCATCTATTTTTGTTGTTAGTTCATCACTAGTAAATAAAGGATAAAATATGTACCATTAATATTCTTTATATAAACAAATTATTTTTTGTTGTTGTAGATTGATAGGTGAATTTTTGTTACCACCATCAAATATTTTACCTTGCTCATACTGAGATTTATCTGCCATTATGAAAAATATTGGAATGGAGTATCAATCAATAGATGCATGTCCCAATCATCATATTATATATAATAAACAACATGAATTTGCAGCATAATTCCTAGAATGTCATATCAGTAGATATCAAACAGATCAACTAACAAAAATGGTGCCTCGCAAGGTTCTTCATTAAATTCCCATTATTCCACTTATGCAATGATTATTTAGGTGTGAAAGCTTAGTGAAATTTATGGATTACCATGCATGGAATAGAAGTGGAAATGACACTCTTCGAATGCCTACAGATGGTTATGCATTTAGGGACGTGGAGGAAAAATGGCCACACTTTAAAGAAGAGCCTCATAATCTCAAGCTTTCATTGGTAGTAGATAGTGTTAATCTATTTGGAGAGCTGAGATCTATTTACTCAGTGTGGCCTATTTTTGTTATTAACAATAACATTCCGCCATGGATTTCAATAAAGAGGGAGAACATAATGTTGGCAATGATTGTTCTACATACTTGTTTACATCAATTTTCTTTAACATTGTAGCATCTCATTTGTCTTATTTGTTATATAATGACTTATGTTTTTTTCATTTAATAGTCATGTACATTAATTTATATATATTGCAGTAAAATCGGTATAATACTTATGTAATGTTTATGTTCATTCAACTATGTAAGGACCAAGTTAAAGATATGAATGTATATATCGAGCCTCTTATCAATGAGTTAATAAAGTTATGGAATGGCGTTACTAAGTATGATGTCTCTAGACCAATAGGACAAAGACAATTTCAATTCCATGCAATTCTTGTATGGAAAATTCATGATGTCCTAGGGCTAACATATTTTTGTGGTATGTTATAACATTCAACTACACTTTAATGATATTTAATTTTATGAAGTAGATATCATGCATGTTCTTTAAATAATCTATTCATTATATATAATTATAAAAAATTGACATGTTTAATCCAATTATATATAATATTGTAGGTCTTAAAACAAAAGGAAAATTTGCATGTCCAGTTTGTGGTCCAAAGATGAAATCTCATCATTCATCAAATTTAGGAAAACAGGTGTTTGATGAGTATACACCTCATCTATGGAAGTTGGAATATAATAGAATTAATCGTCAAGGTTATACATCGGATCACATTGTTTATCTATCATATATGATGTGTGAAATTTATATTTTTATATTGTGTTTTGTTTACTCATGTTGTAATTTACAATGATTGTCATTGTTAATTTGTTTAACTTATATTCTTCATGAAGGTCATCAAGGCATTAATGGTTGGCTTCCATTGGGACTAAAAATTTATCCCAGACAATTTAGTAGGTTTCCCTACTATGAGTAGCTAAAAATTGTGCATTTATTTGATACAATGCATATCATAAAGAATATAATAGAAAAAATATGGAAAATATTGGATGGAGGGCATGACAAAGAAAAAAATGTCAAAACTTGTAGTGACATTCAGGAAGCCAATCATCCAATGAAAATTTTCATTTAATTAAATAGAAATGGAGACCAAATTAATATAAGCACTCTTCCTTGGTTATTAATGGATCAACAAAGCAATGCTATAAAACAAGTCATATGAAAAGTTTAATTTCCCATAGGATTTTTTGAGGACATAAACAATATCATAACAAATAAAAGTGAATTTGGGTTAGGGATGAAAACACATGATTGGAATACCTTCATTAAGGTAATTATTCTGGTATATTTTATATATATTTATATACAACATGTACTTTTCAGTGCATTATGTTTACTAGTTTTGGAAAAATAATGAAAAGATCATTTTATAATTGTTGCTGTACATTCTACCTCTATCTCTCCCAAAAAACTTTGACAACAATGTCAAGCAAGTTATATATGATCTTGGGAAATAAATGAGGTAAGTAGAGATATCTATTCAATTCATTGTATAGATCTTATGTTTGTAATTTTTTTTACTTGTTATGTAATATATTGCATATTTTTGTTAAATCTCGTTATATTATATGTGCCTTGAATCATTTGTAGATGGTTGTCATCTAAAGAAATCCATAAAGAAGATATAAATTATTGGAAGAGAAAAATTCCTTGTCTAATGTGTGAAATGCAAAAGTCTCTACCTTTGACATTTTTCAATGCATACGAACACTACCTCATACACCAAGTTTAGGAGATTAAATTGTGTGGAGCTATACGCACAAGGTCAATGTGGATGGTTGAGAGGCACTTGAAATTTTTGAAGGCTTTGGTTAGATAAAGAGGACATCCTGAGAGTTCTATGGTAGAGGGATATATGGTATACATACCATGGTGTACATTACTAAATATCTTCCTAAGTTCACAACAAAGATCCATGTAGATCACATTTGGGATTCCAACTACATTAAAAAATTTGAAGGGGAGTACCTGATGGGGAAAGGTAGATTGAGGAAAATGAGAGGTAATTATAAGATGGTCATGAAGATCAATTGGAATACATTTTACATTGCCTTCAATTGCTTGAAAATAAACAATAGAGAACTAGTCCAAATGAAAGAATCTTCCACACACAAATAGAAAAGTATTGGTATTGTACCGGTGTTGTATTCCTCATTCACATTGTTAGCTCTCAAAAACATCAGTAAAAATACCTTAAGAGGTTTCCAAACTCTTGGTACGTTTTAGGGTAACATACAAGGCCAAATGTTTTTAGACCTTCTTCTCTTTAGGCGTTGCTAGACCTAGGTGGGTCTACCTATGTGAATGAATCATACTTGAACTATGTGATTCCTCCTACAATAGTCTATTCACAATGGAAATTTGAAAGTGAATAGATGTACTACTAATCTAGTATAAATTGTATAAGCAATATCAAAGAAATATGTTTAGTTAATAGATGTAAAATGTTTAAAAATGAAATTAAACTAAGTGATGAAATGTGAAGACCAATGCTCTATTGGGTATATGGAGTCAAGTAGAAATCAGAGGCAAGTGACTTATGACTGGCAATAATTCAAAATGTTTGGCACTTCTATGTTTATAACTTGTATAAACATGAAGGGATACAATTATCAGATTCTTCTTTAATAATCGAAAATAATATTCCTACGTTGTGAATAATCAAGAGCACTTTAATCTTTACTTGAAAAACCCAATTAATTATGCCACATGGATACAACAAATGTGTACTGATAAATTCAAAATATGCTTGATATATCAATTTAAACAACAAAGTAATATTAAATATGGAGACAACCTAGATATATTTTCAATTAACTTAACAAACAATTGATACCAACATAGAGCCACTGAATCAAAGGTTTTCCATTAACTTCATAAAAAAAATTACATGTGCATCTTGGTCCTTTATGATGTAAACATTGTATCAATCCCTATTCTCCTACTTCTTCTATCTACTCCTATCTTAATATTTTTTTCTTGGTCTTGGTCTCTCTTATTTATAGGAGAGGCAACAAGATTTGGACCAAAAGACATGAATTTTGATAACAAAACTTAACTAACATGTAAAATATAACTAAAACAATTAACAACTAACACATGACAATTATGTTAATCTTTGAGTAAAAGCCCAAGTCACCGAAGACTTGGGAAATTCTTTTACTTTATGATAATCATCATTGATAGTGATTAATCTTCATTTGAACTGAGGTATTTATCCTGCCACTTTCTTATGGTTAAATAATTTAGACACTTGTATTCCTGTGCAGCAGTGAAGTTTGATAGGTGGCTTTTATATCTGCTATCGAGCAAGTTTTTGGCATCTACAATGAACTTTGTATAACCATTATCCAATGCAATAATTCCATCAAGCAGAGCATGATTTTTTTTTAGATTGATATTACCATCACCCTATATATGTGTCAAAAATTGTGGAACCATTTGATCAAATTCATTTCTCCATTCATCCACATCCTTGAGTTGACCATCACCTTTAACGATCAAAGGGCTAAAACTATGTTTTATTGAATCAAATGAATTCCTTCTATTTTCTACCTTATTCTTCATTTCAATCAAATACTTATGCTCATCAATTATTCCTTTTTCCATTTCTTGGGTATGTTTTAACCTTGGGGGTGCATCAGGATCTCTTTGTGTGGCTTTACATAGAGTGGTTAAGATATAGTAAGTGGGCTGTCATCTTTTCTACAATTCCTCTACGATAGGGGAATCAGTATTTATCTATTTTAGAGCTTTTACCAAATGACTGAAGCCCTCGTGAACTCCACTTATTTTCTATTTAAAAATTCAAGTCTATGTTTCATTATTTCCTCTAAGGTACTCAAGATGTGTGGTTTGATATCATCCATATTATGATTCTTTAATTTCTCAACCTCTTCTTTCAATTGTTGAATCTATGGATCTTCATCTGAAGTAGGTGGATGATATACAACCATTTCATTCCTGTTTACATCTGTGGCTTGTTGCAATTGTTGTTTCAATCTGACATTTTCAATGAATAACTTATTTATCTCCTCATTTGATAGTTTGAGTCTTTTCTCATACTTTGTCATCATCTTTTCTATTTTTTTAACTAAATCTCTTGTAAACATTATTGAATGCATTGTCATGGTTTTTTCCTTTGTGGGAGTAGTTTCCTTCATATTTCTGACTAGAGAAAACCCTCTCATTTCCTGTACCACATCTAGAAGCCTAGGCTTCCTTGTTTTTTTATGTTTCTTCCATAGGGAAAGGGTCTAGGTGGTTGGATTATATCTTGTCCCTAATATGCCTTCTTATGAATAAAATTCTACAACCAATTTGGGATCATCTTGAGCTCTAATTTGATCCAACATAAACACTTTGGAGATCTCCATTCCTAGCATAATGAGCATGTTACTTTTCAACACTAACTCCCTTACTTCTTTAGGAGTAATATTGACATTGACAATATTTAACTATGCCATTGTTAGTACCTGCACTTTTGCATGTTTCAAATCATTAGCTCCAATGAGGTTAATTTTTAGTCTATCATCAAATTGTTTCATCTATATTGTCATCCAAAAATATTTGAACTCCCTAGTATGGATAAAGTCATAATCCTCCATGAATCTCAGGGAAGCAATAATTCTTTCATCATCCTACATTTCATCAATAGCCTCCTCTGATATTCTCATTTTGGGATCATGAGGCTCAAGGATTTTTTGTTTCTCTTCAACCTCTTTCATCTCATCCAAAGTTAAGATTGCCTCTTGTTCTTCATCACTTGACTCATAGTCCACTAGTGACCCAATCTTCTATTTCTTCGCAGGAGGCTCATCTATTTGAGATTGAGGAGATAGATGAATTGGTGATGAAGGTGGTGTATGTGATGTAGAGGTTGTGAATTCTATTGATTGGGGTGTAGGAAGTAGGGCTGATTTCTCTTCTTGAGCCTTTTTAGATAATTCATCAAATTTACCAAGGACTAATTGCATTCTTTTCAAAAAAATTGGCTCCTCATCAAAAAACCCCTTGAACTTCTTATCTTTTCCTCTATCTTGATCCTCCCATCTCATCATCATTAACCACCTTTTCCTTCTTTCAAACACATCTACAAAATAGAACAGGTTTCTTATTACATCCTCTTCTAGGTCAAATTCATGTGTTATTGCCCTCTTTGTGAGTAGGGCTCTTCTGATATTGTTGTTGTGGCCTTCTAGATCACATATTCTCTTTTTCCCTAATTTGAGAGCAAAATTATCTTTTATAAATCTCTAAAATTCCTCCAACATATTTGATCCAATTGAGAATTATTCAGATACCATCAAATTATGTAGAAATTTTCCCTTTTCTGATTCATCAAATCATGTTCCATCCAGAGCATTTTCCACATAAATTCTAAAAAAAATACTCTACTAGGCACAAATTTTGTTAAAATATGAGTGGCCTGATCAGAGCCAACACCCTGATGATGGTGTGTTGTGGCATCAAAAACCAATTAGTATAATTATGTGTAAAACCTTGATCTAGTTTGTATTGCAGGGGTCTCATGACATCCATTAGGGATTGTGGTAATCTTGGTGTAGGAAAACCAAGTTGACCAATTAGTCTGATGAAAAAATCATCCCTAAATAGAACATACTTTAATTGCATTTATTGTCCCAAATATATCACCAATTTTGTGCTAGGAGCATAACTCCATTCTCATGTGTTTTCAATTTCATCCTCTCTATCCATTTTGTTTCATTTTGAGATAGAATCAAATGACATAATATGGAGTACTTTCTAAAAGTTATGGGAGCCTTCACTTCCCTAACCTATAACAGACCTTCATGAATCTATTCCTTAATGAATGAAGAAAAATCAAACTCCACATTCGATTCAAGATGTTGGATAATCATGGCCATTCTCATTAACCCTATTGACATATTCTCCTCTGTGTTAACTCCAAGAATTTGACATAATGCATAGTAGATATTTTTGAAATAGGTTTGAAAGTCAGACATTAGAAAGGATTCAAGTCTTGAAGAGTGAATGGACAGGACTCTATTTTTTTCACCCCTTTTCATGTGTAAGGGGAGTTCATTAGTTCTATAGGTCCTTTTCAACCTTCTATATTCTTGCTCCAACTTCCCCAAGTTAATTTTAGTGATATCCTACCTGTTTAGGTCAAAACACCTAATTATAGCTTCCCTCGAGATATCTACTAGACATTGACCATCTAGAAGTCTGACCATTTTTTATGGGGTAGGATATCTATTGGCCAAGGCTCTAACTAGCTCAACATCAACAAAAACATTAAGAACAACTAATTTTCCTATGTCAAAAGTCCATGGGTTTGACATTGGAACTCTTTCATCTTTGTTCCTATAAAAATACCAATATAAATTCTACCCATATTGTGGAAATATTGGGTCCCTACACCCCTGAGCTAAATCCTTAAAGACTTTCTTGGAACCCTTATCTACTAAACCAGGTGATAGGGTGAGTAATGATGACTACAATGTAATTCTACTAGATTTTTCTTCCTTTTTAGTTCTTGCCTCTAATTCCTTTGGCACCATTGTTTAAATTTTTGTGAATGATAAGTAGACTTACCTGGAATTTTTCTCACTTTGTAGAATTCTTCCACTATCATACTTTGATCTCTCCCGTATTAAGCTTCTACTAGTACGAGCACATGAATTCTCAAATTTCCTTCTTAAATTTTGATATCATATCACATTAATTTCATATCTTAAATTCTTCATCATTCAAATCTTTCATACAGAGCTGAATTTCATAATTTGATGTTGACTAATGTGACTAGCCTTCATTTAATGCTCCAATGGCAGATTACCGCACTACTGCATGGCATTTTCATCCCCCTGTAGTATAGTGGTTCCTCTTTATCTCTATTATTATTTCATCACTCTATCGCAGGCTCCATTCCAACCCTCTGCGGTATGGTGGTACATTATTACCTGTGTTCTTAGCTTACCTCTCTACCATGGGCTTCATTTCAACCCCTCATGGTATAGTGGTTCCCTCTATTATTATTAACTACGACCCCACTCTACCATAGACAAGACATCAACCTTCTGCGATATAGTGGTATACAGTTTATTACTTCCTTTAACCACCATGCTATTGTGAGTTGCTTTATTAGAGGCTGCAGTAAGGTAGTAGAAGGAAATTTTGACCTTGTGGATGGTAAAAACATGGTTTTTAAGGAAAAATGATTTCATATGAAAGGACCGTCAGAATTTTGAATGAAAATTCTAGTTCCAGCACACGTAGGGCATTCTTGCAATTTTTTTTATCAATGAAGCTTGCTAGTTGTTGGGTTGATATATTGTATCCTACCAATATAAAAATAAAAAATGATTGAGGTGACATAGATGCTACTTGGCCGATATGTTATATCTCTTCAATTTAAAATGTGTGAACGATGGGTCTTGGATACATATATTTCAAAGGTTTCTTATGAAAGATAATAAGATCATTGGTAGTGCAATGTTAGGTTTTCAAATACATCAATTATAAATTGAGGTTGTATACCATGGTAATTAACTAATTATATGTCATTTGTGAATTTCAATTTTTTCTAATACAGTTTGTCGAGAGAGGGATGCACTACATTTGTACGTCTCAAACAATCTTGATTGGATGATGGTATGGATTGAACAATGTCAACAATCTAGTCACACATTAACATGGGAAGGTGTGGCTTCATTGGTTAAAGAAGCTCATCGTAATGGAGATTCCAATGTTACACAAAGGGAAATTGATTTAGCATATGGTTTAAGAGACAAAAAAGTACATATAAATATATTAATCAGACATATTATTTAATTGTTTTAAATTATATTTATGTATATATATGTTGAATTTTTTTTCTTTGCATACATTCGACCGAGAATAAATATGTTTATCTACTAACGATGCAATAATTTTTACATGTTTGACATATTTCAGGTGAAACACCACAAGGCTATGTGGTGCAATGGTCATAAATTTTGAATCAAAAAGCTAGATGACACGAAGAAAACTTGTGATTTTGGGATAACTGCAATCTTTCAGGTGACTAATGTTTCATTTAGAAGTGATATACATCCAAAACTATCAGAAAAGTGATAGTATGGGATTTTGGATGATACACTTGAGTGACTTTAAGTCCTTCAAATTAGTTTTGTTCATTGTCCAATGGTACACGCTATAATTGAATGAAAATGATCCTACGAGAATTATTATTGAACATGATAATGGATTTACCATGGTTAATACAAGGTTGATCGAGCGAGCTAGAAATGAGCCCTATGTTCTTCAAAGCCAATGTGAGCAGGTATTTTACTCAAAGGTTCTAGGTAAACCAAGTTGGTCATTTTTTGTTAGACATGATCCAAGAGGAAGGCCGATAAAGTATAATGTGGTGGAAGAAGATGCAGAAGAACTAGGAGATGATGTAGATGATGATCAGGATCAACAGTTAGTTGATGATGTTCCTAATGAAGATGTCAAAGAAGAGAAACTAGATCATGATGATGTAGGAGTTAATTTTCATGAAGATAATATCCATGTGGATGATAACATTATCGAAATTGATGTCAATGACAATGATTATGATATGACCAATCCTTACAATGTTGAATCTGGATTGGATGATACAGACAAAGAGTTGGATGAAGAAGAAGATCAATCACATTGAAATGTATGAGTTATGCAATTATATTATCTAGTTGATATTGATTTTTTGATAGAATTATATTTGACTTATATGGTTACATAATTAATTCATGATGTACTTTTTAATTTTGTTAATTCATGATGTTACAACTATTGATAGAAATTTCCATATGATAAAATACTAATTACTCTATGACTATTTATGATTAGATATTATTTGATCATATCTTTGGTTATTTCATTTCCAAAAAAATATCATTTCCTCATGTTGACCCCGCATAGTGACATGTGGATGGGACCAATGTTGATTTTTTTTCAATTTGTGCTTGTATGGTGTGAAACTTGACATGGTTAGCCTAGATGCATGCATTGATGATATGGGAGGGTTTCGAGACTCAAACATGAGGTCATGCATGTTATGAAAGTGTATGGTAATCCTAGTTAGAGCAGAAGATCACATGATAAGCTAACCAATGACACTATATTGGAGGATAAACCCACCTATGGAATTAATTTAAGAGGTAAGGGATGCCTCCTAGTCAAATTTTGAGTCTTGGATTAATCCATAGTGCTTAAATTAGTTCTAGTGTTCTTCCCTTGGTGTTATATTTATCTCTACAATTTCCCATACTTAGCCATTTCATCATCCCTTTTCCCAAGCTATTTCTATCATAATATAAACTTGGACCAGTCACACATTATCCCCTTAGGTAATTATCCATTTCCTCAAAGTTGAATGGAATATTTTGTACCAATGCATCTATATTTTCCTACCCTAATTGATCAAGACTTGACATCACCTTAACAAATCTTCTTTGTGTCATAGCATATCTGTGAAGTGCCTTTGGCATGCTTTAGATGTGTTAATATTAACTAGATTGAATATATTAATTTTAAAGTCTCTTGTCTCTTAACACATTCCATGAAAAGAAAATGACTCATTTGGATTAAGGAGTACTTTCCTAAACCATTCCTTCATATTCAACAATCCCTTCTCACACCCACATCATAATTCATATCCATGTTAGTTGTAATGAATGTTTTAAACCAACAATATATGAATCATATGATAGAAGAAAACTCATTATGCACGAGGATAAGAATCAAAGAGACTAAAAGAATTGATTCACCAGATATGCTCCCCATTATTGTAATAGACCAGTGTAAAATAAAAGTCAAAACAAGAAGAGGACCAAAATAAACTAGGAAAAGAAACCTTGTAGGCTACATTAATAAGACATTGAATGCAAGAATTTCTTCCATGATGTTTAAATGATTAAATATCAAATATCTCAATCTTTAGTCAAGTAGTATTTCAATCACCGATTCTTAGACATCCATCAAGATTAAATATCACATATCATAAGCGTTTTTAACAATCACTAGGACTATAGATAATATTCAATCATGTCATAGGAAATAAATGATCAAAAATTATAAAGAAAGAGAAAACCAACTATGTAAGCTCAAAAAGCCACCATACAAAAATTACATTTTGTAGAAAATAAAATAAACTATATGTTGGAATAGCATATATATTTTGTACATAAACTATATGTTGACATAACATATATATAAACTATATATTTTGAATTTTTGCCCCACGCATGCAGGAGCATGACATACAATACTACGCCGACACCCTAACTGGAGAGTTGCAACGAGAACCACTACATCTAGCTCCCCTAAGTGGAAAGTTTTGAGGCTTCACTAGATGAGTGTTATAAGGCCATTGAGTTGAAGAGGACAACTAGGAACCATTTGGCAGGAGGAAATATAGAGTGAGAGGTGAGGGAAATCAGAAAGGGAAAATCGACCAAGGGACAACATTTGACTATAAGTGATTTTTCCCCCACATTTAGAAATCTTGTTGCAAGTACAATGATTTAGACTCTGTTTGTTCTCATCGAGGTGTTGCATGCTATATTTTGGTCAATTCGAGCCAATTCCCATTGATAAACCCAAGTACTACCTAGTACTAATGTTTGGTTAGTTTGAGTAGCCAAGCTTTGAGATGTTCAACCAATTGGGTGGCCATTTTTGGCCTGTGAACTATAGTTTTTGTATTTGTCTTAGCATATTTTTTCTACTATAAGATTGAAAGGAATTCCCATCACATAAAAACACATGAAGTTCACTAGGGTTGAAATTTCTAAACTTCGATGAGATAAATTTACATATTGAGGTCCAAAAATGATCAAAGGGACTAAAAACAATACATGGCTTGTGAGTGCAATGAAAAATACCTAGTGCCTGTCCATAAGTGAACGTATAGAAGTACATGATGTAGATTCATAGGAAGGAAACAAACTCACACAATCTCATTTGACAAGTCACAAACAATCTTGAACTTTCCTTATTTTGACACTCATTCAACTATATTTCCCTTCACAAAACTCAACACAAACACAACTTTTTTTTTAGAGTTACAAACCATTACTAGACCTTCAAACACCTTAGTCAACTTCATCTTGATCAAAACAAACAATTACCCAATCTTCCCTTTCCTTTTACCATTAACTCTCTTTATGACTGTCCTAAACATCACAATTTCAACTCAACATAAAGTAATATGACCCAAAATAGTATTTAGGCTAATAATGTATTCTCTAATATTCCATTGTTAGAAAATATGAAATTTATTCCCTCTTGAGTGAACATGCCTCTTCATCTATCTCATTTCTGATGTAATTTTCACCCTTTTCATATTCAGGCAAGTTAGATACATCAACTTCATCAACATAGTCATCTTCTTCACTAGTTGATACAAAATTTCCTTCACCTGAAAGTGTTCCATCCTCATCATAGAATGAATTTGGATACTCATTAGAATTTTATTATGTCACACCTTGGAAAATTTTCAATTGATATTCTTCTATGATTTGATCATACAATGAGTTTGAAAAAAAATAGAACCATTTTTCAGGTGTGCATATTTCTTCTTTATTAATTGTGTCATGATGGTACTCAACTGTCAATGGATGTATTATTTTTTACTATCAAATGGACTTGATTCTTCTTCCAAATTTTTTGTTGCTTCTTCCTCTTTATCTCCATTAAAATTGCAAGAATGATTTCATTGCAAATCAAGATCCACAAGTTTTTTATCAAAATCTAAATTTTCAATGGATTCTTCGTAACATGCACTGTTCTCATAGTCACAATCGGATATGCAAGAGAGACCCTCTATATCTTCATCTTCATCATTTAGACTATCATAACAAATATTTTCACTTTCATATCCATCCTCTATGAACTTATCACAATCATTGCCTTCTTCATTGTTGTAGGGAAAATTGTCTCTTTTTGTTTCAGCTTGTAATCCATTATTGTCATTGGTATGACAATGTATACATGGTTGCACCTCCATACCATCTGAACCATGGATAATATATAACTTAGTTTTTTTTCAACATCTTCAATACTACAATCATCCTCCAAGGTGGAAAATTTTTCTTCAATAATTTCATCTTCATTCAAATCTAAAATATTGTCATTGAGAACTTCACTTGCATATGTTTCTTCTATTGGCTGCATTGTTTGATCAATTTCTCCATATTTATCCATACCATTCTCTATGTTATTAGTTTTAACATTGCTAGCACACTCATGCTTGATTATCCATAACCACAACTCACCAAGAGTAGTCAGCTTCAATGACTCAGACAAATGAACTAAATTGAGGTCATATATTCTCATGAATTGCTCAATGAGCATGGGATCTTTGGGTAGAAGATAAAAAGGTATTTTAAAATGGATTTTCAATATTTTGTCATGTAAGGAGTGTGAAGATTATCCTTTATGTCTTCTTATTCCAAAAAATGTATTTAAGATACCTTGACCTCTTTCTTGAATATGTGCATACTCATCATCTTTGTCCTTAAATAATGCATGAATTTAATTGCAAGTTCATCCCATGAAGCTATGGAATGTGTAGGAAAGATGGAAAACAATTACTCGAAAAGATATTCTTATGCTCTTAAAAAGAGTCTCATGACAACATCTTCTTGACATATTTGATAATTCATCATTAAATGTATGAATTGTTGTAAGTGGACACTTGCTAATTCATATCCCTTAAATTTTGGCCAAATATTTTTTACATCCAAAGGGACGAGATGTGGGTAACCTTGGATATTATTGAATTTCAATTGCCCATAAAGTTATAAGACATACACGTTTCTTTGTGGCAATGGTTGTCATTTCTGACTATTTTTATGAGGGGCTTGATATTGATAATTCCTGACATGTTGGTTGTATTTGAGAGGGAAATGATAAGCATTTGTGTGATTTGAGGCTTGTGGTGTAAAGGTGTTTTGTTGTGTATAATAATCATTCTTTCCATTGTTGAAATTCTCAATTGTACCATAATGTGTATGGGGCAAAGAATAATTGCTATACATGCTTCAACCTTTATCTCTAACTTGAATTGTTGTAATTTGAAATCTCTTTTTGTAATCTTCATCAAAAAAAAAATTATAGCTCGTCACCAATCACTTTTTCAAAAGTGAGAAAATGGTAGTAATGAGACATTCTTGATTTTATCTCTAGTGGAATCACTTTTCTTCAAACTTCTCAACTATTAATCTCTCTTCAATAACTCTTTATGATGGTCTTTAACCGAATAGAACTGAGCACCTCCCCTGCAGAGTCACCAATCTATTTGGTCTCAAACATGCAAGTTTTGAACCTTAAGAGGGTGCCAGTCTCTTAGTAAGTTTTTGGCTAATGAATGAGAAGAATATGATTGATAACCCTTGATCTTCAGGGTTTGATAAACCAAGGCTAGTGTACATAAAAGATAAGGCATATTTGAATGTTTAAATATACTCTATAATTTGGGAAATCTATTCACAATGGCATGTTGATGTGAAATAAATTCTAGGCTAATACCTAATTTGTATTGTCAATGTTTTGAGAATCAAATTAATGAGTAAAGTTTGTATAAAATGTTCTAAATATGACTAGTGCCTAATCCTATTGGGTGAGTGTAGTCAAATTTGTGTGATGATGATGGAGACATTTATGCAAAGTGGGTAAATCTACTTCTCATCTTAAATCTAACTTTTTGGGAAGATTGGATGTTTGCACCTTGTACAAATGCGCAGGTTTGTCAAATTTGTGTGTTATTCTCTAAAATTAATGTGATATCGTGAAAGGATTTTTACTTCTTAACTTGCAGGAAACTAATCAAAATAAATAATTTAAAAGGATTTTAATCCTTGGTAGGAACCAATTAAATTGAATTATTTGAAATGAATTTAATTCACCCTAGCCAATACCCAATCAAGAAAACCACATAGCAACAACAAATGTGTCTTGAAAATTTGTATGAATTTTAATTATTAAGGAGAACCACTTTGGAAATAGCACAAAAACATATAGAAATGAATATTAACAAACAGTTGAACACTAGAAATAGATTAATAATTATGAATAGTCTTCTCTATTAAATTGCTTCAAAAGATATACATTGATTGCACACATTTCTGAAACATAGAAATGGATGAGTGGAATGTAATATACTAATGGAGGAACCTATCTACTACTACTGATGATTATTCTAACCTACTATATAGTTATTGATGATTGATGATTTAATTTTACATATATACATTGCAATTTTAGGGCTATGACTCTTCACATTTCCATTTGTTGTAGCTCTCCATTCAATTAATTATCTTTGGAAAATTAAAATAATTTAATTTTAACTTCATTGTCTTCCCGTTAAAATTAATCTTGATTTATTATCTCCAAAACTTGCATTTTCAACCAATAAATATCTCTTTCACATAAAAATAATTACCCATAACTCCTTTGGTGAAAAATATTCCACCCCCAAGGCATATATTTTATAAATTTTACATTTTATACTTTTTATGGGTAAAATAATTATCCACCTTATAATCCTTTCAATGAAATTTTTTAATTCTTACACTTCATATTATTATGTATCCCAAAATAATGTTATCCCTTGGCCTTGATTATTATTTTAAATAAATTTCATTTAACACTATGCATCCCACATCCAAATAATATCCTTTACCATAGTAGATATGGGGAATGAATTAATAGATTACTCCTTATAAGTGTCAGCCACATTCACACTTTGTGGCCATCAGAGGATCAAAGGGACATGTGTTTCACTCTTATTGATAATCAATCCTCTCACTGATGAGTTATTCAAACTGATTATTTTCCTTTTTCAGGGAATCAAAGGGACAATGTATCGTCTCCTTCTAGTACACTTAAATCTCCTTGATGTAACTTATGTCGAGCTATCAAAATATTTTCATTCAATCAGTGAGACTTTGAAGTGACTCAAATTGATATGGCCTGGTCTCTCTGATAGCATTTAGGGTTTTTCACTAGTTTTTTTGTAGTGATGTGTGTGAAATGTTTTGAGACACCTGCTCATTTGTTTTGGGTATGGTAATATGCAGAGCTCTATCACTTCTTCAAACTTATCACACTATGTTGTAGCATTCATTGTTTGGTGTTTCGATTCTTGCTCTGTGTTCAGTACTTTCAATTTATCACTTTGTAGCATGTGAATTTGATCAATTATTTTGACCTGTAGGTTTCTATTGTGATTCTCGATCTCATAGGAACCAACTCATGCCTTCTCAACACTCATTTGTAACAAATTTTTGGAATCTCTTTGTGATAGGAAACCCACAACCTCTTAACCTTAAATAAGGAATGATAGCCAATGATAGACATCTTTCCAAATGTATGCTTGGACGTAAAATCCATGTGTTGCAAGGATCCAGTAACATTTAATGCAACAAACACAATAACACTCTCATCACTATATTTGAAAAACTGTGAATCCTCAACTCTAGCTTCTTTCTATCTATTGCAATTTCATGAAGGTTCCCTCTAAAATATTATTCTTTTTCTTCCCCCTATCCTGAACAATGTAACTAGATTGATACATATTGATTGAAATGATTAAAATTTAATTTGTCTATGTTCTTTCATAGCTCTCTAGGGTTTCTATACTACACACAAAATATGGTTGGCTCCTGTGTATAACATGATGTGAGCTCGTATAGTGAATAGAGAAGATTATACCATCATCTTGGTGATATTTCTCATGGATTAGAACAAAATATAGATCTTGATTGTCAATAATATGATCCTGAGTATATGTAGGATCATGATGGGCTAGAAAGTGGCGATATGATGGGTATGTGTAGGGTATGTGGCTGCTAACTTTTATTTTACAGAAAATTGATGAAACAAAAAGGGTTTTTAAAGGAGATTCTCATCTTTCCACCAATGCAAATTATGCTTTAATTTAAATTTTATAAATAATTATTATTCATTTTCTATCTAAATTATGACTAAAGTCTTGATTGATAGGTTGATTGAAAAACATCTATAGCTTTCAAATGGTATCACATTTTTTGAATCTGAAACATGCACCACATTCTATGCTTCACATACTATAGGATTACAAAAAATAAAAATTCATGAAGTTTTGACCAAGTTAAGGTGGCCACACATACAATTTTTTATATTTTTTAAAATTTTTAATAAAAAATTCATAATTAAGTATTTACTTGGAAAAAAATTACAAAAGAATATGCATCACATTGAGACATGAGTCCTCTACTTATATCTAAAATATTATAAAAAATAATTATCATTTTATTATGGTTAGGGTGGTCAGAAAGACACCTACTTATTTTTTCCCTGAAATTTAAGTACTAATGCATTGAGATTTCAAATTTTCACCAAATAGATTTTATTTTTTAAAATAAACTTATAGTTTAGAAACTATATTCAATTTTGTACAAATTCTATTCTTACATATTTTTTAAATAAGATAGATAACTTATTCAAATTTTTATGTCAGGTTGCCTAACTATGATTTTTCTAAATTTTTTGGCACTTAGGGGCCTATTTTTCCATGATGATCCCACACATACCCTCCTACTATATTAATCCTCCATTGTATTGTAGTTTTGAGCAGCTTCCTAATCATTTCAAAAATTTATTTGAATATTCTTTGCTAGCTATAAGTCTACCATCATACTCTTCATTTCATAGTAAATTGTGTCCTCATATAATTACTTTAGTTTTTCCAATATGCTCTTCACTTTTTTGTTGCTTCACTATGGGATTTTGTGGTGTTAAGTAGAAAATTACATGTAACTCTATCTTCTTCTCATAAAATCCATGTGTATGAGGACTTTGCCACATGTTTTGATAACTTTGAGAACAATCTTCTAAATTTCTTCACATGGGAACAAATTCCCCTTCACAGAGGTTTAGGGACAAAATCAAAACTTCCAGTATTCTAAGGTTCTACATTCTCTACAAGAGAAGCAAGGCACAATGTAGTGATAGTTCTCGCCTTTTAGTTTTCATTACTAAGATCATGCTCCTTGATAGGAATATCTTAAAGTGGCCCTTTAATCTATTTTTTTAATTCTGTAAGAGACAACTCTTTATGGGTAATCTTCATACTGGTGTTTAGTTATCCTATAAGGTGAAAATGAACTACTCTTTTTCATGCTTTTGGTGATTGTGGAACTGATTCCTAATCCCCTCACTTTCATGCTTGTTAAAAGATGATTGACCTTTGGTATTTTCATAGTGGAATAATTGTCTTATCCTTCTACAAGGTCGTTATATTTCTTGTAACATGTGTCCATCACTCAATTGTGATGAAGAAACATGAATAATAAAGATTAGTTTATCAACATTGCATAATACTCCATGTATAAGGAGATTCAAGATCTATCACATTCATTGTATCTCATGTGTCACGAGGAATTGGTAGACATTGTTCTATCACCTTCAAATTCTGGTTTTCATCTTGAAACTCAACATTATAGGTTTGTCTTTTGTTCTTTGCTGATAGTGTATCAATTAATTTTCATTTCTCAAACTCTTAGTATGAATCTTTCCCATACATGGTATGAACCTTGATACTATTGGCAATGTATGTTTATATTTGCCTCTAATTTTCATAAGCATAGTTCATTATGATTTTTCTTTGGAGTAATCCTGAAGTCACATCAATTGTGTAGACCTTATATTTCTTTCAATTACTCCATTAGAAGTTTGTATTGCATCCCAACCTACTATGGGTATTCATTTTTCCTTTTGTACTATGATCAAAATAGGTCAAGTGGCCTCTGGAATTTTCTAGGAAACCCATTAAACATTCTCTTGGATCAATAAAAATCCATCAACATGTTGAGTTATGATAGGAGAGCATGTTTTTCAAACATATTGGCATAAATTCATCGATATTGTGAACTATTAACACTCAAAGTTTCTTACTTGACCTTTTCTGAAATTTTCACTTGTTAAAACTCAAATGGAACCCACAAACTTGCAACTTTTAAAAAATATCAAATCTAATTTTGGAAAGTTTCCACCCTAGAGATTAGTTCATTTAGGTCACATTAACATGTAGGTAAAAGGGTTTTACATCAATATTTTTCCTTTACAAAATATTGAATGTTAAAGTGTCCTATGTGAACACTTTCTAGGAATGCAATCAAATAAACTGTGCAAAATCTATTTGGTTTTGATTTTGAAAAAATACCAAATGAGGTGTTGAGGCTCTGAAAATTGGCATGAAGGTAGCTTGAGGTGGGGAGAATCTGGAATGCCAACTAGTTTATCATGAAAAATATCTCAGTTGCTAAATGTTGTTCATGGGAAGCTAAGATCAGGTGGACACACTTTCATATGATAGGTGAACATGTTTGTGAAGGGATTTTGGCACGAAGCTAGAATGGTTTGAAATTATGATTTTTTTAAAATAGGCTTTTGAGGCAAATTGTCACCAATGTACTTTTCAGTGCTGAAATAAATTTTTCCATTATGAGAGCCCTAAATTGTGCCAAGCATTTTATGAAATTTTAGGCTCCAACAATGGCTTCTTCTAGAGATCTATGCCCCTTGTTGACATAGCAAGAATCCAGGTCTCTTTGGGAGTAGATTCAAATTCGTTCTCTACCTTCAACTGGTATGATTTGAAAAATCATACCACAACTGATGCTTCAAGGCCAACCCAAAAGGAAGGCCTTTATTTCCATCTATCATACACCTTGTTCTAATATAATTTCATCTAATTCCTTTTGAAAATATTCCTACAATCTACCCTATTATATCCACTTCCATTGGAAAGTTTCAAGATAACATGACTTTCAACACTATTCATATTTCCTTTTTTTCTTAATGCCAAATTATCCACCATTTTGGTCACTATCATGCATTAATGAAATGGTCTCCTAGCTGAACTAAAAATTGAAAATATTCACAACTAAAGTCATTAAGTCTCACTTCATCATAAGTTTGCATAGATGATCTAAAATTATCATATGGATATTAATGCAAACTATGCAAAAAAATTCTAAGTGTATGGGAATAAAAATAATTTTCTCATTCATCTTGCTAACTCCATTATCTGAATTCTTCTCAAGTGGGTCTGAGAAGTCTACCATATAAAAATATTCTAAGATAGCTTCATCTGAGATATTTTAAGCATCTTCTATATTACTAATTCGTAGTGACACAAATTTCTAATTCATACAGTCATAATCATGCACATTTCAACCAACTATTGTTGAGCATGTATTATCCATGATATACAAATCAATTCCATTCTCAAAGATCTCCAATTTTAATTTATATATCTCCTCTTGAAAAGGGATAAACATATAATCTTGATCATCTTCGAGAGTTTTCTCATCATTGTCACACAAAGTGCTCTCACTATCAAAGAAAATGCATGTTTGACATGAAACTTCCAATTCATTCCCATGTGTATATCTCTAGTATTCCATAGTTAGCAAATTTGA
The DNA here is from genome assembly GCA_007258455.2 of Sequoia sempervirens. Taxonomy (NCBI): domain Eukaryota; kingdom Viridiplantae; phylum Streptophyta; class Pinopsida; order Cupressales; family Cupressaceae; genus Sequoia; species Sequoia sempervirens. The sequence continues at coordinate 8,633,842 of VDFB02256132.1, forward strand.
AATATGTTTACTACTGAGTGAACATGCCTCTTCATCCATCTAATTGTTGTTGTACTTTTCACCCTTTTCATATTGAGGAAACTCAGATACATCAACTTCATTAGCATAGTTATCGTCTTCACTAGTTGATACAACATTTCCTTCACTTGAAACTATTTCAACCTCATCATAGAATGAATTTGGATACTCACAAGAATCATTTTCTTTCACACCATGTAAAAATTTCCTTTGATATTCTTTTGTGATTTTATCATACAATGAGTTTGAAAAAAAATAGAACCCTTTTCAAGTGTGCATATTTCTTCTTTATTAATTATGTCATCATGGTACTCAATTGTTAATGGATGTATTATTTTTTCACTATAAAATGGAATTTCTTCTTATTGCACACTTTTTGTCGCTTCTTCCTATTGATATCCATTAAATTGCAAGAACCACTTACTTGCAAATCAAGATCGATAGGTTTTTCATCAAAATCTGAATTTTTAATCGATTCTTCGTAACATGCACTGCTCTGAAAATCACAATTTGATATGCAAGAGAGACCCTCTATATCTTCATCTTCATCATTTACAAAGTCACAACAACTATTTTCACTTGCATACGCATCCTCCATGAATTGTTCACAATCATTTCCTTCTTCATTGTTGTAGGGAAAGCTGTCCCTTTTTGTTTCAATTTCTAATGCATTATTGTCAATGCTATGACAATGCATACATGGATGCACCTCCATACCATTTGTACCATGGATGATATATTCCTTAGGGAATGTTTCTCTAGCAACATCTTCAATACTACAAACATCCTCTAAGGTGGAAAATTTCTCTTCAATAATTTCATCTTCATTCAAATCTAAAATATCATTATTGAGAATTTCACTTGGACATGTTTCTTCAATTGGAAACATTGTTTGATCAGTTTCTCCATATTTATCCATACCATTTTTTGTTGTGTTTTTTATACACTTCTCAACATAGGTAGTGCATAGGCGTACTACCTCTCTTGAAAGGAAATCTCCCACAACAAGTTGCTGAAAATCACCCCAAGTTCTCTCGGGTGTTAGGTCATGAATTGCATGGAATTTCTTAGTTGATTTTTAATGTGATTTTGCTGGTAAACATAGGGAAGACTTACAAAGTTAAGTTGGAAGAAAGGTGAATCTTAGAATGGAGTTCTTTTGATGGGATGTTAGTGTGCAATTTGTTGTAGGTTGGAACAACAATCTTAAACTCTTATCTTAACTTAAGATATGGCTTTACAATGTACAGTGAACCTTAGCATAGGTCACTTTTTAAAAAAAGGAAAAAAAGAAAGGAGAAGAAGAGGTTTCTAGATTTGAAACAGCAATGAACAATTATCATGGATTGTTCTACTATGGAAATCTTCCTTAAAACATAATTTCACTTAACCAGAATAACTCACATTATCATTAAACTTGTGCAAGCTTCTAATGACTGCAAATATTCAACCATTCATTCACCATAAACATGCATGAATGAAAGATAGAAGTTTGGGGTAGCTTTTATTTTATGCCTAGATTAACTTTACACAACTATCTACCATCAGTAAAAAACAAAAAGTATGAACAAGAAAGGCATCAACACAGTAGAAATCTATACAACCATTGAACAACAATCACTAATCTATCAAAGCAATCTAAAACATGATGAACATCAAAGTAGATCTATCGAAATCAACTAAATATAGGAGAAGAACCATGTAACATTCAATAGAAATTCAAGAGTCCACTAAAAGCCAATGAAATTCTATTAAATTTTTTGTAGCATGCCTTTACAACAACTCAACTCTCTCTTGAAAATGAGAGGATACCCCTTATTTATAGTGTTCAAAAAGAAAAATGAATGGCCAAGATTGATTTGTATTATGTGGCCAAGATTCACTACAAGCTAGGGTTTCACCTACCCCCAAATATATTACAATTTAAAATACATTATTGTCTTTTCCCTATTTTGTCCTCTTGTGGTAGGACTGTAGCACTTTTGTCTTGTAGCTAATTTCCCTTGCTGCAATGATTATGTGGGTAGATTTTCATCAATAATCAAGTTTCCTTCCTACTTCTTCAAAGTAGCATTCTCCATGAAGTTGTTGATTAATGTTTGGAGCTTATCAATATCCATTACAGTAGATTGAATTACCTAGTAATTTCATTGCTTAGATCATCTTGTGATGTATCCCAATCTCCATCACACTTTTTTATGTTGTCCCTGACTTGCTTAGATTGTGCAAAAGCTCGAGTAGCAAAACTCATAAAATCTATGGTGAGCTCACTTGAGATCCCATCTTCCATATTCTTATGGAAATAAGGTTTTATCCTCTCTATATCAATCTCAACAGCGGGCATATCGTAACTTGTCATCAATTTCAAGTACTAAATACAATCTGCCCTAGTTTCTTTAGTCTAGTCGATGTCAGTATCCATCTTGCGGAGCAGTTTTTCCAATATCTCATTCCTATGGTCAAAGTATAGCTTCCACATATGTACTAGCTAGTGATCGTCCTTTGCCAATGCAAGCTTCTTTTCCCATGTCTTTTGCCTAGCTTGAGGATGGCCTCAATTTTAGGATAAGTGGATTCATACACCCTTGGGAATTCAGTGAAAAAATTCCTCATGCCCTCAAGGTATCTTTGTACATATAGGAACTTATTTATTGTTCTAACAGCATGATTGATGCCCATTTTTCTAACATACAAGACTTGTTTGAACCAATCCTCTCTAGTTTTAGACCAGTTCTTCCTTTTCTTGAGCTTGTCGATATGGTGCTTGGATAGCAATTATGGCCATGATGAGGACATATTGGGCAACTTTTCTACTGATGACCATAGCTAGATATAATCTATCAAATCAGCCACATGTTCCTTTAGCTCTTCCTTTGAGATCTTATCTTGGTGCATCTAATGCACCATCATGGCAATAGACTCTTGAAGATGATCTATCTTTTTCTCTCTTGAGGTGCTCCCCAGGTCAATAGTGGAGATTTCATACCTCAACCCTTCTTCATTCACCACTGGGGTGGTGATTTGCATGGTTTGGGATCTAGAAGAATCCAGGGTCAACTAGGATCTAACCTTAGGGTTCTTCTCTTTCTTGGTTCCTATCTGAGATCGAGCCAAGATGGCTTCCAACCTTGCCCTTGTATCCTTTAAGGTAGGGGTATTCTTTCTAGATTATTTCTCAAGCCACTCAGGAATTTGAGATTCCCCCTTTGGTGACTCATGACCAACTTCTTCTTCTCTAATTTCAATCTCTTTGTCCCTTAAAGCTTCCTACTCCTTCTTTGTGTCTTCTTCCTCTTCATTGGAGTCTCGGATGAACACCATGTTTTTGATGGGGGACTTGGTTGGCATGCATTCCTTAGGGTTTCCCTCTCCTTTAGTATCATTTTCTTCTTCTTCAATTTAATACTTGCACTCCCTAAGCTATTCCATTTTGGGGATCTTCTTAGCTTTAAACTCTTCTTCAGTTCTATCTTCTTCTTTCTTTTCCCCTTCCTCATGCTGAGGTGTCACATATTCTTGTTTTTAGTTTTCTTTCTCTTATTTCTCTTTCTTTTCTTTCTCTTATTTCTCTCCCAAGAGAGGCCTTCCTTCACCATGCTTGGGGATTTCATCATGCTCCCTAGTTGGAGGTTCAATGTCCTCCTCCATTTTGTCACTTCATTCCTTCTCTTCCATGAGAGGTGGTCCTCCCATTTCTTCTCCAGCATTCTCCAATTGTCAAGAAAACTCTTCCTTGAGATCTAGATTGAATATATCCACAATATATTTGGTTCCATCATCCTTTTCATCTCCCTCAAAAGATATTATTTCTTCAGCCTCTCACACCACCTCATGAATTTCTAGGTGTTGGAACTAGGGATGTTCATGGTAGTCATCTGCTTCCTCTTCTATCTATATTGTAGTTTATCTTTCTTGTCTCTCCAATTCTTTGGATATTTCCATGGTGGCTTTCATTTTGGGTGGTTCAGTTGGAGGAGCAGAGGTGGGGATATTTGCAAGAATCTGCACCAAGGTAGCTTGAACAGTTGGGTTCATTAGAACTCTTGATAGATCTATGGGAACATTTTGCATATGTTGGGAGAAGGCCTTTGGTAGTGAGAGTGTGGCCATTGCCATTGTTGCTATTGTTGGGGGTAGTGATGTTATCAGGGACATGGAAGTAGAGGAAAGTGGAGAGGTGGTGGCAGAGGAAGAGTCAATAGTAACAACCTACCCAATGGGTGGAGAAGAGGAAAGGTGGATTGATATGTCCACATCAAGCAGAGAAGTTGTGACCATCACCTAAGAGGTAGGTGGAGGAGCTACAATAGCAGTAGTATCAGAGGCAACAAATGGAGATTATGGTTGCTTAGCCTCTATTTCTTCTCCCTGATGGAGCAGGTCCTCTTGAATGGTTGGCATCTTTGTGAAGCTACGAGATCTCTTGTGTTTCTTGGAAGGTTCTCCTTCTGAAGCCTTTCTAGCATACACCTTGGGGTCTGTTTGTTGTTTCATGGCTTCATTTATTTTTCTTGAGTTGGTGACTAGAGGATATGTTGAAGTTTATCTTGATGTGTTAGCAACTTTCCCACCATTTGTTTCACCTGTAGGCTCTTCCTAAAGCCCCTCATAGGTCAAAGTGACCCCTTGTTGCTTTACTTGGGAAATTTTCCCATCAATCCATTCTTTTGTTCTAGCCTCAATGGGCTTGGTCAGAATATCGAGGTCGTCAACCTCTTGCTCATTCAAATTGATCAATGGTAATGACAAGTTGGTGAATTTACTGTACCGAGGATCCATCAATGTGTTCTTCATCTCTTTCCACTGGATTTGGTACTAGGAAAAAGTTGACCCGCTTTACAAAATATGTAGTCAACTACATATAGTGCCTCATCCGCACCTCTTTATCATCATTACAGTTAGCCCAAAAATCTTCAATATTATGCAGGAGGGTGTAATCAACCATGGCCATCTTCTTTAGTTTTCCATAGGGGTCCACTCATTCCCTACTAGTGTGGAACCTCAAGTGATATTCCATGAGCTCCTTGTCTGAGTTGTCTGCACATTGGGAATTGGGAAGTTCGTACTACCCTTGGATGAAGGAGAAGGGATAAGGAATCCCTACCTTATTTTTACCACTTAGAAGGGCATGTCCTTGCTACAACTACTGAGAGAGCTCTAACCAAATTATCTAGTCATTGGGATACTGGGGCAGCTTGTATGGTTTTTTTGAAAATCGTTCACCTTGGATGTAGGTAAAATTTGGATGCTGGATGAACAAGAATGAAAATTTCTTGAAGAAGGAATTTTCACTTTGGGAGAATCTTCTCTCAAAATCACCCCCAAGTATTCTGATGATATGACCTACGAAAGTGTCAATGACCCTACAATACTCTTTCTTGAAGTTTCTAAATTGTAGTTGAGGGTACTTATGATAAACTTTCAACTCCCTACCTGGTTCCTCATCTAAAGCTATGAATAAGCCTCTATATTGCATCCTCTTAGTGAATGAATAGACCAAGTAAGAATTCATATACAATCTAGAGGTCTTCTTCATGGCAATAAATTACTCATGGAAGCAATCACTAATTATTCCATCCCAATAGAACATGGCCTCACCCCAGAGGATCTCCTCTATGAAGTAAAGCATCCACTCTTTGAAATAGGTTGCAGTAGGAAGGCCCATTATTCTACTCAACAATGTTACTAGGTCAAGGTAATCTTCATAAAAGTCACTGCAAAAGAGCTCCTAGGGAATCTTTGTAGCAATGTCCCTTTTCTCTTTCGACCAATGTTGATTTAGAATCTCCTCGAAGGTAGGGATATGGAAGGTCTTTATTATTTCCTTGGCAGACATGTTATCTAAAACATTTCCATCTCTATCCACTATGGTTCTGGTTGTTGGTTGGTATGCCTCTTTCTAGGCCATTACTGGCTTAGGGGTGACAAGAGTGGGAGGGAAGCCTGCAACTTTGGCTAACCCACTGCTTATGATTAGTCTTGAACCCTCTATTGTGGGGTTGATTCATACTCTTTTCTTGAATTCATCTATGTCTATGTATCTGATGTTTGTATGAGAGACCTCCTTTCAAGCTATAGTGACCTTGGAGTTAAGAGGTTCCCCCTAGAACTTGTACTTCATTTGATCTTTGTCCTCTTTTCCATTGGGTGCATTGGCTAATTTGTTTCCTTTGTCTTTCTCCACAGCCTCTCTTGAAGGTTCTACACCTAATTCCATATATCCTCTATGAAAAAGAGAGGTGAGCACATTCGATCATAAGAACATCGAAGCATTGGCCAAATCCTTGCAAAATGGTGTTAGATCATGTAAAACATCATTCAAAGATCCTAACATGCCCTTTCGAATCATCACTAGTATGCTACAGGAGGGATTTTGATTAGTTCAAGCCCTAGGGGTCAGACTTCCCTAGGCTAATGGCTATTTTGGAGGAGTTAAAGTAGCGATGGAAATTAGGGCACGGTGGCTTGCTTGTTCTGACCCGCCTTCGTGTTTGATCAATTTGAAGGGTCTGTTGAGGAGAGTGCCCTATTTCATTATATAGGTCAAAGTCAATTTGGTGATTTGAGGGCATCTCGATCATCATTTTGACACTCAGAACTAGGAGGTAGTTTCACTACTTGGAGTTTTCCATTCAAAACAGCTCTAGTAGGATAACATTTCGGGGGTGGAGTTTCGATGGGCAGGACCCATAGCTCTAGAGGATAGTGGCATCACTTACTTGGTATTTTAGGCATTTCGAGTTAGAGGAGGAAAATTTCTACTAAGAGATTTTCGTTTGATATGGAAAACATCATACGACATTCTAATGGAGGTGGCCTAACATGTCATGTCTGAAAATAGGTGTAGCCTTCACATTTACTTTGTTGATCATTTCTTAAGCGGCTGAGGTGAAGTCAAGTTCTGGAAGCCAGGATGATAAAGACTGTTCTCCCTTTCATAACTACAGGAATGAGATAGAATCTCAATGGTGAAGGTCTAATGGAGGTGACCTACAATGTTTCACTTCTTTCAGCTTTCACATTTTGGGTGGCTGTGAATGAGTTGGGTCTTGAAGGTGGGAATTCTAGATGATAGTGGCCCCTAAGGATGATAGGTTTGGCATGATGACCCATGAATGTAAGTCCACGAGGTAGGACCCAGATGTTTCTTGGCACCTAGACATTCTCAATTCAATGGTACATGGTAGATGAAGGAGCAGGGCTGAAGTTTGGATGGATGTGACCAAAATATCATCATAGAGTGGTGAAATTTTGACAAAATTATGACAGTGGAAATCCACAAAGCAAAGTCTGGGTCACACAATAACTTGATATTTTACTAAGTTTGACCATAGGGAAAATGAAGGGCTAGGTTCTGGTTAGTGGAAGGCTAGGGCTAGAAATCCATTTGGAACTTAAAATCATGGGCAGTGTCCCAGGGACAGAATCCCGTGGGGGAGGACCTGCATAGCTTTGAGCCTTTCAACAGTGAGCAGATAGGAGCTTCTTGCAATGGCAGGCCTGAATGATAGGTTCATCATTTGTAAGTTTGGTTCAGTTTTCTAATGGTGGTGATGAAAATGAGAGATTGTGGGCCCAAAGGATGGCAAAGATCTGGTTCATGAATAGCGGTGGGGAGTCGAGGTTTCATGCTAATCTTCTAGGTGATTTGTGAAGTTTTTCTAGATTTGAGCACATGGGTTTTGTGGAGTGTGGTTTTATCTATGTAATTAATGTGTTCCTTCTCTTTTAAATTTATCATTTTAGGAAGAAACTAGAAAAAAAACATGAAGTGGGCTAGGGTAGCGAACTCACCTCAAGAATTCATTGAATGCAGACAATGTACCAGTTAACAAATGCATTGAATTAGCTGTGAGGCTTGTTGGGATCAAAGGTGGCACATGGAAATGGTTTTCTAATTCCTTTAAATCACTCTGATCAAAATGAAATGTGAAAATGAAAATTTAGAGCTAGCTATATATACTCTTAAGTGCATTTACTTCCCCCTAATTAATGCAAGTATGACGGCCATCGGGTTGGTAAGCGGTAATTTCAAAAAATTTCCATAGGAGCTTTAGGGTTCAACGGTTAGGTGACCGTCAATGGATGGAAATTAGTTTGTGTGGTGAAGAAGGAATGACCTCGAACAATGAGTGGAGAGCTGATAGGGAATAATTGTTGGGAGATGGAAAAGAAGCTATAGAAGTCTAGGAGGGGTGACCCAGTAGGCCGATCCTGGTGGATGCTAGTTTAAAATACTAAGGCAAACAACCAAAGGGATTCTATAAGAACCAAGGACCTTGAAAATTTGAGGGGGTGAAACATGGTCCACTTAAGATAAATTCTTTGGGACTCATTGACCATTTGAACACCAAACAGGGGACATGCAAAATGAGATGACAACAAAAATGACCTGGAAAGGTGAAGGAAAGAGAGGGCCCCCATTCCGAATGGGGCGTGTGTGCTAAGGGCACAACACCATTGTCTATATTATTAGTTTTAACATTGTTAGCATGCTCATTCCTAATTATCCATAAACACAGCTAACCAAGATTAGTTGGCTTTGATGACTCAGATCAATGAATTAAATCGAGGTCATATATTCTCATGAATTGATCAATGAGGATGGGATCATTGGGTAGAAGATCAACAGGTATTTTCAAATGGATTTTCATCATTCCATCAAGTAAGGATTGTGAAGATTCTCCTTTATTTTTTCTTATACCAAAAAATGTATCTAAGAGATCTTGACCTCTTTCTTCAATATGTGCATACTCATCATCTTTTTCCTTAAAATAATGCAAGAATTTGTTTGCAAGTTTATCCCATGAAGCTATGGAATGTGTAGGAAAGATGCAAAACTAATATTCAACGAGATCTTCTAATGTTCTATCAAAGAGTCTCATGATAACCTCCTCTTCAATTATTTGATAATTCATCATTAAATCCATTTATTTTTGTAACTGCATGCCTACTAATTCATATCCCTTAAAGTTTGGAAAAGTCTTTTTTAACATCCAAAGGGATGGGATGTGGGTAACATTAGATATTATTGAAGAATGGACAATTAAGGTCTAAGAGATACATGTTTCTTTGTAGAAATGATTGGAACTTCTAACTATTTTGATAAGTGGCTTGATATTGATAATTCCTGACATGTTTGCTGTATTTAGGAGGGACGTGATAAGCATTTGTGTGATTTGAGGCTTCCAGTGTAAAGGTGTTTTGTAGTGTAGAATAAGAATTATTTCCATTCATGAAATTATCAATTGTACTATAATGTGTATAGGGAAAATAATAATTGATATACATGCTTCAACCTTTATCTTTAACCACAAGTGTTCTTCTTTGAAATTTCTTTTTGCACTCTTCATCAAATTTGTTTTTATAGAGTTGCCACTCACTTTTTCAAAAGTGAGAAAATGGTAGTAATGAGATGTTCTTGATTTTATCCCCAATAGAATCACTTTTCCTCAAACATATCAACTATGAATCGCTCTTCAATGACTCTATATGATGGTCTTTAACTAGATGTAGCATAGCACCTCCCCAGTAGAGTGGCCAATCTGTTAGATCTCAAAAATGAAAGTTTTGAATGTCAATCTCTTAGTAAATTTTTGGCTAATGAATGGGCTGAATATGATTGATAACCCCTTGCTCTTCAGCCTATACTAAACCAAGGCAGGTGTACCTAAATGATAAGAAAATTTTGAATGTTTAAATATGGTCTCTAATTTGGGAAATCTATTCACAATGGCATGTGGACATGAAATAGATGCCAAGCTATTAACTAATTCTTATTGTCATTGTTTTGAGAATCAAATTAATGAGTAAATTTTGTATAAAATTTTCTAAATATTATTTGTAGGTTCGATGCTCATCTTGTAGGTGATTTGTAAGTTTTTCTAGATTTGAGCACATGGGTTTTGTGTGCCATATTTTTCTCTATCTAATTCATGTGTTCCTTCTCTTTTAAATTTATCATTTTAGGAAGAAATCAAAGAAAAACATGAAGCAGGGTGGTGTGGAGAACTCACCTCAGGAATTTGATGAATATGGATGATGAACTAGCTAAAAATGAGTTGAATCGGTTGTGAAGCTTGTCAGGCTTGAAGATGACACTGGGAGATGGCTCTCTGATTCCTGTATTCACTTTGATTAAAGTGACAAGTGAAAATGATAGTTCAGAGCTAGCTATATATAGTATTAAGTGCATTTAATGCCCACTAATTAATGCAAGTACAATGGCCATAAGGTTGGTAAGTGAGAATTTCAAAAAATGGTCATAGGAATTTTGGGGTCCAATGGTTAGACGACTATCGGTAGATGGCAGTTAGGTTGCATGATGATGAATGGATGGCCTCAAAGAGATCAAGCTCTGGCAGGCAGAGAGCCAATAGGGAATATTTTTTGGGAGATTAAAAAGAAGCTATGGAAGTCTGGGAGGAGTGACCCAACAAGCTGGGCCTGGGGATCCCATTGGATGCTAGTTTAAAATCTAAGGAAAATAGTCAAAGGGATTCTGCAAGGACCAAGGACATTGAAAATTAGAGGGGGTGAAACATGGTTGACTTAAGATAAATTATTTGGGACTCATTGACCATTTGAACACCAAACATGGGGCACACAAAATGAGGTGACAACAAAAGTGACCTAGTGAGGTGAAGGAAAGAGAGTGTCCCCATTCCAAATGGGTTTGTGTGATGAGGGAACAACAAATGGTTATTCTATTGTAGAACGCTCTTGAGCATTCTAAGGATAAATACTCATTCCGAACCTAAAATATTTTGTTTTTTAGACCAGGGGCCAGTTTCCAAAAGTGAACTATGAGATCAAGACCCTTAACTAAATCAAGCCAAGAATCATATTAGAAGTGTGTGTTTAGTGAATTCATTCATTTTATTTAGAAACTGTGACAAAAATTTGTTAATCTAATTGAGAAAGCAATGTAAATCATCTAACCCCAAAAGTAACCTAGACATTTCCCCACTGCCATTCAAGTGTCTATAGCCCCAGCGGAGTTGTCAGTGTGACCACACAAACATTGCTTTACTGCCAATCAGGCATCCATAGCCCTGGTAGAGTCATCCACACACCCATACGGTTGCTTGATTTCATCATTTTATTTATTTTTCTTTCTTTTTTATATTTCTTTTAACAATTTCTTCTTTTGCTCAACTATGTAAGCATTGAAGCCTACTATGGGTTTGGGAATCACAGTGCCACTAGAGAGAACTTGAAATTTTTCACTTACTAAGTTGTTATAATAGTAGTTATACAACTCTTTGGAAATAATTAATAGGTGTTTTTTGCTAGATATGAGATGGAAGTGAAAGGAAGACTCTACCAAGGGTTAGGTTCTAATTCAAATTTCAAGTGACGAATCCATTCCATGGTAGCTATTAGAGACCAATAGTTGGGAGTGAATGTTTAGCCAAAGAACATTAAGAGTGGGAAGCAATGTTAATCGTTCATTGAACAAGCATGTCCACCACAGCAAGAAATGAAGAACACTCTCATCAAATCAAAATAATCAGGAGACAGGGAAAAAAATAAAGGAAACACAAAGCAAGGAAATGAAAGAAAAACAAAAGGAACCTAAATTAACCTATGTACAAGTATTTATAGGAACAACTGTAAAAGAGCTTAGGCTTGGAAGTAATGATTTAGGTGCTACCCATTGATAGGAAACAAGAAATCCTCACTAGTTAGGGTTTTTAAGTAGAAATCTTTGTCTCTAAGGATTTCAACAATCTGAAAGGGCCCAAGCCAAAGTTTATCAAATTTGTTATGTCCCCCTTTCTTCTCATGGGTCTTGTCCTAGCATAGGACTTGATTAGTGATTCTAAAGGCCTTGATTTTGACTCAGTGGTTGAAGCATCTCTTGACTATGCCCTAATGCTTGGTAAAATTTTCTATTGCATGGTCACACACTTCTTCTAAATGTAACAACTCATCCAGATGAGCTTCTCTATGATCCTCCTCTTCATAAAAGTCATTCATGAACTAGAGGGTGGGGATTTTAAGGTGGATTGAGAATATAGGCTTTAAGTTGTAAATGAGGTGGAATGGTGAATCACCAAGGGCAGCCTTATGGAATGTGCAATCTTCCCAAAGGGAAAAGAAGAGTTGGGTATGCCAATCATTGGGATTCTTGTGAAGTAGTTTTTTAATCATGGTGATGAGGTTTTTTTCTATTGATTCAGCTAAACCATTGGGATGGGGATAGTAGTTGGATGAAAACTTGAGGGAAATACCATAATCGAAGGCCCAACTAGAAAACTTGAGTGAGGAAAAGGTAGGACCATTATCACACACTAATGCATATGGGCAACCAAAACAATTTAATATGAAACTTCCAAGAAAATTTGTAACTACATCTGTTGTGCATTTCCTACATGCAATGGCTTTTGGCCATCTAGTGCAATAATCAAAAGTATTTAGAATGTACCTATGTCCTACATATGATGGTGGACTTACCGGACCAATGAAGTCAAGACCCCATAGCACGAATGGTCTCACCTCCAAAACTAGTTGCAGCAGGATAGCAGTGTTTTTTTTCCTAGTTGTCGTGGTCTAGAATATGTGACATGTGTAGACATGGTTATGAGCATCCTTGAAAACTATCAGCCAATAGTATCCTACTCATAGGATTTGATGTGCAGTCAAAGGACCAGATCCATGGTCGGTGCCATACTTGTCATGAAATTCCTTTAAGACTCAGTCAACTTCTTGTTTACCAAGGCACCTCAGATAGACACCTTCATGATTTCTCTTGTACAATATAGATCCTTACAGCATATAGCTACTTCTTTTTAGTTTGAAGGAACATTTTTGAACTCCTTGTAGATGGGGTGGGAACTTATGGTTTAGCAGATAGTAGACTATATCGTCATACCACTACCCTAGGGAAACATCCTCAAGCTAGTACTATTGCACTGTAAGTTTAGGTCCCACATCTACTATTGTTTTTGCTATTGTTTGGGTAAGTTCTTGTCCTCTTATCAAATTCATTGGCTAAATTTCCATGTCATATTCTTGCAGCAATGTGACCCATTTTTCTCTTCATTCCCCCAACTCATTTTGCATAAGCAATGTCTTCATTATAGGGTCTGGGACAATGGAAAACACCTGATTGTGCAAGATGTAATGCTTGAACTTCTTAACTCATCTAACAAGGAAGTACACTTGATTTTTCATGTTGTGGTGCCTTAGTTGAACATATATCAAGGGAGCACTCAAGAAGGCAATCAGGTGCTCATTTCCTTCATCTTTCTTTTGGGTTAAAATGTTGGCACACGAGTGTTCCGAAGCAAATGAATAAATGTAGAAAGGCTTCAAATAATTCAAGCTATCTAATATTGGTGCTTCAAAAACTTCCTTCTTGATTTATTTGAAGGCCTACTTTGCCTCTAGAGCCCAATCAATCTTAGCACCTTATATTAACATGGAATTGAGTGGCTTGACAATTTCAGCAAAGCGTATGATGAACTTCCTGACAAAGTTGATCTTTCTGAAGAAATATTTAAGTTCTTTCTTGCTTCCTAGTAGCTGGATCTTTAAGAAAGACTAGATGTGCTTAGGATTTATAGAAATTCCTCATTCTGAAATAACATGCCTAAGTATTTTTCTTTTAGTGACCCTGAAGATACATTTCTTCAAGTTAAGGGAAACTCTGAACACTCAACACCTCTGAAATACTTTGCATAAGTCAAAAACATGATCACTCCTTTTCTTTGAAAACATAGTTCAATCATCCATGTAGATGATTATACACTTTCTAATCAACTCCTTGAAGGTTGTGTCCATCACACACTAGAAAGTGGTGCTAGCATTGATGAGCCCAAAGGGAATTCTTTTGTAAGCAAAGGTTCCCCACTTGGTGGTGAACACTTTTTTATGTCAATCCTCATATTGCACCATGAATTGGTTGTATCTGGAGTACTCATCAAGGAAGGACATCATCTGGGATCCATTGACAATATGCAATACCTCATCTAGTTAGGGTACTAGATAGTTTTCCTTCTGAGAAGCTCTGTTTAGATTGTGGAAGTCCACACACAATCTGATTTCTCCATTATTTTTCCTAACTAGGACTAGGTTGGTCACCCATGTGGACTGCCTGACTGGAAAGATTATTTTGGCCAAAAGTTATTTCCACACCTCCTTATAGATGATGGGATCCAACAAGGCATTGATGGGACATTGTCTTTGTCAGAATGGTCAATCGTCTTTCTTAAGGAGAATGGTCTGTGTGATAATGGAGGTATCATATGTCTTCAAGTCTTCATAACTCCATGCTATCACATCATGGTATTTCTATGGGGCATGAATGATCCCTTTCTTCTCTTCTGGCGTGCATACTTTTCCAATGAACATATTTTTGGTTTCCTTAGTTATTCTGAGGTTGTGAGTGTCACACTAGTTCTTTATGGCATCTTTCTTTGTTTATTGATCCTAATCTCAGATCTTACCTAGGTCGAATATGTGCTCAAGCTAAACCATACCTCTAGGGATCATATTGTTTTTGAGGTTGATGACCCCTTCTATATCTAGTTCAACTTCCTTAGGATCAACTTCATCAATTATTTGTGTTGCAAACATGTCAGAAATAGTGATAAATTCTAGGATGTGATTATCATCATTGAATACCTAGAAGTGAGTGACATTATCTGGGATAGATGGGGTGGAAGTCAACTCAACAGTGAATCTGTTAAGGCTAGATAGAGATAAGGGTTGCAAAGTGCTAGTTGCTTGAGCCAAGGCATCAGTTGTATGGTTTTGAGCATAAGGGATCAATCATATATTAAATGCATCTAAGCCTTCTAAAAGGTCTCAAACACTATGCCTATAATTTACAAGCCTTTTGTCATGGCATGAGTACAATTTTCTAACTTGTTTGACCACTAGTTTTGAATCACCAAAAAATTGTAGCATTTTAAAAATTTTCCTTAAAGCAATTAAAATACTGTGAACTAATGCTTCATATTCCACTTCATTATTGGTGGAATAAAATTGAATTCTATGGGAAGAAAAATATTTCTTACCCATGGGGCTGATAAGCTTGAATCTAGCTCTGGCTCCTTCTTTGGATTTGGACGCATCAAAGCATAGAGTCCAAAACCTAGGCGAGTGCTTGACTTCAGGGCTAATGAGGAGTGGCCTCTACTTTAGTTTCACACTTGCATCAGAGGTTTCTTGGGTAGGTGTTTGTTGGGTGAAATCAACAACAGGCTACTCGGTCAATGACCCTTCTTTGGGGGTGATCTATCTTTTGATATGTTCCATTGCTTGTTGGCACAAACAACACTCAAACTTAGAATGGGTAGTATCATGTACCCTGTACTAATTAGCCAACAAGAGCTCTTGGAAATTCACTTATGCACCTAAGCTGAGTCGGTTTTGTATGAACTTTCGCATAAAATCTTGAAATCCATCTAGTAGTGTTAAAGTGCCATCTTCAGGAAACTCTTCATCACTATATTATACTATTATTTTCATGCTCATAGGTGTATGGGCTAAATCAATTGGAGGGCTGCATTGAACCAAGGAGACTTTGGAAACCATCCCTTCTTTTGAATCTTCCAATTCTTCTCGATATGCGATGGGAGAGTAGTTTCCCAGCTCGATCTCAACAAACAAAATGTCATTGGTGGTGTTGTTATATTTCATGATCATGAACTTCATGTGTGGCTCCCAGTCTATACGGATCTGATTTGATAGTCCCTTCCATGGTACCCACATGTGAGAATGATTTGTTGCAGCATATCCATTCAGTGTTCTAGTGAAGTCTCATCCAAGGATAATCCCATAGGTGCCAAGGATGTCTACCACCTAAATGCCAATGACTTGTTGTACCCTTAGATCTATAGAAATCTGCATTGGGATCTAATTCATTTCTCCCATTCTGTTTACCTTTGTCTTATCTAATTGAGTCACTTTTTTTTTTGAAGGTGTCGGGCTAATCCCAAGAGCTTTGCACACTGTGAGGGGCATGACGTTGGCTAATGCTCCTGAATCAAGCAAGAAACTGTGCAAATTCTTTCCAAATATCTAGATGGTAGTGAGGAAGGGTGTTGTTTCCAACTTTCCTTAAAAAATGCCAATAGGCATGTCCACTTGGGCTACTTCAGCTTTTTTCTTCTCACTAATCTTATCTTTAGCCTTCCTAGAGGGCTGGTCCTTGGGGTTTTTCCTATTGTTTTGATCCAATTCCTTTGTAGGTTGCTTACCCATCAACTGATTTTGAGGAAAATCTGCCTTCTTGCCATGAATTTTCTAAATAGAAATTTCACTTGGAGGGTCTTTAAAAGAGACTCTCTTAGCTAGTGCTTCCTATGTTGCCTTAGAGGAAGGAGTAGCATTAATAGCTCTAAAAAAGGCATGGCTAACTATAGGAACACTGAGCAGCTCGAAGGCAGACAAGCTATTTTTGACTTTCTTGAACTCCTCTATGTCATATTCACCCATTTTTTTGATTTTAGTGTTAAATGCTTTGCCTATGGTAGAGCCGGTAGATTGGGCTTGTGTTTGGATTAAGTGATTTTGGGTTTGACCTTGAGGCTAGTTTTGTGGTTGGTTTTGAGATTGATTTAAGGGCCTATCCTTGTTGAGGTATTGAGTGGGCACATGAGGAAGACCAAGATTATTGTTGGCATTAGGGTTAGGTGGGGTGCTGAAGTAATTGGGTAGAGTGGAAGTAGTAAAAGGTCTACCTGCCTACCTATTCCTAAGGTAGTAGGGAGTCACTCTCTGGTGGAACATATGAACCTCATCTACATATAGTTCCTCCTCATCTATTGGACCATTGTCTACTAAATCGAAAAGCTAGGACAATGTTTCTTTGCTACGTACCTCTTATATTTTTTCCTCCTTGGGAAGAGCATCCTTGCATTGTGGGACATTATTCTCACTTCATGGGAATGGCGCTAGATTTACTATGAAATATGATGAGTCATAGGGCTCAAATGGGACTATGTCACAACATCCAAAAATTTCTACAACATTCTAAACTTTGGATTGGAAGATTTCTTTGGCTATAAGGAGATCAGGGTAGTCCAATTCAAAGTGCATGCTCATTTTGTGGATCTGGCACCATCTAGATAGAGCAGCTTCAACAAGGTACACACCACTAGTTGTCTTTTCCATATTTGCAAGCTGATCAAGAGTACGAACACCCACATTATTGGACCTGGTATCCTATGTCCAATTGCTCCTTAGCATCAGCCTCCTTTGAAAATTTTGATTAGAATTTTGCCCTCTTTCATAGTTTGGTGTCGATGAGGTACCTCCTTCCTGATTATTCTTGTTATCTCGATTGTCTTTGTTGTCTCAACTGACATTGGCTTCAATGTTGTGCTGAGAAGCTTACAACTGGCTATTCTAGTTCCTTAAGTGTTTCATCTTAGTGGAAATTTTTTGGATCATGTCTGTTAGCTCATCTAATCATTCATTCTCAGCATTACTTGGCTGCTATACTTGATTTTGAAGAAAAATGGTTGGGGTAGCTGGCTCATTTTGATGTGCTAGAGGATATTTTATTCCCTACAAGTATAATGACATTTGAGGCTCCTTAGAATACACCTACTATTGTTGGGGAGCTTGAGGGTAACTATGTTGTTGCTTGGATTATAAGTTGGAAGGCATGGGAGGCGCCTGATTCATTGGTTATCCTGGATGTGGGACTATGGGAAGATAAGGCACCTGGTTCATAAGAGGTGTCTGATTGGTGAACACTTGGTTGAACCCTTGAACCTACATGAGATGAGCGATTGGACTTAAGGAGGGAAGTAGACCAGAGATACTTTTCCCTATTTTTGTACTGGCAATAACTACCTCCACATAGGCATCCACTAGTCTGGTTAGAGGTGGCCGCACTCTTTTCACCAATGCAGCTATGAGATTATCCAATGCTACATAGTAAATTTTGGATGTTGTGGATATGGTTGCTACATAGTAAATTAAAGACTGTATATGTCAAGGATATTGAGAAAATTGTAAAATAAATTACTCCTAGTTCCCAATGGAACTATGCAGGTCAAGAAGGCATTGTGTTATGTACATTGAATATTAGTTGATGTGGATTTAAGGGTTTCATGTTGAATTTTTCTAGATCATTTACTATAAGTTTTAGAGGTCCACATGAAGTTTTGAGTATGTCGTGGTTTGATAGTGTGTTGTTGGTCTTTGTCAGTGTTCCTGAATGAAATTTGTGTAATTCTTGTTTTCTCAATTGTTGCGGACACTTATCTATTATTTCTTGGTGTTCTATGGTGTCTCTAGATCATTCTTTATCTTTGTGGTGTGTCCACATTATTCAGAGAGTTCGTGGTTGAAGATATTATCTTGCACATGTTTTATTTTTCTTGTTTTTGGATGACATGTTTTTGGTAGCATGTTGTGGATCTTCGAGGTGTAATTAATTAAAGTATTCTTGTGTTGGATATATTAATTTGTGTCTCCACTATGTTGTGGCTGACCTTGTTGGATACACATTAAAAGTTTATTTGTAAATCTAGGTTGACATTACAAATATATTTTATCTCTTTGGTCGATGAAGTGGTGATGGAATTTCATGTAGCAGATATATAAGGGTGATTAGTTTATTGTTTTTAAAATGTTTCATGTTCATCCATGTGTGTATGTGCAAATATCATTTGATTGCTGAGCAGAGTGTGAACAAGAATGTGCGAAGTGTGAAGATGTGTGGAGCTTAATTAGAACTGTAATCAGGCTTGTGAAGAAGCTATTTTCTCAGTTCACAAATCTTGGATGGTTTTAATCCAAATCCTATTATTGGACAGTGAGTCCTTTTTTGTAATTGAGTAGTGAGCTCTAGGCAGTGTGTCTGAATGCATGTGCATTCCCCTTTTTATTTATTTTATAATTCTAGTAGAGTATAATCTTTTGGACTAACATCCATTGTATTTTTTATCCAATAGGATTTTCATGCAAAAAATCTTTGTGTTCCTTGTCTCTTTGATGTTTTGATTGTTTATGGTTGATTTCTTATTCATCAAATCTGAGATTAAGTTAAGATTAAGAAGAGTTTTAGTTTCTATTACAACTAATTCATCCCCCCTGTCAATTCTGTGTCATGGTTTTTCCAAAAAATTATATCAGAGTAGGTTCCTCTGAAGAAAGTCTAATAGCTTGAGGTGATCTAAGATGGAAACAACATTCAAGTAGGACAGTCTATGTTTTGATGGCTCTAACTATTCCCTATGGAAAGTTAGGATGCAATGTCACTTAATGTGTATTGGTGATGCTATCTGGAAGATTACTAAAAATCAATATATCTTTCCTCATAATGGTCCCTCTATTGTTGATGAGATCAAATATATTGAAAGCAATATCAGGGCTATTGAAGCTTTGGTGAGTGCCTTGACAGATTTAGAGATGGCTAATGTGGTATGTTTGAATACAACTCATGAAATGTGGATGAAACTAGAAAATTTGTGTGAAGTAGATGCACAGGTGAAGATGGCTAAGCTATAAAGCTTGAAAGGAAAGTATGAGAACCTGAAGATGGGTGAAGATGAAAATATCACCTCTTTTATGCATAGAGTAAATGAGATAGTGATGGGTATTACATGTGTCGATGGTTCTATGGGTGAGGATGAAATTGTGGCTAAAGTACTCAAATCCTTTCCCCCCTCCTACAAAATGAAGGTTCATGCTATTGAAGAGTTCAAATCAGTAAACAAGTTGACAAGAGATACGATGATTGGGAAACTTGTTGCTTTTGAGATAAGTGAGTTTGGTGAATCCACACAAAAAAATGAATCTACCTTTAAGGCTCCTATGTTTGGAAGCAACAGATAAAGATATAGTCTAAGAGAGAGTTCTAGGAAGGTATCCAAGTATGATGAAGAACTAAAACAACTTGAAGATAAAGAAAGAGAAGTAAAGAATTGGAAGCATTGATTGCAAAGCAAGAAAGGAGAGGAAAAGGTAAGTATGAAGATGTATTACCAATTAAATATTTTTCATGCAGTAAAATAGGTCATTTTGTATCAATATGTCTTGAATGAATTCCTAGATCTAAACCTAAGAAGTCTAGATTTATGAAGAGATGCTACTTTGCTAAAGAAGCGGTGACTAATGAAGAATTTGATAAAGATAATGGAAAAGAAGATGATTGGGATTTCATTACTACCATTGAAAATAGTCTTGTGGATATTGAATCTACTAAAGATGAAAAAGATCTTGTAGCTCAAACTAAAGAAAAAGATGATTGGTTCATTGATGGTGGATGCTCACATCATGTTGTAGACACTTAAAAATGACCTAGGCCTGCAAGCTCTATTTTTACCACTTTTGTCCTAGCATAATTATGACATTTAATAATGTCCTTGGTCCACATTCGACTATTGATTAAATAATTCATAATTATTTAATTAATTCATGTCCTTTTATTCTTCATGATTATTAAATAAATAAATTTTATTTATTTATTAAATATGTCATTAATTGTCTAAGTCTTCCCCTCATTAAATAAATTTCTAAATTTATTTAATTATCTTTATTTGTTTATTCTTCCTAATTATTAAATAAATGAATCTTATTAATTTAATGGGTCACTAATTCTCATGATTAAATAAGTTTATTAATTTATTTAATTATTGATCATATCTTCTAAATTAAATAATTATCTTTAATTATTTAGTTAACGAAGCTAACATTTCTCTCACATCATATTCTTAACTGATAGTTCATTTTAGTAAATAATCTAAAAATTGATTATTTATTATCTCACAAAATCAATATTTTGAATTTATTTAAATTCAAAATGGTAACTTTCTTCCAAAAATCAAGTAATCAGGAAGATTCTTCATTTTCCAAATCTGATCTTCAGTTCAACTATTATCTTCTTGATTTTTCGAATCTTACAAATCAAGCAGTATTTATCTTCTTGATTTTCAAAAATCTTTATTTTTCTAATTAATTATCTCATTTATTCTCCACCACCGATTTGATTTTATCAAATGACATCTTGACCACTCATTTAATGATTTTTCCCTAACCTTGATTACAATTTGTCACATTAAATCCTTTGCTCTGATTTTAGGTCTCTGTCAAAAGTCGATCTTGTTCGTCCATTCAAAATTGCATTTTATATAAAATGCTATTTTTCTCACATTTTTAGATTAGACACATGAATTTTGTTATTCTAACGCATAAATAATTGAATTTATTTAGTATTTTAGAGTCATATTGTCATAGGCATAGGCATAGTTTTATTTAAATCCTTCAAAGCTTATGTAGGACTTATTCTTTGGCATCAAATTGTGAACACATTCAATATGAGGGCAATACATTTGCAGCAAGTTAGGAGGTGCTACGAAGAGGAATCATGGAAGCTTCAACAATTATCTGGTATAAACGTTTCCTCTTTTAGTTTTCAATGTACTTCATAGTTCTTTGGGTTTACATGCATTGTTGATTTGTTAACATCTAACAACCAAAAATTTACCCTTAGATACACATATGATTGGTGACAAAAAAAAAATTGTGATTCTAGAATAGTATGATGGTGGAGTTGTAAGATTTGGAGACAACAATGTTGGTGTGATTCATGGAAAAGGATCCATTTGCCTTGGTGGCAAGGACAACACTGATGGTGTCCTCTATGTTGAAGGTCTGAAGCACAATCTGTTGAGTGTTAGAAAGATGGTTCAAAAGGGATATGATCTACAATTCAAAGACAAAAGATGCAAGATACATGGAAGTTCTAGAAACTTGATTGCAATAGGAAAACAAGCACAAGGTAACATTTTTCATTTGAATACTACTAGTGGAAGTTATTTGATTACTCAGATAGATGAAAGATGGTTGTGGCATAGGAGATTGTGTCATGTAAATTTTGAACACATTATCAAGGTAAGTTCTGCTCAAGCAGTAAGAGATCTGCCTAGATTAGTGAAGCATGCTAATATAATCTGCAAGGAATGTTAGATGGGTAAACAAACTAGAGTTACCTTCTTGAGAAAACATTTTCATTCAAATAATTTTTTGGAGCTGCTACATACTAACCTTTTTAGTCCTTTAAGAGTTAGAAGCATTCATGGAGAAATGTATTTTATGATTGTTATTGATGATTACTCTATAATGATTTGGGTTTCCTTTTTGAGAGAAAAATGTGAAGCACTGGAAAAATTCAAATGCTTCAAGGCTATGGCAGAAAATGAGAAAGGTCTAAAAATAAAATTCCTAAGATATGATAGAGGTGGCGAGTTCATTTCTAAGGAATTCAACTCTTATTGTGAAGAACATGGAATTAAAAGATAACTATCTACTCACCGAACCCCTCAACAGAATGGAGTTGCAGAGAGAAAGAATAGAACAATTCTAGATGTTGCCAAAACCATGATGATAGAAGGAAATGTGTCTCAAATGTACTAGATTGAAGTAGTAAGTACTGTTGTGTATACCTCGAACTGAGTAAATGTGAATGGAAATTCTGGTAAGACCCCTTATGAGTTTTGGTTTGGTCACAAACCTACTATTAAATATTTTAAGATCTTTGGAAGTAGGTATTATATCAAGAGAGATGATGACATAGGAAAATTTGATGCTAGAAGCGATGAAGGGATATTCCTAGGTTACTCTATTAAGAGCAAGGCATACCGGTGCTATAATAAAAGACTAAGAAAGATGGTTGGAAGTGAAAATATCATATTTCATGAGGGCTCTATCAAATCATCTAGACATTGTAGTTATGATTTAGATGAATACATTACAAGCCAGGGGAAGAACACTCAGACAATGAATCTACTTCAGATTATTCCATATGTTCCAATGAAGCAACCTTAATTTGTTCTAGTAAATAAAGTTAGTTAAGAAGCTTAGACAAGTGCAGAGGCACAAACAAGTGGAGGTGTAGAAGAAAGATATGAAGAATCAAAAGTCCAAGTAAGTCCCAAAAATCAATTGTACGTAAAGCTAAATCATTATGAAAGTCAAAGAATAGGAGATAAGAGTAAAGGAGTGAAAACTAGAAGAAAACTTGTAGAAGAATATTGTCTGATATCTAAGATTGAACCTAAGAGTGTCACCAAAGCCTATCAAGATGAACATTGGTTGGAAGATCTGAAGGAAGAGTTGATACAGATTGAAAAGAATGACACATGTCTACTGGTTCCTAGGCCTACAGACAAGAATGTGATTGGTACCGAATTGGTGTTCAGAAACAAGCTGAATGAAGAAGGTGAAGTGGTCTGGAATAAAGCAAGATTGTCTACATTTCTGAATGGAGAACTAGAAGAAGAGGTTTACATTGAATAGCCAAATGGATTCCAATTAACAGATAAGGGAAATATGGTTTTCAAATTGAAGAAATATCTATGTGGACTTAAGGAAGCCCCCAAAGCATGGTACGCTAGATTGGAAAAATATCTATTGAAGCTTGGATTCACAAAAGATACTGATGCTAGCAACTTATACTTCAAGTTAGATCATGATAAGGAATTTATTATAATAGTTTTTGTTAATGATATCATTTTTTGGAGGAGATGATAATCTATGTAGGAAGTTTGTTGATGAAATGAAGAGTGAATCTGAGATGAGAATGATTGGTGGATTTCTCTACTTGACACAGACTAGACCAAATAAAATGAATGTTGTATGTATGGTTACTATATTTCAAGCTGATCCAAAGGAATCACATGTGATTGTTGTGAAGAGAATTTTCAGATATCTTAAAGGAACAATTGAATTTGAACTTTGGTATTCAAAAGATGATGATCTCACTTTGTGTGCATACACTATTGCGGATTGGGTTGGTGATGTAGATGATAGGAAAAGTACTAGTGGTGGTACTTTCTTCCTAGGGAAGAAGTTGATATCTTGGTTGAGAAAAAAATAGAATTCCATTTCTTTATCCACTGTTGAGACATAATGCATTTCTATTGCAAATAATTGCACTCAAGTGATATGGATGAAATAGATTATAAGAGATATCAGAGTCATATATGAAGATCTTATCACCATATACTATGACAACTCAAGTGCAATAAACATCTCAAGGAATCTGGTACTACAATTTAGGACTAAATATATTTGAATTAAATTCATTTATTGAGGGAAAAGTTGAATAAGAAGGAAGTCAGACTAGAATATGTTCCTACCAAAGAACAAATTTTAGATATATTTACTAAGACTTTTCTGAAGTATACTTTTGAGTATCTCAGAGGAATGCTAGGGGTAATCACCCCTCCTTATAAGAACTAAATATACATTTATTTGCATCAATCCAAGAGCTTCATTGTCATATTCTTATGTGGATTGATGTTTTCGTGGCTACTACTCAGGGGGAGTATTCAGATGTGTGGATATGTGGTTTAGAGCATGTGTTTGGAAATGTCATGGTTAAATTTTCCATTGATGTGAAAGGGGGAGAACTATATTGTGAAAAATTCTTGTGGAGAAAAGTTCAGTAGAAAGGAGTGTAGAAGAAGTCAATGTGTTGGGTTGATCATATTTTTCACATCATGTGTTTCCATCAATGCCAAAGGGGGAGGTTGTTGGATGTTTTGGATATGGTTGTTGATATGTGGTTGTCATTGATGTCAACACTATTAGCATTTGGTGCATTGAAGACTGTATATGTCGAGGATATTAAGAAAATTGTAAAAGAAAGTATTCATGGTTACTAGTGGAAC
This sequence comes from Sequoia sempervirens, assembly GCA_007258455.2. Lineage (NCBI taxonomy): Eukaryota > Viridiplantae > Streptophyta > Pinopsida > Cupressales > Cupressaceae > Sequoia > Sequoia sempervirens. The sequence goes on from VDFB02256132.1 coordinate 8,658,501, forward strand.
TATGCAGGTCAAGAAGGTGTTGTGTTATGTATGTTCAAGATTAGTTGATGTGGATTTAAGGGTTTAATGTTGAATGTTTCTAGATCATCTATTGGAAGTTTCAGAGGTCCACATGAAGTTTTGAGTATGTTGTGTTCTGACAGTGTCTTGCTAGTCTTTGTTAGTGTTCCTGAATGAAGTTTGTGTAATTATTTTTTTCTTTGTTGTTGCAGACACTTCTCTATTGTTTCATGGTTTTCTATGGTGTCTCTAGATCATTCTCTATCTTTTTGGTGTGTCCACATTATTCATGGAGTTCATGGTTGAAGATATTATCTTTCACATGTTAAGTTTTCTTGTTCTTGGTTGACATTTTGTTGGTAGCATGTGGTGGATCTTCGAGGTGTAATTAATTAAAGTATTCTTGTGTTGGAGATATTAATTTGGGTCTCCACTATGTTCTGGTCGACCTTCGTGGATACACATTAAAATTTTATTTGTAAATTTGGGCCGACATTACAAATATATTTTATCTCTTTGGTTGATGAAGTGGTGATGGAATTTCATGTAGTGGATATATAAGGGCCATTAGCTCATTGGTTTTAAAGATGCTTCATGTGCTCCTATGTATGTATGTGTGAATATCATTCGATTGCTAAGTAGAGTGTGAAGAAGTGTTGATCTTAATTAGAACTATAATCAGGATTGTGAAGAAACTATTTTCTCAATTCACAAATCTTAGATGGTTTTAATCCAAACCCTATTCTTGGATAGTGAGTCCTCTTTTGTAATTGAGTAGTGAGCTCTATGTAGTGTGCCTAAATGCAAGTTCGTTCCCCTTATTATTTATTTTATAATTCTAGTAGAGTATAATCTTGTAGACTAACATCCACCATGGTTTTTCCACAACAGGGTTTCCATGCAAAAAAATCTGTGTTCTTTGTCTCTTTGATGTGTTGATTGTTTATGGTTAATTTCCTATTCATTAGATATGAGATTAAGTTAAGATTAAGAAGAAGAGTTTTAGTTTTTTTACAACTGATTCACCCTCCTCTCTCAGTTGTGTGTCCTTGTTTTTCCAATAGTAAATTGGTATGGCAGTTGTGTCATTGACCACATATAGGGCCTACAACCTTGTGTAGGCTTGGTGAAACCAGTCATTGAAAGAGATGATCGACTCGTTGACTTCCCTAAAAATTGATGTAAATTGTCAATATATCTCTGAAGGTTTGATCGAGATCTTGTACTTCTGCAACAAGGCATTCATCATCAAATCCCAAGATGTAATTGATCCTGTTGGTAAGTTAATATACCAATAGAAGGCCTCTTCCCCCAATGAGTAAGGGAAGAGTTGGCACGCAACATCCTCTTGATTGATTCACATGTCTTTCAACATTGTTCAGAATATTTTGATGTGTTCCTCAGCTGTCCTCTATGGATCTTGAGGATTGAACTTTGTGCAAAAGCTCTCCAGATTCTTAGTCATGTCATGGTAGGTGTTGAAGTGAAATGGAGAAGGGTTATTCCCTAGCCAAGCCAAGAGGGGAGGTGGAGGTTTTATTTTCTATTGAACAATGACTTGGGGTTCCATAGGGGAAGTGACAGTTGGGACTGTGTCTTGGACTTGGAGGGTAGGGAAGGGGGCAACACCCTTGCTGTGGGAAGTAAGAGGCAAAAATGTTATGTGGTAGGGTTGAGCAGAATGGATAAAGGTGAAGGAATTATGTTGAGCCTAAGGTGAATGGAAGGAGAAATGGGGTGAAGATGAAGATGAAGTGGGTGAAATGAAGGAAGAAGAGGCTACGTCCCCTCTCTTAGTTCTTCTAGCCCTTATGGGAGGTTGTAATTCTTGAAATTACCCTTTCTTTGGAGTGGACCTTAAGACTTTTCAGGACCTCTTAGGGGATAGTGAATCAGCTTGATCTATCTTAGCTCAAAAGGGCCCTCCTTCTAGCACCAGTTCTATTGGTGTGTTTTTTATGCACTTCTCAACACTAGCAGTGCATAGGAATGCTACCTCTCATGAAAGGAAATATCCAACAACAAGTTGTTGAAAATCACCCCAAGGTCTCTTAGGTGTCAAGTCATCACTTGCATGGAATTTCTTAGTTGATGTTTGATGTGATCTTTTTTGTTAATCATAGGGAAGACTTACATAGTTAAGCTAGAAGAAAGGTTAATCTTAGAATGGAGTTCCTTCGATTGGAAGTTAGCATGAATTTTTTTGTAGTTCGAACAACAATATTAAAATCCTATCTTAACTATAGATTTGGCTTTACAATGTGTAATGAACCTTAGCATAGGTCACTTGCTAAAAAAAAAAAGAAAAAAAGAAGGGAGAAGAAGAGGTTCCTGGATCAAAAACAATAATGACCATTGATTATGGAGGGTTCTACTATGGACAACTTCCTTAAAACATAATTTCACATAACCAGAATAACTCACAATATCATGAAACTTGTGTAGGCTTCTAAGGACTGCAAATATTCAACCATTCATTCACCATAAACATGCATGAATGAAAGGTAGAAGTTTGGATAATATTTTGGTTTATGCCCAGATTAACTTTACACAGCTATCTACCATCAGTAAAAAAAAAAAAGAATGAACAAGAAAGGCATCAACATAGCAGAAATGTACACAACCATTGAACAACATTCACTAATCTATCAAAGTAATCTAAAACATGAAAAATAGTAAGGTAAATCTATCTAAATGAACTAAATATGGGAGAAGAGCCATGTAACATGCAATAGAAGCACAAGAGTCTACCAAAATCCAATGAATTTTTATTAAAATTTATGTAGCATGCCTTTACAACAACTAAACTCTCTCTTGAAAATGAGAGGAGATCCCTTATTTATAGTGTTCAAAAAGAAAAATGAATGACCGATATTGATTTGAATTATGTTGCCAAGATTCACTACAAGCTAGGTTTTCACCTACCCCCAAGTATATTACAATTTAAAATACATTCTTGTCTTTTCCGTATTTGGTCCTCTTGTGCTAGCACTATAGCACTTTTTTCTTCTAGCTGATTTCCCTTACTGCAAATATTCTATGAGGAGCTTTTTATCAAAAAATGAGTTTCCTTCTTGCTTCTTCAAAGTAGCATACTCCATGAACTTTTTGATTAATTCATAGAGCTTATCAATCTCCATTACACTAGATTGAATCACCTCATAATTCCATTACTTATATTGGCTTGTGAGTGTATCCCAATCTCCATCACACTTGGCTATGTTTTCCCTAACTTGCTCAAATTGGGCAAAAGCTCAAGTAGAAAAAATCATAAAATCCATGGTGATATCTCCCAATATCCCATCTTCCATCTTCTTATGGAAATAAAGCTTTATCTTCTTTGGATCGATCTCAAAAATGGGCATATCATAACCTCTCATCAATTTTAAATACTCAATATAGGTTGCCCTGGTTTCTTTAACCTAGTTGATGTTAGGATCCACCTTGCAGACCACTTGTTCCAATATCTCCTTCCTGTGGTCAAAGTATAGCCTCCACATATCTACTAGCTAGTGATCGTCCTTCACTAAGGCAAGCTCCTTTTCCCATGTCTTCTTGGGAAGCTTGATGATGGCCTCAATTTTAGGATTAGTGGATTCATACACCCTTGGGAGTAAGTTCAGAACTTCCTCGTGCCCTCAAGGTATGTTTGTATTTGTAGGAAATTATTTGTTGTTTTGACAACACAATTGAAGCCCATTATTCTAGCATAAATGACTTGTCCAAACTAATCCTCTATAGTTTTATTCCAATTCTTCATTTTCTCAAGCTTGTTGATATGGCCCTTGGAAAACAATTATGGTTGCACCGAGGACATATTGGGAAGCTCTTCCACTGATGACCATTGTTGGATATAATCTATCAAATCAGCCACCTGTGCCTTTAGATCTTCCTTGGAGATCTTATCTTGGTGCATCTATTGTGCCACCATGGTAATAGACTCCTGAAGATGATCTATCTTCTACTCTCTTGAGGTAGTCCTTAGGTCAATAGTGGAGATATCATAGCTCACCCCTTCTTCATTCACCACTAGGGTGGTGATTTGCATGGTTCAATATCTAGAAGAATCCATGGTCAATTTGGATCTGACCTTTAGCTTCTTCTCTTTCTTGGTTCCTATCTGAGCTCGGGAAAAGATGGCTTCGAGCCTTGCCCTTGGATCCTTTAAGGTAGGGGTCTTCTTTTCCAATTGTTTCTCAAGCCACTTAGGAATTTGAGATTCCCCCTATGGAAATTCATGACCACCTTCTTCTCTAATTTCAATCTCTTTGTCCCTTGGAGCTTCCTACTCCTTTCTGTCTTCTTCCTCTTCATCGGAGTCTCAGATGAACACCATGCACTTGATGGGGGACTTGGTGGGCATGTGTTCCTTGGGGTTTTCCTCCCCTTCAACATCCTTTTCTTCTTCTTTAGTTTCATGCTCATGCTCCCTAGGATGTTCCATTTCAGGGATCTTGTTAGCTCTGTGGGAACATTTTTCATATGTCGGGAGAAGGCCTCTAGTAGAGAGAGCATAGGAATTGGCATTGTTGTTGTTGCCAGGGGTAGTGATGTTGTTGGGGACATGGAAGTGGAAGAAAATGGAGAGGTGCTGCAAGAGGAAGATTCAATAGTGACATCCATCTCGGTTGGTGCAAAAGAGGCAAGGTGGATCAAGATGTCCACAATACGTGGAGAAATTGAAACCATCACTTGATAGGTAGGTGGAGGAGCAGCAGTAGAAACATTATCAAAGGTAGCAAGTGGAGATCATGGTTGCTCATCCTCTATTTCTTCTCCTTCATGGAGTAGGTCCTCTTGAATGGTTGGCATCTCTATGAAGTTTCCAGATCTCTTATGTTTCTTGGAAGGTTCTCTTTCCAAATCCTTTCTAGCATACACCTTGGGGTCAAGCTATTGTTTTGCAGCTTCCTTTCTTTTTCATGACCTAGTGGCTAGAGGAGATGTTGAAGTTTCTCTCGATGTGGCAGTAGCTATCCCACCATCTATTTCACTTACAAGCTCTTCCTGAAGTCCCTCATAGGTCAAAGTGACCCCTTGTTGCTTTAGTTGGGAAATTTTCCCATCAATCCATTCTTTTGTTCTAGCCTCAATGAAATTGGTTAGAATATCAAAGTCATTGCTCATTCCAATCAATCAATGGTAGTGGTAGGTATATGATTGTAGTGTACCGAGGATCCATCACTTTGTTTTCATCTTCTCCCACCTAATCTAGTACTGGGAATAGGTTGACCTACTTTACAAAATATGTAGTCATCCACATATAGTGCCTCATCGACACCTCTATATCATCCTTATAGTTAGCCCAAAAATATTCAATATTATGCAAGTGGGTGTAATCAATTGTGACCATCTAATTTAGTTTGCTATAGGGGTCCATTCATGGCCTACCAATGTGGAACCTCAAGTGATATTTCATGAGCTCCTTGTCTGAGTTGTCTACACATCAGAAAGTGTGGAGTTCATATTTCCCTTGTCCAAAGGAAAGGGCATAAGGAATCCCTGCCTTATGCTTACCAGTTAGAAGGGCATGTTCTCACTGTAGCTACCGAGAGAGTTGTAACAAAATTATCCAGTCATTGGGATACTATGGTAGATTGTATGGTTTATCAGAAAATCCTTTAGCTCAGATGTAGGTAAACTTTGGATACTGGATGAACAGGAAGGAAAAATTCTTGAGGAAAGAATTAGCACTGTGGGGGCCTTTTCTCTCAAAATCATCCCCAAGCAGTTTGATGATATGACCTATGAAAGCGTCGTTGACCCTGCAATACTCTTTCCTAAAGTTTCTGAATTTTAGTTGAGGTTACTTATCATAAAATTTTAGCTCACTATCTAGTTCCTTGTCTAGAGCTCTGAACAAGGATCTATATTGCATCCTCTCGACCAATGAATAGACCAAGTAAGAATTCATAGAATCTAGAGGTCTTCTTCACAACCATAATTGCTCATGGAAGTAATCACTGATTATCCCATTCCAATAGAATATGGCCTCTCTCCAGAGGATCTCCTCTACAAAGTAAAGCATCCACTCTTATAAATAAGCTATAGAAGGAAGGCCCATTATTCTACCTAGCAATGTTACCAAGTCATGGTAATCTTCATAAAAGTCATTGCAAAAGAGCTCCTAGGGAAGCTTTGTAGCATTACCCCTTTTCTCTTTCAATCAATGTTGATTTAGAAGCCTTTTGCATTTTAGGGGGTTTTCGTCCCACGTCGCCTTGCAATCATTTATGGTTTGTACTTCCATATCTCTAAACGTAGGGATATGTAAGGTCATTGTTATTTCCTTTCCAAACATTTCATTTAAAATATTTCCATCTCTACCCACTATGGTTCTTGTCACTGGTTGATATGCCTCTCTACAGGCCATTACTAGCTCAAGGGTGACAAGAGCAAGAGGGAAGCCTACAACTTTGGCTAACCCACTACTTTTGATCAATCTTACACCCTTTATTGTGAGGTTGATTCAAAATCTTTCTTTGAATTATTCTATGTCCATTTGTCTAATGTTTGTATCAGAGATATCCTTCCAAATAGTGACCTCAAAGTTAAGAGGCTCCCCTTGGAAATTGTACTTCAATCTATCTTTGACTTCTTTTTCATGGGGTGTTTCAGCTAATTTATTTCATTTTCCTTTCTCCACAGCCTCTCCCGAAGGTCTTGCACCTGATTCCATATATTTTGTGGGAAAAAGAGAGGTGAGAACATTTGAGCATAAAAACATGGAAATGTTATCCAAATCCTTGCAAAATGATGTTAGATCAGGTAAAACATCATTCCAAGATCCTAACATGCCCTTTCAGATCATCATTAGTATGTTGCAGGAGGGAGCTTGATTAGTTTGGGCCCCAAGGGTCAAACTTCCCTAGCCTAATGGCTATTTTGGGGGAGCTACAAGAGGGATGCTTATAACAGCATGACCCCCTAGTTGTCCTGCCTCACCTTTGTGTTTTATCAATTTGAAGGGTTTGATAAGGAGAATGCCATATTTCATCATACAGGTCAAAGTCAATTTGATGATTTAAGGGCATTTCGATCATCATTTTGGCACTTAGAACTAGGAGGAAAATTTTTTGTTTGTAGTTAGCCATTCAAAATAGCTCTGGCAAGAAAACACTCTGGGGGTGATGTTCTGATGGGAAAGACCTATAGCTCTAGAGGATGGTGGCATCAATAACCTGGTCATTTAGGCATTTAGGGTTAGAGGAGGTAGATCTTCACTAAGTTATTTCCATTTGATATGACTAACATCATATGACATTTTGTTGGAGGTGGCCCAATACATCACGTATGGAAAGAGGTGCAATGTTCACGTTTACTTCATTGATCATTTCTTCAACAGCTGAGGTGAAGTCGAATTCCAAAAGATGGGAGGATGAAGATAGTTTTCCCTTTCATAATAGTTGGTATGGGATGGATTCCTGATGATTGAGGTCTAATAGAAGTGACCCATGATGGTTCAATTCTTTCAGTTTTTTAATTTTGGGTGGCTATAAATGAGCTGGGTCTTGGAGGTGGGAACATCGGATGATAGTGGCTACTAAGGATGATAGGTTTGGCACAGTGACCCACAGATAAAATTCCATGAGGTGGGACCTGAAGGCTACTTGGAACGTGGACATTCCCAATTCAATGGTACACAATGGATAAAGGAGCAAAGTCCAATAGTTGGATGGATGTGACCAGAATGTCATCACAGATTGGTGAAATGCCGACGAGATTTTGATGGAAGAAGTTTGTGAGGTAAATTCCAGGTCACACAGTGACTTGATATTTTACCAAGTTTAACCACGGGGTAATTGATGGGCCAAGGTCTAGTCAATGGAAGGTTGGGGCTAGAAAGAAATTTGGAATGATGAATCATGGGTGGTGTCTTGGGGATAGAAATATGTGAGGGAGGACCCACATAGCTTTGAGCCTTTAAGTTGCAAGGGGATAGGAGCTTCCCATGTTGGCGGATCCAAAAATTAGGTTCACCATTTGCAAGTTTCATTCATTTTTCTAATGGTGGTGATGACAATAGGAGATCATGGGCCCAAAGGATGCAAAAGATCTGGTTCATGAAGAACGGCAAGGATTCAAGATTCTGTGCTCATCTTGTAGGTGATTTTTGAAGTTTTTCTAGATTTGAGCACATGGGTTTTGTGCACTGTGGTTTTCTCTATCTAATTAATGTGTTCCTTCTCTTTTAATGAATGTGAAATATGAACCAGCTAAGAAAAATGTTGAATTGGTTGTCAGGCTTATTAGGCTTGAAGGCGACACTAGAAAATGGCTCTCTAATTCCTCTAATTTGCTTTGATCAAACTAACATGTGAAAATGACATTTCATAGCTAGCTATATATGGTCTTAAGTGAATTTAATGCCCCTAATTAATGCAAGTCCAATGGCCATCAGGTTGGTAAGCAGTAATTTCAAAAAATGACCACGAGAGCTTTGGGGTCCAATGGTTGGACGAATGTCGACCGATGGTAGTTAGATTGCATGGTGATGAATAGAGGTCCTCAGAGAGATTAGGCTCTGACAGGAAGAGAGCCTATAGGGAATAGCTTTTGGGAGATGACAAAGAAGCTATGGAAGTATAGGAGGGGCGACCTGGTAGGCACTAGTTTAAAATAATAAGGCAAACAACCAAATGGATTCCACAAGGACCAAGGACCTTTAAATTTGAGGGGGTGAAACATTGTCAACTTAAGATAAATTCTTTGGGACTAACTGACCATTTGAACACCAAATAGCAGGCACACAAAATGAGACAAAAACAAAAGTGACCTTGTAAGGCAAAGGAAAGAGAGGGTCCATGTTCTGAATAGGGCATTATGTTGAGGGCACAACACCATTCTCAGTATTATTAGTTTTAACATTTCTAGCATTCTCATGCCGAATTATGCATAACCACAGCTAGCAAAGAGTATTTGGATTTTATGACTCAGATATATGGACTAAATCAAGCTCATATATTCTTATGAATTGGTCAACGAGCATGGGATCATCAAGTAGAAGATAAAAGGGTATTTTCAAATGGATTTCAACATTCTGTCAAGTAAGGAGTGTGCAGATTCTCCTTTATGTTTTCTTATACCAAAAAATGCATCTAAGAGATCTTGACCTCTTTCTTTAATATGTATATACTCATCATCTTTGTCCTTAAAATAATGCATGAATTTTTTTGCAAGTTCATCCCATGAAGTTGTGGAATGTGTAGGAAATATGGAAAACCAATATTCGGTGAGATCTAATGTTCTAGAAAAAAGTCTCATGATAAAATCCTCTTCAATGATTTGATAATTCATCATTAAATCGATGAATTGTTGTAACTACATGCCTATTGATTCATATCCCTTAAAGTTTGGAAAAATATTTTTTTTACATCCAAATGGATGGGATGTGGATAACATTAGATATTATTTAAGAATGGTCAATAAAGGTCTAAGACATACATGTTTCTTTGTAGAAATGGTTGGAACTTCTGACTATTTTAATGAGTGGCCTGATATTAATAATGCCCAACGTGTTCATTGTATTTAGGAGGGATATGATAAGCATTTGTGTGATTTGAGGCTTGTGGTGTAAAGGTGTTTAGTAGTGTATAATAAGCATTATTTCCATTGCTGAAATTCTCAATTGTACCATAATGTGTATGGGGTAAAGAATAATTGCTATACATGCTTCAACCTTTTACTCTGATTGGAAGTGTTGTAATTTGAAATTTCTTTTTGCACTCTTCATCAATTTTTTTTTATAGAGTTGCCACTCACTTTTTGAAAAGTGAGAAAATGGTAGTAATGAGATGTGTTTGATTTTATTCCCAACAGAATCACTTTTCCTCAAACATATCAACTATGAATCTCTCTTCAGCGAGTCTTTATGATGGTCTTTAACTAGATGCAACTAAGAACCTCCCTAGAAGAGTTGCCAATTTTTTGGGTCTCAAAAATGAAAGTTTTGAACCTTAAGAGGGTGCTAGTCTCTTAGTACATTTTTGGCTAATGAATAGGGTGAATATGATTGATAACCCCCTGCTCTTTAGGCTATGCTAAACCAAGGTGGGTATACCTAAATGATAATGAAAATTTGAATGTTTAAATATGGTCTCTAATTTGGGAAATCTATTCACAATTGCATGTGGACATGAAATAGATGACAAGCTAATAACTAATTCCTATTGTCAATGTTTTGAGAATCAAATTAATGAGTAAAGTTTGTATAAAATGTTCTAAATATGACTAGGACCTAATCATGTTGGGCGAATGCAATTGGATTTGTGTGATGATGACGGAGAAAGCTATGTAAAGTAGGTGAATCTACTTCTTAGCTTAACTCTAACTTGTTGGGCACTTTGGTTGTTTGCACCTTGTACAAACGTGAAGGTTTGTTAGTTACTGTACTCTTCTTTATGAATCCTAGCATTATTCTCCCAAATTACTATGATATCATGAAAGGATTTTTAATTCTTAACTTGAGGGAAACTAATCAGAATAACTAATTTAAAAGGATTTTAATCCCTAATAGGAACCAATTAAAATGATTTATTTGAAAGGAATTTAATTCACCCTAGCTAGAACCCAATAAAGAAAACCACACAACAACAACAAATGTGTCCTAAACCATTTTATGAATTTGAATAATTAAGGAGAACCACTTTGGATATAGCACAACATATAGAAATGAATATTAACACAACAACTGAACACTAGAAATAGATCACTGATTATGAATAGTCTTCTCCATTATATTGCTTCAAAAGATATACATTAATTGGTTTCTTAAATATGGAAATGAATGAGTGGAATGTAATATACTAATGGATGAACCTATCTAATACTACTAATTATGATTCTAACCTACTATCTAGTTATTAATGATTGATGATTTCATTTTACATATATACATTACATTTATAGGGCTATGACTCTTCATACGTCCATCTACTGCAACCCTTCATTCAATTAATTATCTTTTACAAATTAAAATACTTTAATTTTAAATTCATTGTCTTCTAAAAATTAATTTTGATTTATTATCTCCAACACTTTCATTTTGACCCAATAAATATGTCTTTCACATAAAAATAATTACCCGTAACTTCATTAGTGAAAAATATTCCACCTCCTAGTGCATATATTTTATAAATTTCAACTTTTATACTTTTCATGGGTAAAATAATTATCCACCTTATAATCCTTTTGATGAAAATATTTTAATCTTCCATTTCATATTATTATGTATCCCAAAATAATGTTATGCCTCAACCTTCATTATTATTTTAAATAAATTTCATTTAATACTTTACATCCTGCATCCAAATAATATCCTTCACAATAGCCATTATAGGGAATGAATTAGTAAATTACTCCTTAAAAGTGTTAGCCATATTCACACTTTACCATAATCGGAGGATTGGATGGACATGTGTTACACTCTTATATATAATAAATCATCTCACTCATGAGGTCTTCAAGCTGATCGTTTATCTTTTTCGAGGCATCAAAAGGATAGTGTATCATCTCTTGCTGATACACTTAAGTCTCCTCAATGTAATTTACCTCATGCTATCAAATGCTTATCATTCTATTGGTGATAAATTTGCAATGACTCCCAATGATATGGCCTCATCTCTCCGATAGCATTTAGGTTTTTTGACTAGTTATTTTGCAGTGATATGCAAGAAATGTTTTGAGACACCTGCTCATTATTTGTGGGTATGGTAATATGTAGAGCTCCATCACTTTGACCTTATCACACTATGTTATAGCATTCAATTTTTTTCATTTGGATGCTTTCTCTATGTTTGATACTTTGAAGATCTCTTTGTAGCATGTGAATTTGTTCAACAATTTCAACCTGCATGTTTCTACTATGATGCTCAATCTCATAGGATTCCACTTGTTCCTTCTCAACACTCATTTGTAATAAAATTTTGGAATGTCTTGGTCATAGGGAAGCCATAGTCTCTTAACCTTGAATAGGGAATGATAGCCAATGGCATGCATCTTTCCAAATGTATGCTTGCATGTAAAATATATGCATTGCAAGGATCCTCTAAGCTTTAACATAATAAACACAACAAAACTCTCATCACTGTATTTGTAAAACCATAAGGAATGTCCTTTTGGATCATACATCTCTCAAAAATCTTGAATCCTCAACTCTAGCTTCTTTCTATGCACTTTAATTTCATGAAGGTTCCCTCCAAAATATTATTCTCCCTCCCCCTATCCTAAATAGTGTAGCTAGCTTGATACATATCGATTGAATTGATTAAATATGGAGTTTTTGATGTTCTTTGGTAACTCTATAGGGTTTCAATACTACACAAAATATGGTGAGCTCCTGTGTATGTCATGATGTGAGCTCGTATAGCAAACAAAGAAGATTATACCATCATCTTGGTTATATTTCCCATGGATTAGTTCAAAATATAGATCTTAATTTTCAATAATGTGATCCTAATATATTAATCCTCCATTGTATTGTAGTTGTGAGTAGCTTCCTAATCCTTTTACAAATTTATTTGAATATCCTTCATTGAATATAAGACTGCCATCATGCTTTTCATTTCAAAGTAAATTACATCTTTATACAATTACTTTAGTTTTTCCAATATGCTCTTCACTTTTCTGCTACGTCAATATGGTATTTTGCAGCATCAAGCAGATAATTACATGTAACTCTATCTTCTTCACATAAAATCCATGTGTATGAGGGATTTTCCACATTATTTTATAACTCTGAGAACAATCTTCTTCATTTATTCACATGGGAGAAAATTCCCCTTCACAAAGGTTTAGGGATAGAAAAAAAACTTCCAATACTCTAACGTGCTACATTCTCTACAAGAGCAACAAGAGATAATGTAGTGATAGTTCTCACCTTTTAATTCTCATTACTAAGATCATTCTCCTTCACAAGAATATCTTATAGTGGACCTTTGATATTTTTTCTTTAATTCTCTAAAAGATAACTCTTTATGGGTACTGTTCATACTAATCTTTAGTTATCCTATAAGGTGAAAATGCATTACTCTTTGTCATGCTTATCGTGATCATGCAACTAATTCCTAATTCCCTCACTTTCACGCTTGTTACAAGATGGTTGACCTTTGGTATTTTCATAGTGACTTAATTGTCTTATCCTTCTACAAGAATGTTCTATTGCTTGTAATATTTTTCCATTACTCAGTTGTGATGTAAAACATGAATAATATAGATCACTTTATCTGCATTGCACAATACTCCATGTATAAGAAGATTCAAGGTATGTCTTATTCATTTTCTCTCATGTGTCTTGAGGAATAGGTAGACATTTTTATATAATCAAATTATTGTTTTCATTTTGAAACTCAACATTATAGGTATGTCTTTTGTTCTTTCTTGATAGTCTATTGACCCCATGAACTACTTTTCATTTCTCAAACTCTTAGTATGAATCTTTCCCATACATGGTATGAACCTTGATACTATTTCCAATGTATGTTGCTCCTTCCCTCTAATTTTCATAAGCATAGTTCTTTGTGATTTGTCTTTGGAGTCATCCTAAAGTTACATAAATTGTGTAGACCTTATCCTTTTTACAATTAATCCATTAGAAATTTGGATTGCATCCCAACCTGGTGTGGGTAGTAATTTGGCCTTTCATACTTGGATCAAAATAGGTGAAGTGGCCTCTAGAATTGGTTTGGGAAACCTATCAAACATTCTCCTAAAGCCATGAAAATCCATCAACATGTTGATTTATTATAGTTTGAGAGCATATTTGTCAAACACATTGGCATGAACTCACCAGGATTATGAACTGTTAACACTCAAATTTTCCTACATGGCATTTTCTAAAAAAATTCACCAGTTAAAACTCAAATGGAACCCACCAACTTGCCACTTTGAAAAAATATCAAATCTGATTTTGGAAAGCTTACACCCTAGAGATTATTCCATTTATGTTAGATGAACATGTAGTAAAAAGGGTTTTTCATCAATCTTTTTCCTTTACAAAATATTAAATGTTAAAGTGTCCTTTGTGAACACTTTTTTGGAATGCAATCAAAAAAACTATGCAAAGTCCATTAGGTTTTTGTTTTGAAAAAATACCAAATGAGATGCTAAGGCTCTAACAATAGGCATGAAGGTAGCTTGAGGTGGGAAGAATCTAAAATGCTAGCTAGTTTTTCATGAAAATCTATCAGTTGATAAATTTTGGTCTCCAAAGTTGGTATCCTTGACAAATCTTACTATGTTTAGACAACAAACCTTTTATGAACCTTTCAATTTGGTGTTTCAAAAATTCATGAAATTAGGTCATGGGAAGTTGAGATCAGGTGGACACACTTTCATATTGTTAGAATTGGCTATGGATGCCACCCAAGATCTATGGACCAAATGGAAAGCACTAGAAAGAGAGAATTGATATGACAAGAATAAACTATATTCAATGTCATTAATATGATATGACTGATTATGATTATGATTGATTACAAATGAGAGAGACCCCTTGGTTATATAGCCAAGGTGAGAACATAGGAGGGCATAAGATTATGACAAGTGTCAGAATCTTATGACATGAGACAACTAGGAAAACTTATCACTCCACCAAAGATGGAGAGATAATCACATGATGTGTCCACAAAAGGTGGAAGTGATGAGATAATGACATGTCAAGTCCACCAAAAGTGGAGATTCTCCAACAACCTCCTATGTGGTCCTTAAGTAAACTTAACTAAGGTGTAATTATGACCTAGGACAAGGTACAAGACATTTAATTACACCAACACCCCACCTTAAGTGCAACTTAGGGAGAATGTACACAAAAGTAAACAATGCAAGATGGGTCCCGACTACTAGGCCATGTTAGGTACCCATGTACAAACAATGCAATCAATGCAATCTCTCACAAGTGAGGAAAGGGAGAAAACCTCATGGGACAAAACTCCCCCTCAAAAGAGAGATGAAATACAAAATAGAAATGCTCTCAATGAAGAATGAGAAGGTAAAAACCCCATGTGAGGAAAAAGACCCCCCCATAAGAGAGAAGTAGAAGAGAAGCAAGGTAGCCCCCCCTCAATGTTGAGTCTCCTGCAAGAATGGTAGAAGCTCGACATTGAATGCTAAAGATGATCCAATCTCGCCAAACAATTTTCCTCCCCTTAGGAAGAAACAAAACCAAGGATGTATGCAAGATGTCAAGATGTATGATGTGCGATGATGTCTCTGAAGCATGCTCAAGTGTCTCCATGTCGATGCAGAAAGCTGAACCACTCCAATCAGGCGTTCTAGGCCACACTGCTGAAGAGTACAATCCAACATCTAGTAGAGATGAATGTAGAGCACTATCCAAAGACAAAGATATCCCCTCTAAAGACAAATAAGCCTCCTCCAAATGCTGTCCAAAAGAATCCACACTCACGCCAATCTGCGAAGAATGATCATGTAGAGAATGAACAAGAGGGTCAAGGTGTTCCCTCACAACAACTGTGCAAAGGAATACAACCGAGATGAATGATCAACCACCCCAGTAGCAATGACATCTCGACTCTCCAAGTCACAAATGATAACCAAATCAGGAGTGAACTCCACAGTTCTCCCATCTCCACCATGTGTAATCTGATATATGGAAAGTAGATTGTTCATCAAATGAGGAACACACAAGACATCCTGAAAAGTGTTCTCCCCAATGCTAATAGATCCCTTCCCTGTTACACTCATATATGTGTCGTTTCCCATCAAGATAGGAGACATTGAACAAGGTTGAAATGAAGAGAAGATAGTTTGTGAAGAAGCCATATGATGTGATGCTCCTGAATCTAGAAGCCATCTCCCTGATCCTGGACTTGAATTAGCACAAAGAGCTTGTCCTTTATATCCTGATATATATGTTTGACCTTTTTCCTTTTTAGACTGTTTTGAAGTAGAAGGAGAAGAAGATTCAGACATTCTAGAAGGAAAATCAATGTGATTATTTTTTAGAAGACTTTTCAACTCATCAATGTCCTTCTTATAACAATAATGTTCTTCATGTCCATCCTTCTTGCAATATGCACAAAAAGGTCTCTCCTTCTTAGATGATTCTCCTTTTGAAGAAGATTTTTTCTTTGATTGATCTGAATGTGGATTATCCTTTACTTGATCTAAATGTTGATTATTCTTTGCTTTCTTCTATTTCTTATCTGATTTTGATTCTTTCACCTGATTAACCAACAATGCCTGAGATTTAGAAGTCTTGATGAGACCCATTGAGATAAGCTTTTGTTGCTCATGTATCAACATCTCAGAAAATCCTGTAAATGAAGGTGTGGTATATGCAGATCCCATAGTCAATCTATGAGTATGAAACCTAGAAACAAAAGAAGCATAATCAGGACCAAGTTTGTTCATTGTATTGTACACCAACTGGATGTCCTTCTTATCAATTCCACATGCTTTACATTGCTCTTTTAGATCTTTGACCTTAGTGATGTAGTCTTGGATGTTGTCAAAGTTCTTAGGATCAAGATTCATCAAATCATTATCAATTTGATAGCCTCTTACTTCATATTTTGTACCATACAATGTTTTCAATTTTTCCCAAGCTTCATGAGAATTTTTACATGATTCAATCTGAAACAACAAGTCTTGAGAAACTAGTCTACGAAGACACCCAAGAGCTTTGGCATGTTTGATCATCCATTTTAACTTTTTCTCATCATCAATAGGTTCAGGTACCTTATTTTCAACATATAGAGAGTGACCTTCTGTCATTAGTATATTCCATGCATTTTGATGCCATGTTGAATAATTATATGATGTGAGCAAAGGAACCTTAGAATGATCCATGAGAATGAAAGAGCAAAGCAAACAGATCAAAATAATGCACCAAGAGACCCCCCCCAAATCACTCAATCAAGAAACCCCCCAAGAAATATATGATTTGGCACTTTATATTTAGTGCATTTACAGTTGCTAGATGCCAAAAACAAGCTAGACTTGATCTTAGTGCTTACAAATGCCAAAATAGGCCATAGTATCAAGTATAATTTTTGGTACAAAATGAGATCAATCTGATTATACCACTGAAAAGTACACAAAAAATTATGCACTTTCAAAAAAAATTTCACTCAAAAATGTTACCGTAGGAGCAAGTTATGAGCTCCCGAAGTTCCAAAAATGAGGACGAAGCAGCAATACCTATGAGAATCTACAAATTAAACCAAAAACTGATTGCACCAGTGCGTAGAGCATGAAATTCTAGCTCAAATAAAAAAAAATTGCTCAGAAAAAGGACTTAAAATGACTGAGATATTGAGCTTTAAAGTTAGACTGCAAAATCCAAAATGCAAATGGTGAGGGGGTAGAAAAATTTCAAACTGTGCTGACATCACGCTGACGCATTGCTGATGTCAACATTTCAAGCAATTAAATTTGATGTCTTGCAGACCGTCAAAAAAGAATATTCTCCTTTGTGGAATATTCGCTGATTTTTGGCTTAAAATTGATGGTTATGAGCCCGTCACCGTCGGCGATGTTTAACCGGAATATTCTAGAGGGTACTGGAATATTCTAGCCAGAATCTTCACATGCTGCCCGTTTTCTGAACCTGCCAGAATGTTGACTGGCCAGTATTGTGTGATCCCGCCCAGAATTATTTAGAGCGACCGCCGGTGGTGGAATGTAAGGCCCGTTGGTGGAGAGAGGGTGCTACAGTGGCGCCACGTGGCACCCACAAAGGGGCCTGGTACTGCCGCGGTTGTACTATGTGGTAGGGTATAGCAAACTGTGCATTCCAGTCTGCCCTCTGCAGAATAAAAACTTTGTATTTTTTTTTAAATTTTTTATTTTTACAATACAATTTGAAATAAAATTGCGATTTTTTTTTTTTTTTATAAACTATAAAAATGCCGACGGAATAAAAAATATTATTATTATTTTTTTCAGAAATCATACCGTTGAATATTAATGGCGACCTGGGGGGCCGTACAGCTCTCCGAGCAAAAAATTTTTGCCTCACCGGACAACTGCTCCGAATCGAACGATTTGACAGTCAATCTTAGGGTTTTTGGCCCTTCTGGACGCGATGGCAGGGTCGGATTTGACCCAAAATGCTCCAAAATTGCAGCAACCTTCTGGATCTAGCAACCACTCTTCAGCTTCAAACCCTCATAGATTTGGCCTTGTAGCTCCGATTTGGATGAAACAAAAGGAAAAATCAACTTTCTCGAACCTTCCGGACACAATGGTGAGCTCAGATTTGCACCAGCAAGCTCGGATTTGAACCTACAACAAAGAGCCACGAATGGAACCTCCTCAGATCTGGAATCTCTCTTCAGAAAATGACTCTCCAATGGCTCCAAACATGCTCTGATACCATGTTAGAATTGGCTATGGATGCCACCCAAGATCTATGGACCAAATGGAAAGCACTAGAAAGAGAGAATTGATATGACAAGAATAAATTGTATTCAATGTCATTAATATAATATGACTGATTATGATTATGATTGATTACAAATGAGAGAGACCCCTTGGTTATATAGCCAAGGTGAGAACATAGGAGGGCATAAGATTATGACAAGTGTCAGAATCTTATGACATGAAACAACTAGGAAAACTTATCACTCCACCAAAGATGGAGAGATAATCACATGATGTGTCCACAAAAGGTGGAAGTGATGAGATAATGACATGTCAAGTCCACCAAAAGTGGAGATTCTCCAACAACCTCCTATGTGGTCCCTAAGTAAACTTAACTAAGGTGTAATTATGACCTAGGAAAAGGTACAAGACATTTAATTACACCAAGACATATGATACATGAACATGTTTGTGAAGTGATTTTGGTGTGAAGCTGGATCAGTTTTTTCAAAGTAGGACTTTAAGGCAGATTTCACCAGTGTACTTCTGGGTGCTAAAATCAATTTTCTTATTATGTGAGCCCTAAATTATGCCAAGATTTGTATGAAATTTTAGACTACAACTATGGCTCTGTCTAGAGATGTATACCTCTTGTGGGAATAGCAAGAATCCAGGTCTCGAGGGAAGCAAACTGAATGCCTTACTCATTGGGTAGCAGGCTCACATTCATTCTCTACGTTGAACTATTATGATTTGCAAAATTACACCAAAACTGATGGCTCAAGGCCACCCAAAAAGGAAGGCCTTTATTTAACTCTTTCATAGACCTTGTTCTGATATGATTTCATCACGTTCCTCTTGAAAATATTCATACAATCTACCCTATTATATCCACTGCCATTGGAAACTTTCAAGATGACACCATGTTCAACACTGTCCATATTTCCTTTTCCATTCTATGATTTATACTTAGACATAATTTAAAAATTGTTACTATCATGTGACAAACTCATACCCCATTCATTATATCGAGAAATTTTATTCTTAATGCCAAATTATCCACCATTTTGGTCAATATCATGCATCATGAAATGGTTTTCCAACTGAACTAAAAATCTTCATAGCTGAAGTCATTAAGCTTCACTTCATCATAAGTTTACATAGATGATCTAAAATATAATATGGATTTTGATGCAAACTATGCGAACAACTTCTAAGTGTATGGGAAGAAAAACAATTGTGCACATTCATGTTGCTAACCCTATTATTTGAATGCTTCTCACATGGGTCTGAGAAGTCTGCCATATGAACATCTTTTGAGATAGCTGAATCTGAGATATTTTCAGCATCTTGCATATTATTAATTGGTAGTGTTGAAATTTCCTTATTCATAAAGTCATCATCATGTACATTTGAACCAACTGATGTTGAGCATGTATTATCCATGATATCTGAATCAATGCCATTCTCAAATATCTCAAATTCTAATTTATATATCTCCTCTTGAATAGGGATAAACATAAAATCTTGATCAGCTTTGAGAGTTTTATCATAATTGTCACACAAAGTGCTCTCACTTTTAAACAAAATGCATGCTAGACATGAAACTTCCAAATCATTCCCATGTGTATATCTTTGATATTCCATACTTAGAAAATCAGAAATTTTTTCATAGCTGATTGAACATGCCTCTTAATCCATCTCATTGTAACTATAATTTTCACCCTTTTCATATTTAGGGAACTCAAATACATCAACTTCATCAGCATAGTCATCTTCTTCACTAGTTGATACATCATTTCCTTCACTTGAAAGTGTTTCATACTCATCATAGAATGAATTTCGATAGTCATGAGAATCATGTTCTACAACATCTTGGAAAAATGTCCTTTGATATTCTTCTTGTGATTTGATCATACAATGAGTTTGAAAAAATTTAGAACCATTTTTAGGTGTGCATTTTTCTTCTTTATTAATTGTGTCATCATGGTACTCAACTGCCAATGGATGTATTATTTTTTTACTGTCGAATGGACATGCTTCTTCTTCCACATTTTTTGTTGCTTTTTCCTTTTGATCTCCATTAAAATTGCAAGAACTAGTTAGTTACAAATCAAGATCCATAGGTTTATCATCAAAATCTGAATTTTCAATGGATTCCTCCTAACATGCACTATTCTCACAGTCACAATCAAATATGCAAGAGAGACCCTCTATATCTTCATCTTCATCATGCAGAATATCATAGCAACTATTTTCACTTTCAGACAAATCCTCGATGAATTAATGACAGTCATTTCCTTCTTCATTGTTGAAGAGAAAACTGTCCCTTTTTGTTTTAGCTTCTAATTATTTATTGTCAATGTTATGACAACACATACATTGTTGCACCTCTATTCCATTTGAATCATGGTTGATATATTCCTTAGAGAGTGTTTTTCCAACAACATATTCAATACTGAAATCATCCTCCAAGGTGGAAATTCGGTCTTCAATAATTTTATCTTCAATTAATTCTGAAATATCATCATTGATAATTTCACTTGCACATGCTTCTTCTATTGGGTGCATTGTTTATTTAGTTTCTCCATATTTATCCATACCATTCTCTGTGATATCAGTTTTAACATTGCTAGCATGCACATGCCTAATTATCCATAGCCACAACTCCTCAAGAGTAGTTGGCTTCAATGACTTAGACCAATGAACTAAATCAATGTCATATATTCTCATGAATTGTTGAATGAGCATGGGATCATTGGGTAGAAGATCAAAAGGTATTTTCAACATTTTGTCAAGGAGCATGTATATTATCATTTATGTCTTATTATGCCCAAAAATGCATCTAAGAGATATTGACCTCTTCCTTGAATATGCACATACTCATCATCTTTGTCCTTAAAATAATGCATGAATTTATTTGCAAGTTCATCCCATCAAGCTATGGAATGTGTAGGAAAGATAAAAATCTAGTATTTAGAAAGATCTTCTAATGTTCTAACAAGGAGTATCATGATAACATCCTCTTCACTGAATTGATAATTCATCATTTTATCTATGAATTTTTGTAATTACACGCCTATTGATTCAGATCTCTTAAATTTTGGAAAAAATATTTTTTACATCCAAAGGGACAGGATGTGGTTAACCTTGGATATTATTGAAGTTCAAAGGTCCATAAAGGTCTGATACATACATGTTTATTTGTGGACATGGTTGGCATTTCTGACTATTTTGATGAGGGGCTTGGTATTGATAATGCCTGACATGTTGATTGTATATAGGAGGGACATGATAAGAATTTGTGTGATTTGAGGCTTGTGGTGTAAAGGTGTTTTGTTGTGTATAATAAGCATTGTTTCCATTGCTTAAATTCTCAATTGCACCATAATGTGTATAGGGAAAAGATTAATTGCTATACATGCTTCAACCTTTATCTCCAACTAGAAGTGTTGTAATATGAATTTTTTTCTCACTTTCCATCAAATTTGTTTTTTATAGAGTCGCCACTCACTTTTTCAAAAGTCAAAAAATGGTAGTAATGAGGTGATTCTTGATTTTATCCCTAGTGGAATAACTTTTCCTCAAATTTCTCAACTATGAATCTCTCTTAAATGACTCTTTATGATGATCTTTAAATCAATATAACTGAGCATCTCTTTAGTCGAGTCACCAATCCATTAGGTCTCAAAAATGTAGGTTTTGAACCTTAAGAGGGTTTCAGTCTCTTAGTACATTTTCGGCTAATGAATGTGGTGAATATGATTGATAACCCCATACTCTTCAGGCTCTACTAAACCAAGGCATGCATACCTAAATGATAAGGAAGACTTGAATGTTTAGATATGTTCTCCGATTTGGGAAATCTATTCACAATGCCATGTCGATGTGAAATAGATGCCAAGATAATAACTAATTCCTAAAATCAATATTTTGAGAATCAAATGAATGAGTAAAGTTTGTATAAAATTCTAAATATGACTAGTGCCTAATCCTATTGGGAAAAAGGAGTCAGATTTGTGTGATGATGATGGAGATAGATATTTAAAGTGGGTGAATCTACTTCTCAACTTAACTCTAACTTGTTGGGCACTTTGGATGTTTGCAACTTGTACAAATGTGCAAGTTTCTTAGTTACTGTACTCTTCTTTATGAATCCCAGTGTTATTCTCCCAAATTAGTATGATATCATGAAAGGATTTGTAATTCTTAACTTGAGGGAAACCAGTCAGAATAACTAATTTGAAAGGATTTTAATCCCTCACAAGAACCAATTAAAATGAATTATCTAAAAGGAATTTAATTCACCCTATCCAAAACCCAATCAAGAAAACCACACACCAACATCAAATGTGTCTTGGAAAATTGTATGAATTTGAATAATTAAGGAGAACCACTTTGGAGACAACACAAGAACATATAGAAATGAATATTAATACAATAGTTGAACACTGGAAATAGATCACTGATTATGAATATTCTTCTCCATCATATTGCTTCAAAAGTTATACATTAATTGTAAAAGTATTTGAAATATGGAAATGAATGAGTGGATTGTAATATACTAATGGATGAACCTATGTACTACTACTTATGATGATTCTAACCTACTATCTAGTTATTCATGATTGATGATTTCATTTTATATATATATACATTACATTTTGAGGGCTATGACTCTTTGCACATTGTCCATTGCAACTCTTCATTCAATTAATTATCTTCAGCAAATTAAAATACTTTAATTTTAACTTCATTGTCTTCCCATGAAAATTAATCTTGATTTTTTATCTCCAGCACTTGCATTTTCATCGAATAAATATGTCTTTCACATAACAATAATTACTTGTAACTCCTTTGGTGAAAAATATTCCACCTCCCAGTGCATATATTTTATAAATTTTACCTTTTATACTTTCCATTGGTAAAATAATTATCCACCTTATAATCCCGTCAATAAAAATATTTTATTCTTGCACTCCATATTATTATGTATCCCAAAATAATGTTATACCATGGCCTTGATTATTATTTTAAATAAATTTCATTTAACACTTTGTATCTCGCATGCAATTAATATCCTTCAGCATATCCATTATGAGGAATGAATTAATAGATTACTCAAAAGTTTCAGCCACATTCACAATTTTCCATCATCAAAGGATCATAGGGACATTTGTTTCACTCCTACCAATAATCAATCCTCTGAATGATGAGTTCTTCAAACTAATTATTTTCTTTTTTCGAGGCATCAGAGGGATAGTGTATCATCTCCTACCAATACACTTAAGTCTCCTCGATGTAACTTCTATCAGGCTATCAGATTCTTCTCATTCTATCGGTGATACTTTGAAGTGACTCCCAACGATATGGAATGGTCTCTCCGATAGAATTTAGGGTTTTTGACTTGTTATTTTGTAGTGATGTGCAGGAAATATTTTAAGACACCTGCTCATTTTTTGTGGGTATGGTAATATGTAGAGCTCTATCACTTCTTCAACCTTATCACACTATGTTGTAGCATTCAATTTTTGGTGTTTGGATGCTTTCTCTATGTTTGGTACTTTAAATATCTCTTTGCAGCATGTGAATTTAATCAATGATTTCAACTTATAGGTTTTTACTGTGATTCTCGATCTCATAAGAGTCCACTCATTCCTTCTCAACACTCATTCATAACAAAATTCTGCAATCTCTAGGTCAAAGTAAAGCCACAGTCTCTTAACCTTGAATAGGGAATGAAAGCCAATGATTGACATCTTTTCAAATGTTTTCTTGCACACAAAATCTATGCATTGTAAGGATCCTGTAATCTTTAACATAAAAAAAACAACAAAACTCTTACTACTATATTTTAAAAACCATAAGGAGCTTCCTTCTAGATCATAAATTTCTCAAAAACCACAAATCCTCAACTCTAGCTTCTTTCTATGTGCTGCAATTTTCTGAAGGTTGCCTCCAAAACAATTATTCTTGCTCTTCCCCCTATCCTGAATAGTGTAGCTAACTTCATGATATACATGTTGACTAAATTGATTAAATGTGGAGTTGTCAATGTTCTTTGCTAACTCTCTAGGGTTTCAATACTACACACAAAATATGGCAGGCTCTTATGTATATCATGAAGTGAGCTTGTATAGCGAATAGAGAATTTAATACCATCATCTTGGTGATATTTCTCATGGATTAGGTCAAAATATAGATCTTAATTGTCAATAATATGATCTTGCTATATTAATCTTCCATTATATTGTAGTTTTGAGAATCTTCCTAATCCTTTCATAAATTTATTTGAATATCCTTCACTAGCTATAAGTCTGCCATCATGGTCTTCATTTCATAGTAAATTGTGTCTGCATATAATTACTTTAGTTTCTCCAATATGCTCTTCTCTTTTTTGCTGCTTCACTATGGGATT
The DNA here is from genome assembly GCA_007258455.2 of Sequoia sempervirens. Classification (NCBI taxonomy): domain Eukaryota; kingdom Viridiplantae; phylum Streptophyta; class Pinopsida; order Cupressales; family Cupressaceae; genus Sequoia; species Sequoia sempervirens. The sequence continues at coordinate 8,683,243 of VDFB02256132.1, forward strand.
TTACAAGGACAAATAGATAATTAGATGTAACTCTATCTTCTTCTCATCAAATCCATGTGTATGAGGGCTTTTCCACATTGTTAAATAACTCTAAGAACAATCTTCTTCATTTCTTCACATGGGAACAAATTCCCCTTCACAAAGGTTTAGGGACAAAATAAAAACTTCCAATACTCTAAGGTGCTACATTCTCTACAAGAGTAGAAAGGGATAGTGCAATGATAGTTCTCACCTTTTAATTCTCATTATTAAGATCATGCTCCTTCATAAGAATATCTTAAAGTAGCCCTTTGACCTTTTGCTTTAATTCTCTAAGAGATAACTCTTTATGGGTACTCATCATACTGATATTTAGTTATCCTATAAGGTGAAAATGCACCACTCTTTGTCACACTTATGGTGATTGTGCATCTGATTCCTAATTCCCTCACTTTCATGCTTGTTACAAGATGATTGAGCTTTGGTATTTTCATAGTGACTTAACTATCTTATACTTCTAGAAGACCATTCTATTGGTTGTAATATGTGTTTGTCACTCATTTTTTATGAAGAAACATGAATAATATAGATTAATTTATTGGAATTGCCCAATACTCCATGTATAAGAAGATTCAAGCTATGTCACATTCATTTTCTCTCATGTGTCTTGAGGAATTGGTAGACTTTGTTCTATCACCTTCAAATTCTTTTTTTCAAACTAAAACTTTACATTATAGGTATGTCATTTGTTCTTTGTTGATAGTCTATTTACCCCATGAACTACTTTTCATTTCTCAAACTCTTAGTATGAAGCTTTATCATACATGGTATGAACCTTGATGCTATTTCCATTGTATGTTGCTCCTTCCCTCTAATTTTCATAAGCATAGTTCATTTTGATTTGTCTTTGGAGTCATCCTAAAGTCACATCAATTGTGTAGACCTTATATTTAATACAATTACTCCATCATAAATTTTGGTTTGCATTCAAACCTGATGTGTTTAGTCATTTCTCCTTTCATACTACGATCAAAATAGGTCAAGTGGCCTCTGAAAATACTTTGGGAAACCTATCAAACATTCTCTTGGAGCCATGAAAATCCATCATCATGTTGATTTATGATAGAAGAGATTTTTTCAAATGGATTACCATGAAGTCACTAGGAATGTGAACCATTAACACTCAAAGTTTCCTACTTGACATTTTTTGAAAAATTGTACCTATTAAAACTCAAATTGAACCCACCAACTTGCCACTTTGAAAATATATCAAATCTATTTCTAGAAATTTGTCACCTTGGATATTAGTTCATCTAGGTCACATGAACATGTAGGTAAAAGATTTTTTTGTCAATCCTTTCCCTTTACAACATATTGAATGTTAAAGTGTCCTTTGTGAACACCTTTTGGGACTATACTTAGAAAAACTATGCAAAGTCCATTTGGTTTTGATTTTGTAAAAATACCGAATGAGGTGTTCAGGCTCTGAAAATTGGTATGAATGTAGCTTGAGTTGGGAAGAATATGAAGTTCTAGCTGGTTTGTCATAAAAATATTTCAGTTGATAATTGTTGGTCTTCAAATTTGGTCTCCTTGAAAGATCTTACTATGTGTAGACAACAAACCTTTTCTGAACCTTTCAATTTTGTGTTTCAAAATTTTGTGAAATCAAGTCATGGGAAGCTAAGATCAAGTGAAAACACTTTCATATGGTAGGTGAACATGTATGTTTGTGAAGTTATTTTGGCATTTTCATTATGAGATCCCTAAATTGTGCCAAAATTTGTATTAAATTTTAGGCTCCAACATGGTGGACAGTGAAACTATATTTATCTCTAATACTTTTTTTTTCAATGCTCATAAAAGAACCTCTATTTAATCACAAAATATGAGCATTGCTTCATGAAATTGTCAACTAATACCAATTTTCCTAGCATTTGGACCCCATATTGATAATGAACTAAGATGGTCTAACTCCCTATCTTTCAATCTCACGTGAAGCTCACAACAAAACCCTTAGTTTCTTACTTTTATAGTGAGTTAATTGATTCCTATCAAAACACTACCCCTTTAGTATCATTTGTGCACAGTAGTGTTATAATGCTACATTCTCCTCTCAAGGCTAGATTTGATATAAGAACTTTATTCACTAAACCTATTCAAGATTTCACTTTCATTATGTATATGCTTGATATGGTACTCACTGCATTCAGTAATTTTCACTCAGCATTATTCATTTAATTTGCATAGTCTGATATCTCTGCAACCAACTCATTACAATGTTCTTCAATGCAACCCTGAAAACCACTAAAAGAAGCATGTTTTCAAGAAAAAATGGCATGAGTACCTTTATTAAATCAGTCGATTTCTTACTTCACTTGTCTCACATGTATAATAACGAAACCCCAACTATCATATGTACTAGGTCGAAGATGATATCATAACATGTAACATGAACTAGCTCTAGCTTTCCAAATCATACATTACTATGTTTTGTAATTTGTATTGTCACAACACATTTGAAGGATATGTCTCTATTGAGTTTAGAGGCACCAAATCTCCCAAATGTATAGAATCAAATCTCCCTTCAAAGTGCTAGCTTTGCATGACATATGACTATGGAATCTTTATCTCTTTTATCAATTCAAGGAAATGAAAGACTATGTAATGAAAATCAATAGGAAACAACAATGATGCAATGGTCTTTGCACTAGGTGCTGAGAAAACCACCTATAATGTCCATTAGATGAGATTCTCTTGATTTCCAAGGCCTCAATAATGGTCAATATAATCCAACCTTCTAACTAGTAGCCTTAATCTGATCACAAAGAGAGCAATAAGATTGAGCCCTTGAAATATATTATATGATAAAAAATTGGAACTTCATTGATTTTCACTTTTTCTATTACGCTTTATGTGAAAAGACCTTCCTAAAGTTAGATATATATTCACATGTGTTGTGCCCTCACTACACATGCCCCATTCGAAATGGGGACCCTCTTTTTTCTTTTGCCTTTTCGAGTTGTTTTGGTGTCCCGGGTGGTCAACGTACATTCGAAGCCTCATCATGAGTTGACCATACTTCTCCCTTTAAATTTTGTCAAAGTTGGGGCACCTTGCGGGGTCTCTCTGGTAGTTTGCCTCTACCACTGGCCTTGGGCCTATCCGGGCTCACCCCTTCAGGTTTCCCTGACCAAGTTTCCCTGTTGAGTCAGTTGAAGGAATCACAAAGACCTTCCACATTCCCACTTGTCAAGAAATGGAAACACCTACCATAGAGGAATGCCAGGTAGCATGGGATGATAATCCGACAGGCTGCAAAAGTTTAATAAATCAGCATTGGCTCAAAGAAAAATGGGGCAGCGCTACGAAGGTTCCTCATGAACTCTTCCGCAGTGATTTCCATGAAGATTACCATGACCTGGTCACAATGCTAAGCAGGGTTATGGGTCTTCCTATGGCAGCCTTCTTTCAAGAATGGATGGTGTACTTTATCGAGAAAATTCTTTGTGGGAATGAAGGCCTTACCACAAAGACCTCATTTCACTGGGGAGGTATAATAAGCAACTGCTTTCATGAGCAGTTCGTTAATGTGATGAAGATTTCTAATTTTTATATCACTTCATATCTCGTATACTCACTAGCGGACCGATGACAGTACCATGGGTTGTTTGTGGTGCCCGATGGGGAGCAGAGTCAAAGACTGAAGGCTTATGACATATACCCCTAACTCTAGTACCAAAACTTCAAGAGGGAGTATTACAGAGTAAATGATGCTTTCATCAGCCATATCATCAGAATGATTGCTGAGGATTTTGAAAGGATGGTTTCTCACAGTGCTCGGGAATTCTTAAAGAATTACGCCTTCCTCTTCATTTAATACTCAAAGTTAACATACATCCATTCCCAAGGCTTCACTGAAAGGCCAATCAAGTTTCCTTGATACCCCAATGACCAGATCATCCTATTAGAGCTTTCTCGGTAGTTCCAACACATATAGGCGATCTTCAGTGGCAAGCCCCTAGCAAGGATATCTTATCCCATGACTCTTGGTCAAGGCATGTATAAACTGCAAACTTCCCAGTGTGCCGGTAACTCTGAGAAAGAACTAAAAGATTACCATTTTCACTTGCACACTGCCCACCCTTGAATGGACCCATATGGTCATGTAAGAAAGGCACTAGGACTGGGATTCACCCATCTACACCACGTTGAGGACTTTTGGGGGGATTGTAAGGATGATAAAGAGGTACATGTAAGGCACTATATGTAGATGACTGCATATTTTATAAGAAAGGTGTAGCCATTTCCCATACTAGACTAGGTCGAGAAGGATGAGAGCACCATAATGGACCCCAGGTACCCTGCAATTGCCAATTTTCCAATAGCAACAATTGACTGGAATGAGCAAGAGGTCGATGACCTTGATATTATAACCAAGCCAATCTTAGCTTGCACCAAGGAGTGGGTTGATGGGCAGGTAGCCCAATTAAAACAGTGAGGGTGGTCCTGACATACAAAGGACTCAAGAGTGAACCAAGCACTGCAGAGGATTCTGCTGCTACCACTTCAACGGGTGGGACATCCAAGTCTTTGTCGGTCACCAGACTCAAGAAGAGGAAGGAGATAGAAGTGGAGTAGTCTCCTAACCCCAAGGTTTATACAAGGAAGGATCCAAGAGGCTCACCCTCCAAAATACTTAAGCAAACATGGGGCACGACGGAGTAGCTCTTAACTCAAGAAGAATAAGCAAAAGGTATTGATCCAATAAAACCTATTTTGGCTCTCCCTGCTTTAGCTCCCCCATCATCTACCTCACTGGCTATGGTCATCGCATCCCCGCCAGTAGTGAACATCTCATTCCATCTTACCCCTTCACCTTCGACCAAGCCTGTGATTGTGATTAACTCTACCTCCACCATGACTACACCTCCTTCCTCCACTGCCATGTCACCCACCATGTCACTCCCATTACCTATAGTGGCTGCACCAATACCCACTCCCACCATGCCTGAGGCCCTCTCAAGACATATGCAGAATCTCCACCTCGATCTCTCCCAGATCCTTATGGATCCCACTCTTCAGGTAGCCCTTGCACAAGTCCTCACTACTGCTTAGCCTTCAAAACTGCTAATAGGGCCACCAGCTATGGAATCCACCCTGTTAATCTCTGAGGAATGGGAGAGGCAAGAAAAAGATGCCTCAAAGACCTTCGAAGAGGAGGCCGATGAATACCATGAGCACCTTGAGTATGAACATTGCACTATTGACAGGGTGGCCTATGAAGAAGAAGGAATTGTCTCCTCAGAGAGCGAAGATGAGGAAGACGATGCCGGTGGTAGGGTCATTATGCAGACCTTCAATGATGACCTTGAGGAAGAAATGGACTGATAGCTAAAAGATACTAAGGAGAAGGTAGAAAGTTCACTCCTTGAAGAAGAAGGACATCAACAAGAAGATAAACCTGAGAGAGAGGCTCAAGCTATCAAGAGCCTCAAAATCGAGCAGTTCAAGGAATATGTGCACAAGGTTGAACAAACTGAGGTCCAAAGAAAGGGGAGGAGATGGAAGAGAAAGAAAGCCCCCTCTAGCAATTATCTACCAAGCCTCCTATTAAGCGCCTTGTGTTCATCCAGGACTCTGATGAAGAAGAAGGAGATACTACCAAGGAGGAAGAAAGGGTCTCAGAAGATAAGAGAATGGAAGCCTTGGCCAAGAAGGGCGAGGGTGATCGTGAGTCACCTAAGGGAAAGTGTGTCATGCCTGAATGGTTAGAGAAACATTTAGAAATAAACACTCTTGTACTAAAGGACCTGAGGGAAAGACTAGAGGCTATCTTAGCCCAAGCTCAGATCACAATAAAGAAGGAGAAGAAGACTAAGATTAGATCCAAGCTAAAAATGGATGCTTCTAGGTCTCGGGCTATACAAATAGCAATGCATGTGGTGGGCCAGGCTGGTGTGAGTTACAACGTCTCCACCATCGAATTGGGGACTGCCACCAGAGAACCAAAGGTATGGAAGCTTGAAGAATCAGTGGCTACGGTGGTGCATTTGATAAAACAGGACAAGATTTCAAAAGATGAGCTCAAGGCATAGGTGGCAGCCTTGACAGATTACATCCAGCAACGGTCCTCGATTGATGACCTACCTGCTATGTCCATGGCCCCACCACAACTACTGTCCAAAGAATAGATTGATAAGATGGAGAGAAGGAAGAACTTGGAAAGGACTACGGAGAGATGGTTCTAATAGGTCCTGTATGTCGGGAACATGGGAATTATCTAGGTTGTTCAGACAGCCAATAAATTCTTGGATTTTCAACAATCTTTGGAAGGCACGAGAAAGCTCTACACTGACTTCCCTACAATATATGACTCCACCTTTCCAAAGATCGAGGCTATCCTTCAGTTACCAAAAGCCACATGGGAAAAGGAGCTTGCATTCAACAAGGATGATCACTAGTTGATGGATTTGTGGTGGCAAGACTTTGACAACAGGAAGGAAAGGTTGGAGCAAATAATGAGTAAGGTGGATCCAGACATCAAATGGATCATGGAAATTAGAATAGAATGTGCTCGATGCCTCAAACTAATGACGGAGTATGACATGCCCATAGTGCAGATGGATTTGGAGAAGGTAAAAATTTCTAGAAGAAGATGGAGGATAGGATGTCTAGTGAAATGACAATAGAGTTTATGAGTTTTGCTACCATGCCTTCGATCAATTAGAGCTATTCAGGGATCAAGGCACAAAATATGATGAGGACAGGAAGAGGTTAGAAGATAATGCAAAAGAGTGGAGCTACCAAGTGCTAAGGTATGAGATCATTGAGGTAGACAAGCTCCAGCCGGTCATCTTGAAGGTCATAGAATATGTAGCATCGAAGAAGCAAGGAGGCAGCCCTGTTATTAATGAAGAGCTCCCCAAGGAGTAGCTCCAGTAAAACACAAATCAGCAAAAAGACAAAAGGGTACAATGTTGTCACTAGATGATGAAATAGGGAAAGGACAAGATGTTTTTTTTTAAATGGTTATATATTGAGGGTTGGTGAAACCCTATTATGTAATGAATCTTGGCCACACAATGAGAATTAATCTTGGCCATTCATTTGGGCTTTGGAAAACTATAAATAGGGCTCTCCTCTCATTTGCAAAGGAGTGTTGAGTTGTTGTAAAGACATGCTACAAAAATTTATAATGAAAATACATTGACTTGGTGCATTTTCTGATCTTTTCACATGTTACTTGATTCAACCTCCATTGTTAGATGCTTGTCTTAGATTCATATTGTTGTTCTAGTTAGTTGTATTCTTGCTTTGATGGATTTTAGAAATGTTGTTTTGTGGTTGTGAAAATTCCTGCTGTGTAGATGCCTTCTTAGTCCATATTTTTTGTTGTTTTTTGATGGTAGATAGCTATGTAATGTTAGTCTAGGCTTAAATTAAAAGTTGCTCCACACTTTCATCTTTGTTCATGCTTGCACATGGTGAATGAAAGAATAAATATTCGCAGACCTTATAAGATAGCACAAATCCCATGAGACTATGAGATCTTTGATTAAGTGGGATATTGTTTCAGGAAGTTGTCCATCACAGGGACTCCATTATCACTATTCATAGTTAGTTGTAGGCCCAGGAACCTTCCCTCTTCCTTGCTCTTTTTTCCCTTTTTCTTAGAAATAACCTATACCAAGGTTCATTGCACATTGTAAAGCTAAATCCAATGATAAAAATGGAGTTCAAGACTGTTGTTTGAACCTATAGCAAACACACAAATTCTCCATCTTAGGAACTTCGTTTCAAGACCCAACTTCCCACGCTTTGTAACTCATCTGTAAGTCTGCCTTGTGATTCCAAAAAATCACATCAAACAACTGAGATATTCCAAGCACTATCATGATTTGACACCCGAGAGACCTTGGGGAGATTCTAGCAGCTTATCTTGGGAAACTTCCTTTCAAGAGAGGTAGCGCATTTGTGCATTACCTATGTTGGGAAAGTGTGCAAAACACCCATCAACTGAACTAGTGCTAGAAGGGGGGCCGACACATTGGGAATACAAAGCTAAAGGTTAAAAGTGAAGCTAGATCGAATCAAATCATTCTCCTTGGAAAGATTTCAAATGGTTTTACGGTCAACACCAAATAAGGGAGAAGTCCAAGAGTTGTGGCCTCCTACAAGGGTAAAACGAGTTAAGGGAAGTAGCACTATTTCTTCCTCTCCCTCCATTCCACCCACTTCCATTCCACCTTCACCCTCATTTAGCTAGCATTCATCCTCCATCCAACCATCCAAAATTACATTTTCACTTCCCATCTCCAGTGGCCAAGAGATTGCTTCTCTCCTAACCCTTCCAACCCAAGGTATAGTTCAAATGGCTGTAGCTTAGGTGTAGTCCCAAACTGTTGTTCTAGTATAGGCGCAAACCCAACTTGTTGTTTTTCAACAACAAATACCACCTCCACCTCCTGCCATGGTTTGGTTGGCACAGAATCCTTCGTCGATACACTTCGTCACTTATCATGATACGACCAAGAATCTGAAAGGCTTCTGTTGAAAATTTAATCCTCATGACCCACAAAGAACAACTGAGGAACACATTAAAATATTTGAGACAACAATCACTAAAATGCAAGTTCACCATGAGGATGTTGCATGCCGCCTTTTTTCGCATTCGTTGGGAGAAGAAGCCTTCTACTGGTACATCAATTTTCCTAGGGGATCTATTACCTCATGAAATCTAATGAAGAATGCATTTTTACAAAAGTATAAGATCCCGATCAGCCCTTCAGAGTTATATAGGTAGTTTATGTCTGTTAGGAGGGAAGTCAATGAACCTATTGGGTCCTTCAATGACCGATTTCATCATGCCTTTACAAGGCTTCATGACCCATACCTTCATAACGATGCCGCAACTCTCCCAGTTTACTATGCGACATTGGACAACCTCATGTTGGCCCTGGTAAAAAGGATGCAACCGCCACCTATCTCATTGGTGATGTCCTATACAGAGGCTATTGTGGCTAGTGCATATCTGGGGAAAAATATCTTTGGCCCGCTGCCTTCTTTGGGGCCAGTAGCTCACCCAATGTAGATTCAAGGGCTTAATAAGGAATTCGCTCATCAGACTCCTCTTATGAACCAAGTAACCCAGTTGCTCATCATACCACACCTAGGACAACCACTGAATTATGCACCTCCTATGCCTTCCTATTTAAAGCCTCAACCACATCACAACTATTCTTAGGCTCCCCCACAACAACAGGTGTATTCATAGCAGCTCCAAGTGCTCTTATACCTACCAGGGCCATAATTTTCTCCAGCACACCAAAATCAGCCAGTAGCTCCGCCCATCTTTCTCCAAAATCTAGTGCCGCAGCCAGGCAACATGACTGAGAAAGAAAACTTAGAGGAATTGACATAGATGATTTAAAAAATGTCCACAGAAATGATGCACCTAAAAAATTAGAATAATCAGTTATAGGCATCCCACCATAACCTCTAGGCCAATCTTAATCGGGATAAATGAGACAATAGGGATGGTAGGGATAACCGAAAAGCAAGCACTTCCTTTGGGCAGAATTATGATAGGGGACAAAATGTTAATCAAAGTTTCAAAAGGAGACATTCTTAGACGTAGAATCATATGTGGAATACAAGGCCCAATAACAGAAGTGTCCCTATGCCTTTTGACCAGTCGGAAAACAATGAAAAGATGACCAGTGTGGTATACCTTTCCGAGGTTTCTTTGTCCAGATGGTGCCGGATTCACAAAACCAACAGACATTTTGAGTTGGATTACCCTAAATTCTAGACATCTCCTGAAATATTCCAAGTTGAAGTGAAAAATGCAGTTGATAGTGCCAGTTGTAGGGACATCATCCCATTTGAGCCATATGATTCCTCTTGCCTCATGGTCAACCAAGCGTCATTTTTGCGGGGTGACAGTAATGAGCCTGAAGTTGAACTTGCTCCCATTAGGAGTGAAGAAGTGTAGGAGGTAAGTAAAGAACAAACTTTGGCTCAACTTTTCGATTCAGTAGATAATGGTCTAATAGATGAAGAGGAACCATATGTAGATGAGGTCCACATGTTCCATCAAAAATCAACTCCCTACTTCCTTAGAAATAGGCAGGTAGGTGGACCCTTTATGACCTCTACTCCACCAAATAATTTTGCTACCCTGCCTGACCCCAATGCCAGCAACAACCCTGGACTTCTCCATGTACCCGTCCAATATCTTAACAATAATGGGCCTCTAAATCAGGTGCAGAATTAGCCTCAAGGCCAATCCCAAAATCAGTCTAGCCAAATGAAAGTCTAACCTCCTAACTGATCAATCCTTTAGTCCAGAAATTGAGCAAATGAGTGAATATGTAGCAAAAGAGTTCAAGAGGGTAAAAATTAGTTTGTCTGCCTTTGAACTACTCAGAGTCCCCGCTGTAAGGCATGCCTTCTTTAGGGTTCTCAATGGGACCCCATCCTCTAGTACAACACAGGAAACACCAGCTAAGAGAGTTACCTTTGAAGAGCCTAGGTGAGAACCAGTGATACAAGATAATACCAGGAAAATGAAGAATGTTCCCATAAATCTATCTATAGGTAGGGAAATGGAAAAGGAACCAGATCAGAACACTAGGTGGGGTTCTAGAGATCAGCTGTCTAGGTAGATCAAGGATAAAATTTATGATAAGAACCAAGGTCAGGTAGCTCACATGGACATGCCTACGGGTATTTTCCAAAGATGATTGGAAACTCCTCCTTTCCTTACCACCATTAGGATATTTGGGAAGAACTTGCATAACTACTTGCTTGATTTAGAGGCATCTTCCAATGTTATGCCTTTGGCAGTATGTAAGGCTCTTGGCATCACTCTCATGCCTTCAACAAGGAAAGTGACCCAGCTGGACAAAACAAAGATCAACATTGTGGGAGAAATAAATCGAATCCTGATGTAGTAGACTCGCAGATACAACAATTCATCGATATTCAAGTGGCAGACATTCCTGACGCATATGGGATCATCTTGGAGAGGGAATTCACCAATGCACTGAATGGATATACTACCATAGACCATTCTCATATGTGGCTACCATGGAAACGGCTACCAAACCAGATCTGTATCGACTGCGAACCCTGTATGAAATATATGATTACGGAATACAATAATCTCAACGAAGTGTTGTTTGCTAAGATCGACCTAGGAAATTACCATCCTTTCGCCTGCCAAAATGAACTTGAACCTCAAGAAGAATGCGCTACAGAAGTACTCTTGGTGTTATGCAGTCCTCTGACCAACTTTATTCAGATGCCTCCAAATACAGAAGTGTTGGTAGAGCTAGATGATGAACCTGATAAAGGCAATAACTGGGGACTACTTAGTGGTTTCCAGGAATTCATGGAAATGTGTGCTAGAGACCAACTCAGCTTGGGTGCCCGAATGAATCTCCAAGATCTTTTATTACTGAATTGGTGTAGGGTTCACAATGCTGCCCACTCTGAGTTTGACTATTGCTTATGTCAAATAGCAGTAGAACATGTTAAAAAATTAGTCTCCCCTCAGACAGAAATGCCAAAAGAAGTGCCAGTAGAACCACCAGCTGTTCAGCACCCTAAGCTAGAGAATGCCCCTAGGATTGTAAAGGAAACCACCTAGTAAAAGGAAAGTAAGGACTTAGTCAAACCTGGAGTCAAAGAACTTTCCAAATTTTGGACGCTTCGATTTGATGGATCTAAGTCAAAGCAAGGAGCTGGTGTTGGTTTCAAACTCATCAGTCCAATGGGTAAGACCTTTCTTGCTTCCCATAGATTACATTTTTTTTGCACAAATAATGTAGCAGAATATGAGGTTTTGGTCCATGGCCTTCTCATGGCCTTGAAGAAAAATGTCAAAATACTACAAGTTTTTGGGGATTCTGAACTCATAGTTGAACAAGTTAGGAAGTTATACTCCTACCATGATAGGAGACTTGAAAACTATAGGCATAGGGTTTGGGATCTCTTAGAGGATTTAGATGCTTTCAATATAAAATTGATCCCTCATGGTCAGAATCATACAACTGATGCCTTGGCTCAAGCAACCAGCACTTTGCAACCCCTCTCTTTGTCCGTGCTTAAGAAATTTACCGTTGTGTTGACATCTACGCCATCTATCCTAGATAATGTCACTCATTTTTAGGTCTTCAATGATGACAAGCATATTCTCAAATTCATCATGAGTTCTGATGTCTTCACAGCCTAGATAATTGATGAAGTAGATCCGCAAGAAGCTCAAATGGATATAGAGGGGTTATTAACCTCAAGACTAATACAATTCCCAGGGGCAAGGTTCAGCATGAACATATATTTGACTTGGACCAGATCATAGACTAGAACCAACAAACAAAGAAGGAAGCCATAAGCAACTAGTGTGATGCTCACAACCTCGGAATGACTTAGGAAACCAAGAATATTTTTATTGGAAAAGTATGTACGCCTGAGGAAAAGAGGGGAATCATTGAGGCTTTGTAGAAATATCCTAATGTGCTGGTGTGAAATTGTGGGGATTTGAAAACTTACGATACCTCCATCATCACACATACCATCCCTCTCAAGATGAAAGTGAGGCCATTCCTCCAGCGGCAACGCCCAATCAATGCCTTGTTGGAACCCATCATTTAAAAAGAAGTGCAGAAGTTGCTCTTAGCAAGGATTATTTTCCTGGTCAGGCACTCTACATGGGTGGCCAACTTGGTCCCGGTGAGGAAAAATAATGGGGAGATTAGATTGTGTGTAGACTTCTGCAATTTGAACCGAGCTTTGAAAAAAGATAACTATCCAATGCCATCATTGGATGAGGTGTTGTAGATTGTCAATGGCTCCCAAATGATGTCTTTCCTCGATGGATACTCTGGGTACAACCAGGTAATGGTATAGTATGAAAATCGTCATAAAACAACATTCACCACTAAGTGGGGGATGTTTTCTTATAGGAGAATTCCTTTTGGGCTCATCAACACTAGCGCCACCTTCCAATGTGCCATGGATATCACCTTCAAAGATCTGATTGGAAAGTGTATAATCATCTACATGGATGATTTAACTGTATTTTCTAAAAGGCGAAGTGATCATGTTTTTAACCTATGCAAGCTATTTCAGAGGTGCTGGGAGTTTGGAGTTTCCCTTAACCCCAATAAGTGTATCTTTGGAGTGACTGATGGTAGATTGCTCAAACACCATTTCAGAATGGGGAATCTCCATAGACCTCAAATGTATCCAGTCCTTGCTGAAAATACCACCACCAAGCAATAAGAAGGAATTAAAATCCTTCTTTGGAAAGATCAACTTCATTAGGAAATTCATCATAGGTTTTGTGGAGATCGTTAAACCCCTCAACACTATGTTGAAATAGGATTGCAAAGTTGAATGGACTCCCGAAGCCAAACAAGCCTTCGAAGAAATTAAATGGCCCATTGTTGAGGCACCTATCTTAGTGAGCCCAGATTATTTGAAGCCTTTCTACATCTACTCGTTCACTTCAGAACATTCTTGTGCTAACATCTTGACTCAGAAAGACAATGAAGGAAATGAGCACCTGATCACCTTCATGAGTGCCCCCTAAAGGACATGGAGTTGTGATACCACAACATAGGAAAATAGGCATATGCTCTCATCAGAGGGGTAAAGAAATTTTAGCATTATATCCTATGCAATAAAGTGTTTGCCATTGTCCCAGACCCAGTAGTGAAAATGCTACTCATGAAAAATGAATTGGGAGAATGAAGAGCCAAATGGGTTACCCTGCTCTAGGAATATGATATGGAGATCCAACCAATGAAGCTAGTGAGAGGACAAGGGCTCACCCACACAATTGTTAAAGCAGCAATAGGGGTTGGACCTGAACTCACTATGCAACAGTATCAGCTCGAGGATGTTTCCCGAGGGGAATGGTACAAAAATGTCGTCTACTATTTTCTAAACCATAGGTATCTGCAGCAGTTGCAAGGAGTCCAAAAGCATGCCCTTAGATTGAAAAGAAATGGTTACATGTTGCAAGGGTCTATTTTATACAAGAGGAATCATGAAGGCCTTTACTTAAGATGCCTTGGTAAAGAGGAAGCAGGTCGAGTCTTCAAATAATTTCATGCTAAATTTGGCACCGGCCATGGATCTAATCCTTCCATGGCACATCAGATATTGAGAGTGGGATATTATTGGCTAATTATCTTCAAAGATGCTCATTGGCATGTTTTCTCATGTCCCATGTGTTAGACAGCCGTCACTATGGAGAAGAATGTTGCTATCCCACTCCAACCTGTACTAGAGGTAAGATCGTTTATGCAATGGGTCCTCGATTTCATTGGTCTGGTAAGGCCTCCATCATCCACGGGACATAGGTACATTCTTACCGCAATTGATTACTGCACTAGATGGACATAGGCGATTGTATGTAAGCAATGCACAATTGAAGTAGTTACTAATTTTTTGGAAAGTTTCATTTTAAATCGCTTTGGTTGCCCTTATGCTTTGGTGTGTGACAATGGACCTGCTTTTGCTTTGTTGAAATTTGTTAGTTGAGCATTCAACTACGGGATCACCCTCTAGTTTTCATCTAATTACTACCCCCAAGGCAATGGCCTCACTAAGTCCATGAATAAGAACCTAATTACCGTGATCAAGAAACCACTCATTAGGAATCTTAAGGACTGACATACCCAACTCCATTTCTCCCTTTGGGCAGACTGCACTCACCATAAGGTTTCCCTTGGCGATTCCCCATTCCACCTTGTTTATGGCCTAGAGCCCATTTTTCCTATCCATCTGAAGATTCCCACTTTGTAGTTTATCAGCGAATTTTATGAAGGGGGAGATCGTAGGGAAGCTCGGTTAGCTGAGCTCTTGCATTTAGAGGAAGTCTTAGACCGTGCAATAGAAAATTTTGCCAAGCATCAGGGCATGGTTAAGAGATGGTTTGACCGCTGAGCCAAAATCAAAGCCTTTAGAATTGTAAATTTGGTCCTATATTGGGACAAGGCCCATGAAAAGAAAGGGGGACACAACAAATTCAACAAGTTTTGGCTTGTCCCCTTTCAAATAGCTGAGATTTTGGGAGACAATGCCTTCTGCCTAAAGACCTTAACTAGTGAGAACGTCCCATTGCCAATCAATGGGCAGCACCTAGAGCATTACTTCCAGGCTTGAGCTCATTCAAGCTCTCCTTTGTAAATATTTGTATATAGGTTGGGGTAGGTTACCCCTTTTGGTTTGCTTCTACCTTCCTATTTTGCATCGCTCTTTCTACCCTTTTCTCCCTATAGTTTTGTTTCAAAAATATGTTCCCTGCCCCTTAGTGGTGGTCGTGCTCACTTGACAAACGGTTCACTTTGTTGTCCGTCCTTGGTGTTCTTCTGCTAAACATTCACTCTCAACCATCATTCTCTAAAGGCCTCCATGAATGATTTCCTTGTTTGAAATTTCTTAGAACTCAACCCTTGGTTGGATCTCTTTACACACATCTCATATCTCACACAAAACATATAATAATCATTTATAAAGGATTGTACCATGGTTGCTATGATACCCTAGGGAGTGAAAAATCTTAAGTTTGCTCCAGTGACCACTGCGGTCCTGAACCCATGGAAGGCTTCATTGCTTACCTGGTCGAGCCAAAAAATAAATGAGAAAATTTGCATTGAAAGAAATATCAAAATGAAAGAGAAAAGGAATTTTAAAAAATAAGCGATCGTATGGGTGTACGGGTAACTCTACCAGGGCTATGGACATCCGGCCGACAATAGAGCAATATCCATGGGATTACAGTGACAACTTCGTCGAGGCTATGGACGCTTGAATAGCAGTAGAGCAATGTCCAGGTTACTTTTGGTGTTAGATAATCTAAGTAGCTTGCTCAGTTGGATTAGCAGCCCCTAGTCACCATCCCATGGAAAGGAATGAATTCACTACACACACTTCTGAGATGTCCTATAAACTAACCTAATTAAGGATCCCGTTCTCTTAGTTTACTTTTGGAAGCCACTCCTGGTTAGCGAAGCCAGAGAATTTGGGTCCTGGATGAATATTTATCTTTAGAACGCTTAGGAGCATTTCCCAATGGAGTCGCCATTTGTTGTGTCATCAGTACACACGCCCCGTTCGGAATGAAGACCCTCTTTTTCTTTCACCTTGTCAGGTTGTTTTGTTGCTGCCTCATTTTTGCATGCCCCATTTTGGTGTTCCAGGTGGTGAACGTACATTTGAAGCCTCATCATGAGTTTGGGTCCTGGATGAATATTTATCTTTAGAACGCTTAGGATCATTTCCCAATGGAGTCGCCATTTGTTTTGTCATCAGCACACACGCCCCATTCGGAATGAAGACCCTCTTTTTCTTTCACCTTGTCAGGTTGTTTTGTTGCTACCTCATTTTTGCATGCCCCATTTTGGTGTCCTAGGTGGTGAACGTACATTCGAAGCCTCATCATGAGTTTACCATACTTCTCCCTTTTAATTTTGTCAAAGTTGGGGCACCTTGCAGGGTCTCTTTGTCAGTTTGCCTCTGCCAGTGGCCTTGGGCCTGAC
Organism: Sequoia sempervirens; assembly: GCA_007258455.2. NCBI lineage: Eukaryota > Viridiplantae > Streptophyta > Pinopsida > Cupressales > Cupressaceae > Sequoia > Sequoia sempervirens. The sequence goes on from VDFB02256132.1 coordinate 8,699,778, forward strand.
CGGGCCTGCACCTTCAAGTTTCCCTAGCTAGGTTTCCCTGTTGAGTCCGCCTTTCTTGACGGTGGAGGGACTGCATCTTCCTGGACACTGGGTCCTGAACCCCTATTCTCCATCCGATGGAAGTTTACGAAGTTTTAGCTGCTCTCAGACCTTCCAAGCCCGGGACTGTGGACTTCCACTTCCAGAGTTCTGTGGGAGTCTCGCCATTCCCGACCGCGGACCTCTGGCGGAGCTCTGCCCTCCGGGCCCCGACCTCCCCTTTTTCACCAATGATTTTTGAGCTAATTTTTTTTTCAAAAGGCCACCTCCCTATGTCCTCCCAGCCGCCGGACACCAGATCTCCCACCACCATTCACAAATTCAAAATCCACCAACCAATATGTCTTTCGTACTTGCATTTAATGCAGCCATTAATGGTAGTGCAGGTATAAATATCTTTCCCAAACCTGTCATTCTCACTTTTTAGTGCTACAGAGAGATGTCAAACCTTGCCAGAGAGGAGTCCACTATCTTCAATACCTTCATGCTCAGACCCATTGTCGTCACTTGCTGACCATTAGCCGATTTCACACCTTGCTGCATTGCATGTCTAAGGTAGGTTTTCCATCCATCCTCCCAAGCAATGTTTTCATGATTTTTAAAGCTTAAAATGAACAGTAGCAATTAAAAGGACATGTGAATGATAAAACATGACACAACGAACAAAACCCACATCCTCAAAAATTGAGAAACATTTGTAAACACCCCTTCACTTGATTCAGAACTTGTCCCCTACGCAGGAATTCTTCGCGTAGGGGAATTCACCTCTTTCAGGCCCAAACACTCTCGTCGCTGATCGAGACTTAACAAAATAACCAAAGTTTTCAAAAATGGCTCCTCCATCCCCCCAGCCCAGAACATCGGACATCCACTGGTGGCTCACCATTTGGCGTCACGATCTTAAGTTTTGAGGACCACCTTCATTTTGACCTCCTAGGCTCGGGCCTTTGGGTTTCCACATCTGGGATTCCACTCCTCTCCTACTGTTCTCTAACGATAAAAGGGTCCCGTATGCCTGGTCCTCGAGTCCCACTTGGAAAATTGCTGTCGGATCTTGACATTTACCAAACACCCTCCAGCTCCCCGGGTCCTGGTCTGCGGACTTCCGTCCCCAGAATTCCACATGTACTTTGTCGTTGCAAATGGAAAATTCTTGGCATCCTTCTGCCTCTTGAGCCGCAGGCTTCCATTTGCCACTGGAGACCCTGCATTGAACTCTAAACATCCTCGACCGCACCGGGCTCCGCCATCCAGGACTCCATCATATCTCCGCTGTTCAAAAAATGGAAAATCTTGCCTGCCCTCCTGAGCTTCGAGCTTAGCCTTCCTGATCACGGTGAAACTTGCAGTGAAAGCCTAGCATCCAACCAAGGAGCCAGGTCCGATCCGCTAGGCCACCCCTTTTGGACTTCTATCCAATGATCGCTGTCTCGGATGGCGAAAGCACTGTGGCATCCTGGCCGCTTGGGCCCGATCACTTGAAAATTGTAAAACTATTGGCCACCCTTGGACCTATCAAGTCCCAAACCCTGGGGTTCCTCTCCCAGAACTCCATTTCTGCTCAGATGTTCAAAACAGCCATCTCCAGATGGCTTTTCGGCCTTGTACCTTTGGATGCTCCTAAATAGATCCAAATGAGCTCAAATTTGAAATTTGATCTCGACCCACGTGGTTAAATCTGACCCTCTTTGTTACGATCCCTTTGAACCATCAAAGTTCAGTTGGGAAAGATCTTCTAGATCACTCTGGCCTAGTTTCCTTTCCAAAACAACATTCCTGCCAGGGAAGTCCAGCCCTCCGAGCCTGGTCTATCCCAAAACCCTCAATCAAAAGACTAATATCGTCAAGAGATAAAATTATGGTTTTATTAACAATAAGTTATTTTAAGTTGATTTCATGGGATTTCGACTAACATGAACCCTTTTGTGATCAATCGCACTGACTATGCCTTTGCTTGTAGAATATATGGAATTGGGTGCAGGACCTTCGGGAGCAGCTATGGAAAAGGACAAAGAAAAAAATTTGGGCAAGACTACTTGAGGAAAATAGGATAAGGACCAAATGAAATACCAGTTCCAGGGTGAGCCTCTGCACTCAAAAGTTACCACGGATTGGAAGGAAATCACCGACACCAATATCGGTCATGTCGATATTGACAAGTTTACACAAAGGCTCAAGGTCAATCCAATGACCAAGAATGCAAGCCTGATAAGAAAAAGTGGAATTGCAAAAGCTACAGGATTCCCTCCATCCCTCGTGGCCCCTAAATTGGTCATGGCTTGTTAGCAAGCATATCAACCTGACATAAGGACAATTGTTGACAGGGATGGTAACATTCTCGCCGACATGTCAGCTGAAGGAATCACAAAGACCTTCCACATTCCCACTTTTCAAGAAATGGAAACACCTACCATAGAGGAATGCCATGTAGAATGGGATGATAATCAAGTAGGCTGCAAAAAGTTAATAAATTAGCATTGGCTCAAAGAAAAGTGGGGCAGCACTACAAAGGTTCCTCACGAATTCTTCTGCAGTGATTTCCATGAAGATTACCACGACCTGGTTACAATGCTAAGTAGGGTTATGGGTCTTCCTACGGCGGCCTTCTTTCAAGAATGGATGGTGTACTTTATCGAGCAAATTCTCTATGGGAATGAAGACCTTACCACAAAGACCTCATTTTACTGGGGAGGTATAATAAGCGACTGCTTTCATGAGCAGTTTGTCAATGTGAAGAAGAGTTCTAAGTTTTATATCACTTCATATCTCGTATACTCCCTGGCAGACCGGTGAGAGTGCAATGGGTTGTTTGTGGCACCCAATGGAGAGCAGGGTCGAAGACTCAAGGCTTATGACATATACCCCTAGCTCCAGTATTGAAACTTTAAGAGGGAGTATTGTAGAGTAAATGACACTTTCATCGGCCATATCATCAAAATGATTGCCAGGGATTTTGAAAGGAGGGTTTCTCATAGTGCTCAGGAATTCTTAAAGCAATATGCCTTCCTCTTCATTCAATACCTGAAGTTCACATACATTTGTGCCCAAGCCTTCACTGAAAGGCCAAACAAGTTGCCTCGATACCCCAATGACTGGATCATCCTATTGGAGCTTTCTTGGAAGCTCCAACACATACAGGCGATCTTCAGTAGCAAGCACGTAGCAGGGATCTATTATCCCATGACTCTTAGCTAGGGAATGTATAAACTACAAACTTCCTAGTGTGCTGGTAACTCCGAGAAAGAATTGAAAGATTACCATTTTCACCTGCACATTGCCCGCCCTCGAATGGACCCTTATGGTCATGTGAGAAAGGCACTAGGACCCAGATTTTCCCATCTGCACCATGTTGAGTACTTTTGGGGGGATTGTCAGGATGATAAAGAGGTATGTGCAAGGCACTATATGTGGATGACTGCATATTTTATAAGAAAAGTGTAGCCATTTCCCATACCAGACCAGGTCGAGGAGGATGAGAGCACCATAATGGACCCTAGGTACCCCACAGTCGCCAAATTTCCAATACCAACAATTGACTAGAATGAGCAGAACGTCGATGACCTCGATATTATAACCAAGCCAAAATTAAAACAACTAGGGGTGGTCCTAACATTCGAAGGAATCAAGAGTGAACCAAGCACTCTAGAGGACACTGCTTCCACTACTTCGATGGGCAGGACATCCAAGTCTCCTCTGTTCACTAGACTCAAGAAGAGGAAGTAGATAGAAATGGAGCAGTCTCCTGACCCCAAGGTTTATACAAGGAAGGATCCAAGAGGCTCACCCTCCAAAAGACTTAAGAAAATAGGGGGCACAGCGGAGCAGCTCTTAACTCAAGAAGAAGAAGCAAAAGGTACTGATCAAATAAAACCTTTTTTGGCTCTCCCTACTTTGGCTCCCCCATCATCTACCTCCCTAGCTATGGTCACCACATCCCCGCCGGTAGTGGACATCTCTGTCCATCTTTCCCCTTTGCCCCAGACCAAGCCTGTGATTTTGATTGACTCTACCTCTGCCATGAATACACCTCCTTCTTCTGCTAGCATATCACCCACCATGTCACTCCCATTACCTACAGTGGTTGCACCAATACTTGCTCCCACCATGCCTAAGGCCCTCTCAAGACATATGCAGAATCTCCCTGCTTAGCTCTCCCATATCCTTATGGATCACAATCTTTAGGCAGCCCTTGCACAATTCCTCACTATTGCTCAACATTCACAACCACCGATAGGGCCACCGGCTATGGAAGCCACCATGTTAATATTTGAGGAATGGGAAAGGCAAGAACAAGAAGCCTCAAAGCCCTTTGAAGAGGAGGCCGATGAATACCATGAGCACCCAGAGTATGAACATCGCACTATTGACAGGGTGGCCTACGAAGAAGAAGGAACTAGCTCCTCAGAGAGCGAAGATGAGGAAGATGACACCGGTGGTAGCGTCATTGTGTAGACGTTCGACAATGACCTTGAGGAAGAAATGGCTAGATAAAGATACTAAGGAGAAGGCATAAAGGTCGCTCCTTGAAGAAGAAGGACAACAGCAAGAAGATAAACCTGAGAGAGAGGCTCAAGCTATCAAGAGCCTCGAAATCGAGAAGTTCAAGGAACATGTGCAGGAGGTTGAACAAACTGAGGGAAAGAAAGGGGAGGAGATGGAAGAGAAAGAAAGTTCCCTACAACAATTATCTGCCAAGCGTCCTATTAAGCGCCTTGTGTTCATCCAGGACTCCAATGAAGAAGAAGGAGATACTACCAAGGAGGAAGAAAGGGTCTCGGAAGATAAGAGAATGGAAGCCTTGGCCAAGAAGGGCGGGTGTGATTGTGAGTCACCTAAGGGCAACTCTGTCGTGCTTGAATGGTTAGAGAAACATCTTGAAAGAAAAACTCCTATACTAAAGGACCTAAGGGTGAGACTAGAGGCTATCTGAGCCCGAGCTTAGATCACAACAAGGAAGGAAAAGAAGCCTAAGATTAGATCCAAGGTAAAAATGGCTGCTTCTGGGTCTCAGGCTGTACAAATAGCAATGCTTGTGGTGGGCCAGGCTAGTGTGAGTTACGTCTCCACCATTGAATTGGGGACTGCCACCAAAGAACAAAAGGTAGGCCACCTTGAAGAATCAGTGGCCATGGTGGTGCATTTGATAAAGCAGGACAAGATTTCAAAAGATGAGCTCAAGGCACAGGTGGTAGCCTTGATGGATTACATCCAATAGTGGTCCTCGATTGATGAATTTCCTACTATGTCCACAGCCCCACCCCAACTGTTGTCCAAAGAACAGATTAATAAGATGGAGAGAAGGAATAACTTAGAAAGGACTACGAAGAGTTGGTTCCAAAAGGTCTTGTATGTTGGGAACATGGGAATTAGCTGGGCTGTTTGGACAGCCAACAAGTTCTTGGATTTGCAGCAATCTTTGGAAGACACGTGGAAGCTCTGCACTGACTTCCCTACAACATACGACTCCACCTTTCCAAAGATCGAGGCTATCCTTCAGTTGCCAAAAGCCACATGGGAAAAGGAGCTTGTGTTCAATAAGGACGATCACTGGTTGATGGATGTGTGGCATAGAGACTTTGACAACATGAAGGAAAGGTTGGAGCAAATAATGAGTAAGGTGGATCCAAACATCGAATGGATCAAGGAAATCAGAATGAAATGCACTCAATATCTCAAACTAATGACGGAGTATGACATGCCTGCAGTGCAGATGGATCCAAAGAATGTAAGACCTTACTTCCAGAAGAAGATGGAGGATGAGATGTCTAGTGAAATGACGATAGAGTTCATGAGTTTTGGTGCCCGTGCCTTCAATCAATCAGAGCTATTCAAGGATCAGGGCACAAAATATGATGAGGACTAGAAGAGGTTAGAAGATAATGTGAAAGAGTGGAGCTACCAAGCGCTATGGTATGAGATCATTGAGGTAGACAAGCTCCAGCCGGTCATCTTGAAGTTCATAGAATATGCAGCGTTGAAGAACTAAGGAGGCAACCCTATTATTAATGAAGAGCTCCCCAAGGAGTAGCTACAGTAAAACAACAATCAACAAAAAGACAAAAGGCTACAGTGTCGTCACTAGATGATGAAATAGGGAAAGGACAAGATGTTTTTTTTAAAATGGTTATATATTAAGGGTTGGTTAAACCCTATTTTGTAATGAATCTTGTCCACACAATGAGAATTAATCTCGACCATTCATTTGGGCTTTGGAAAACTATAAATAGGGCTCTCCTCTCATTTGTAAAGGAGTGTTGAGTTGTTGTAAAGACATGCTGCAGAAATTTAAAATCAAAATACATTGACTTGGTCCATTTTCTGAGTTTTTCACATGTTGCTTGATTCAACCTCCATTGTTATATGCTTGACTTAGATTTGTATTGCTGTTCTAGTTAGTTGTATTTTTACTTTGATGGATTTTAGAAATGTTGTTATGTGGTTGTGAAAATTCCTACGGTGTAGATGCCTTCTTAGTCCATACTTTTTGTTGTTTGTTGATGGTAGATAGTTGTGTAAAGTTATTCTAGGCTTAAATTAAAAGCTACTCCACACTTTCATCTTTGTTCATGCATGCACATGGTGAATGAAAGAATAAATATTCACAGACCTTAGAAGATAGCACAAATTCCTTGAGACTGTGAGATCTCTGGTTAAGTAGAATATTGTTTCAGGAAGTTGTCTATCGCAAGGACTCCATGATAACTATTCATAGTTAGTTGCAGGCCCAAGAACCTTCCCTCTTCCTTGCTCTTTTTTCCCTTTTTTTTTATAAATAACCTATACCAAGGTTCATTGCACATTGTAAAGCTAAATCCAGTGATAAAAATGGAGTTCAAGACAGTTGTTTGAACCTACAACAAACACACAACAACTTCTCCATCTTTGGAACTCCATTTCAAGACCCAAATTCCCATGCTTTGTAACTCATCCGTAAGTCCACCTTGTGATTCCAGAAAATCACATCAAACAATTGAGATATTCCAAGCACTATCAAGACCTGATACCCGAGAGACCTTGGGGAGATTCTAGCAGCTTATCGTGGGAAATTTCCTTTCAAGAGAGGTAGTGGATTCGTGCATTACCTATGTTGGGAAAGTGTGCAAAACACCCATCAACAACATGTTTAAAATTTAGTAAATGATTTCTATGTGTTTTTTTTTTAAGTTTTTCGATTGTTGAGTTTTTCTTTTTTTCCCAAATGATAAAATTATGTATAATATATATGCATCTATAAAGGAAATAAACACACCACTCAAAGTGTTATTTTAAGGGATAATGTGACCAAATCGCATGTCTTATTGTTGAATTCTTTCAATTAGCATAATAAATGGCATTGTTGTCAAGTTCAACATGGACTACAAAATAATGGTAAATGCATATTTTGATTGAAAGTTTATTGAAAATTCTAAGGAATGTGTTACATTTTTGTAATATTGATCTATATGATAATTTTTTTTTTTGGTATTAAATGTTGTTTTGATGCACCACCTAAATTTTTTTTTGTAAGCTAGGTCTAGATCATTATGGGAATTATCTTGGCAATAATATCAATTAATTTTACTGGATTTTTTGGGGTATTGACATGATGGAACAAAGAATAGCATTGCCCAAAAGACCTCATGTTGTTGTAAATGTCTCATGTCAACTAGAAGTTATTTAATCTTCAATAAGAAATGGTGAAAATTTTTGTTTACAAGTTGTTATTGTCCATCATACCATTATATATTTTGATCCTTTTCTTTTCATAATTCTTTTCCTAGAAGAATTTGTACTTTCCATAATGAAGTATGTTATTATGAGTCTTTATATATTTCATTGACTCGCTATTGGCATAATCAGATTTTGTGAGTACTCATCATTGTTTTATTTGTTTATGTTGCATTTAAACCTATATGTTCAAATATGATAGTGTCCATTTCCAGTGGAAGAAACATGAAGTGAAGGTTAAGGATGGGAAAACTTTACCTTTTGGTGAGACACCCGTAGCTATATTTTATTGTAGTTAAGTCATTTTTACTTCTTGTAAGTTAAGACCATAAGGTATTCATAGTCATTATTAGTGAATATATTTGTATTAGTTTTAACTTGTGTTTTTATCTCTTCACATTCTTATTGTGAATTAAAATTTCTATTGATTATGGCTATTCTTATATTATAATAATCATGCTAATTATTTGTTTTCTCATTTTGTTGCAGTGTGAAAATATTGTTGAATCAAAATATTTTTTCCTGCTAGAGGCCATGTTTTCTCATATTGTTGTAGTGTGAAAATCTTGTTGAGTCCAACTCTAATATTTATTTTCTCATAGAGTTGCAATATGAAAATCAGAACACACTTGAAGGTTCTTAATAAATATAACAGTTGTACCAAGGGCCATGTTCAATAAACCAAATGCAATTTCTAACTTTTCACTATGGTGGCAAATAAATGATTATTTTTTCTTCTATTACACAACATTAAATAAAATTCTTGAATCTATAAATACCCTGGTACCTTGATTTTCCAAGCCAATTTCTCCAATTTTGCATAACTCTCCCATGTTTGTGGATGTCATTTGTCTCCTACAGTTTTTTAATTGATTTATCTTTTTACTGTGTTTGGACCTACTTTTGTAAACTTGCAATATATAATGCACTTTAATTATTTCTGAATTGAGACTAACAATAATTTTGTTGGTTGTATTGAGGCACAACTTCATTCATGGTGGAAAAGGTAGCACCCTATGTCTCATATTAGATGACACATTGCATATAAAGGAGGAGAGATTCTAGGATTGTTGTTGAATACATTGAAGGAGAGAGCTTCATATATGGGACACAATCAACACTCTCCTTCTTGGATTCTACATGTTACAACTTGCACCAGGAAGATTTCCAATGTTGTAGAAGTTTCAAGAGATGAAAGGGGAATGTGTGTTTCTTTACAAGATGCCAAAAGAAATGGACGTTTTCATTTTACCACAGCTCGGTGACGATAGCTTGGCCAATGGTAGAAAGCAAAAGAAAAGAGGTATGTCTATTACTTTGTAAATTGGTAGATAATTCCAATCATTCTTGCACAATAGATTCATGATTATGTCACAATTTATTTATATATATAGCAATGATTGAGTCTAATTTTTCTATATAAACTACTTTACCTTTATATGAATATTTTTTAATTTAATTAATTTCAATAAATTATGAGGTGGTGATTAATTTTTAGAATATAAATGATATACGTACATATAATCAATTGGTTAAAATAAAAATGTATTGCATAAAATTATAAAGAATATAATAGAAATAAGATTTGTAGTATATTCAAATTTTTGATTGAGATTGAAAATGTGTCTAGGGGATTTGATGGTTTATATTTTATGTATATATGTATAGATTAGTCTATTATAGTCTTTTGTTTTAATGCATTGTTACTCAATCTCAAGATTTGTATGGGCTATAAAGTTCAATTGAGCATGTGTTAATCTATGTATTGTTCCTAAGAGAAGACATTGTAGCACAATGTGGGACTAGATGGTGGATAAATGACCAAAAATCATTGTGTTCAAATTAGATGGCATTAATTTTTTTAATATTCTATTCTAGGAATTAAATCCTTTAAATAAGTCATGTGCTCATCTAATAGTGGGGAATAAAGACGCAAGATTTGATTGTGGATGATTAGGCTACATGCTTTTTAGTGGGATCATTTGACCTCAAAATTGACATGTAGCTTTGGTTTGATATTCCCTAGATAACACCAAGGCCTTTTGCAAATTCAATAAATCACATTACAATTAATTGTGAATGCACATGTGAAAGAATTTCATTTTCCCTTATGTGGTACAGTTTCATGTCCAATATTACAATAACCCTTTTACCAATGGAATCTTTACACATGACGTAAGGTTCCTTGTCTCACAATTAGGGTGAAATAGGATTATTAAATGATGTGCATCAAGTATAGATACATCTAATCCCCATCCATTTATCCAAGCACTTTTAACCCATGATTGGATTAAGTTATGGTTTAGTAATCTCTAAGTTATGTGGTTTTGTTATGCTTTGAATTGACTAGAGGTCGTAGGCTATACATTTGTTAAGTATCTTATATTTAATTGGAAGTGACCTTGTATTACACTATGATACTATAGGATTTAATTTAGCTAGTCTTCACAGGCATCACTAATAATTGGATGTAATTATGTCTAATGAGTATTATGTGCCATATATGGGCTAAAATTCTCTTGTTGAATCTTGAGCAACTTATTTCATACTTTGAATCCTAAAGCATTTTATCTAATTGGATTTTACTAAGCCATTGGATCATTTTGATCTTTAGTATAATGGTTGTAAATGGACTTGAATGCAATTCAAGTGATGGGCCTAGTCTCTATGAAAATAAAATAGAATCAATTGTGTTTCAACCATGTTGGCTAAAGGGAAGATAAAACTGTGTGTTTGGAATATGTGATACAATATGTGTTAAGGAATAATTTGCATGTGTACATGGAAATATTGACTAAGTTAAGTTTTGTTATGATTATGATCTTTAGTTGTCAGCTAATAAATATACACTAACTTGAGGATATTTGTTCACACTATTATTAAACAAACCTATTAAAATTCACATATCTTACTATAGACACATAAAAAGGTCCCTGTTAATTAATCAAAGGGCCTCATGTTCACCTATTAATCTAATTAGGTTAATTCACTCTCCATCATATTCACCATCCATCTTGTCTAATCTGTGTGTATGAAAATATGTCTATTATAAAGAATTCAAAACACATACAATAAAACCTTATATCAAAGAAATTGAAAGAAAAATTAAAAAACTCTTTATGGCAACTTCTTTGAAGTCATTCTATTGCTCTCTATCTCCAATGTTTCGTTGATTCAAGTTGCTCTCAGATTTTGTATGCCAAGCTCAATGAAATGGACTACTAGAGAATGAGATTTAAATTAAAATGCATTATATACTAAAATGCAATATTATTGCTAAGATAAAATAAGATTATTGCTAAAGATGAAAATGCATAAGTGTAATTGCTTGTATGTGTCTACGTATATCTCTGAGTGTACATGTGTTTGTGTGTCTGTGTAACCAATGCTTGGATTCACACATGTATTTATAGAGTTTTTTGAGGATTTTGATTGGCTGAGTTGGTCAACGGCTATGGTAATTCTTGACAGATCAAACGATCGAAAGTGGATGAGACTGGAAAGAAAAATAGAAGAAAATGAATAAAGCAGGATTTTTCCTTTTTTATGGAAGAGATAAGATGAGATGATTAAAAATCATCTTTTTTAGAAGATAATGGAAAGATACTGAGAAGATAAATAATGAATTATCCAATTCATTTATTTATTTATGGATGCATGTAGATTTTTCTTAATTAAATAAATATATAATTAGGATTTTGAGGAAATCAAAAGATTTCATAATTAAATGAAATATCTAATTATGATTTGAAGAAAGCAGAAGATCTTTAATTAAATAAAATATTTAATTAAATTTGAAGAAATGACATGTGTATGAAATTAATTTAAAAATATATATTTAATTAATTAGAAGAAAGTTTTTAATAGAAGAAAAGAGATATTTAGATTTAATTAAAAATATTTAATTAAATTCAAAAAAATGATAATTAATTTAAATAAATAAAACGTATTTATTTAATTAATCAAGTAGACATGTGAAATAATTAAATAAAATAAATTTATTCAATTATGGTGGGAGAATAAAATGAATGAACAATATAATTAAATTAATTAAATTTAATTACATGTAGAAGACTTTTAGAGAAAATTAATTAAATAATAAATATTTAATTAAATGTCAGGAATAATTAGACATGACCAATTTTATGCACATACATTTTGCCCCTCTTTGAAGTGATGTGTGAAATGCATTACTTGAAAGAAAATAATTTTTTTGCCCCTGATATGTTTTTGATGCTGATGTTGATGGTGCCCCCTCAGGAGGTAAATCACGGATGAAGATATAAATTTTGAAAAATGTGATAAACAACTTGATAGGATGATGACATTATGCCAGTAATTAGTGATTTATCTCCTGCTAATTGGTGTAAAAGATGCCCCTGGTAAAAATAAAGAAAAGGTCACCAAAAACCCTCTGAAAATGACCCATATAAGGTAAAAGGGGTAAAACTAAAAATCATTTGCACCCTTTTACTACAGTGATTTTCATGCTCTGGCAGTGACATAGCAAGATGTCGATTCCATTGCACACGCATAGATTCGAGCGGGCCCACTGATTCCAGAGACCAGCCACGTATGGACCACCGGTGAGTCGATTGAACCCTTTATGAGCCATTTTTTTTGTGAATTTGATCAATTTTTAAGCTCTTTTCATGCGGATTTAGAAAAAAATAATGTTTTAGCACAATCACCTCCCTGTTTTAGCGTATTCAAAACTTTTCATAGCACATATAGGGTGTTCTTTAGCTCATATAGGTGTAGGGAAAAATTAGGCATTCTAGTGCATAGGAAGTGTAGATTAGCACTTATAGGGTTGAAGGTTGGCTAGGAAAGTTTAGTGCATATAGGGCACAGAGTCGTGCATTTAGGGATTGGCCACCACAGAGGTAGATTAGCACATCTAGGATATGAAGTAGCGCATCCGTAGGGTATCTTAGCACATATAGGGTTTTAGCGCTTATAGGGAAAACTTTAGTGCTTTTAAGGTGCAAAAGCATGCATTTGGTGTTTCAGCACTTTTGAGGTAAACTGTGGCACATATGAGTTTCAGCACATCGGAGACATAGATTAGCACATCTAGGAAAATTTTAGTAGAATGCGATTGTGATGAAAAGTGATGGTGTATACATTGCTTCCTTGGTCAATAGATAGATAAATTTTGTGGCCATCATGCTGATATGGATAGAAATGATAGAAAATCTGATGATTAACTGATAACTTTGCTTCCCTGAATAGAAAACAAAGAGTAGATAGCTGATAACTTTGTTTCCCAAAAAAATGAAAAACGAGGAGATTGATTGACTGATTGATTGATTGCCTAGTAACTTTGCATCTCATGAATGACAAACAAAATGTAAAATGTCTGATAAATTGCTTTCTATGATAGAAACCAAATAGTAAATGATAGTTTTCAAACATATTTGCATTCATGACTGAAGTACAAAATGATTGAATTGTTGATAAATTTTCTTTCCTAAAAAGGAAAAAGAAATAGTATAATGATGATAGAGTAGATTGCTTTGATATTCAGATAAATAGATGTAGCAGTGATTGCATGATCTGATTGATTGTATGATATGGGTCACTGATATGATGCATTGATAGGATTCTCTAATTAATTTGATATGGTTCACTGATATAGTTCACTTGATAGATAGAGCACATGATATGAGTCATTGGTATGAGTGTGATTAATTGTCCTTATGATGACCAAAAAAATAGGATGTTTTTGACAACCTCCAGATTAGAGAGTGTTTCCTGATATGTTGGGATTGGGTAGGAGAGTTGACTCTAGCAAAAGTATAGTGGATAGGTACCTATGGGCTGGGATCCTTGTTGACTATCCCACGAGGGATTTGAGTCAATAGGGGACTGCTGACTGCTTTGGTAAAGAGGTGGCACTCCGATCACAACACCTTTCATTTGTCAATGGGTGAGATGACCGTGACACCCAAGGATGTGTACAGGATTCTAGGGATTCCTGTGGTAGGTGCCCTTGTGGTTTATGACCACAAGGAGATAGGAGGGACTGAGGCACTGAGGAGGGTCTATGGTGATATTTCTATAGTAGGATATTGGGTGCCATGGGTGGATTTCAGTAGATATCCAACCTTAGTTGTTGTGTTGGGTGCATTTGTTGGAGGCTTCCTTGGACCGAACCATCAGTCGAAGGGATTTTCAATTTGTTGGGGGAGGATGTTGGAGTGGATGGTGATGTAGCCATGGAGGTATGCTTGGGGGAGCTGCATTTTGACTCACTTGTATCATGATCTACATTAGGTGGTCTACCGAGGATCGCCAAGTTTGGCTAGTGGTGTGACTCTGCTCCAGATCTGGGCTTGGGAGCATATTGTGGTTACGAGGATAGAGTGTGCCAGGGCTAGGCCATTAGGCAGGCCATATGTAGAGGCATATTTAGGTGCACTTGTCCAATCCAAGCTGGGAAAATTGGAGTACTAGTGGCATGTTCTAGATGATGTGGATGTCGTTACATGGAGGCTGTATACAAATTGTGAGCCTTGGGCCATAGATCATTTGGAGATGTCATTTTTCTGTATACCCTAATACTTGATAGGGCGAACCCCATATATTATTGAGAATTTTTGGCTTTGTGGGTTCAAATACAATAAAAATTCACGCAGGGGATTTGATAGGGTGTTGCTCACTATGGGTAGCGCAAGGATGATCCTGGATGGGGACACTATATTACGTACCAAGTGGTGTATATAGATTATTCAAGCTTACAACCTGAGGTATGGGCATATAGGCCAGAGGTGAAAAATGCAGGGATGTTAGATGAGTATTTAGTGTACTTCCACACTCATCGATTTCCATGATTTACATGCCCAGATGAGCTAGGGCCCATTGCAGTGGTACAACAGCCAAGGGAGAAGAGACAAGAGGGTGTTGCTAGTAGAGAGCAGGCTGTGGGTGGAGGAGAGGAGGAGGAGGAGAGAAAAAATGGGGAGGAGGGTGACAGAGATGAGGAGGTTGGTGGTAGGGATGATGATAGCCCAAATGATGGAGATGATGGGGGAGGTGATGGAGGGGAGGTAGAGAGGGCAGTGAGGCAGAGGTTTGATAGTTTAGCTAGTGCTCAGATTGTACAGCAACCTAGATCTAGTGGCATACCATGGACCATTATCATGGTTTCCTCCTCTTCGCAGCAAACGTAGATAGCCACTCTATAGGCCTAGGTGCAGACTATTCAGGGTCAGCTAGGTTAGACATAGAGTGTGATAGCTTAGTTATAGGCACAACTGGCATAGGCACAGACTCAGGCTTAGGCTCCAGCACTGACACAGGTATCTCAGCCTACCCCAAACCCACAGATAGCCCAGATGATCACAAAGAGGGATGCTTTGAGACGAAGGGAAGTGGAGGCCGAGGGTGTTGCTCAGAGGCTCATGGGCGTTGTAGAGAGTGCATCTTTGCGAGAGGTGATTGTAGAGGGCATGGAGATGGTGAGGGAGGTAGAGTATTATTGTGTTAGATATGAGTAGTTATGTCCAAGTCTCGAGTGTAGAGATCCATTTCCATAGTATCGTAGTAGGACCAGGAGTAGGTCGCAGACAACCACATAGAGCATGGGAGTTACTAGGCCTCGGCGAGATCCAGATGTAGGTACTAGTGGCAGGCCACCTCCTTCCAGACCAACTCCATCAAGGGCGTCCACCAGCTAGCTTTGTGATGTAGATGTATTTCACACATGTATATCATTTTGGAGCATGTATATTTTATTTTTGATCATATCCCATGTATCTCTCTTTGGAATTTTTAGTTTCCTTGGACATTGGACATGTGTATTATTTATGATGAGCGATGATATGCAGTGGCGATGATTTTTGATGATGATGTGCATTTATGAGATGATTATGCGATATGCATTTAGTTCTATATGTTATGGATTTTGGTATGCATTTTAATGATGTGATGACTAACATGATATGTAGGATGATTTGATATGATGTACTCATGATGATGATGAAAATTGATGGATGATGTGTATTAATGATGTCATGCAGGTGGATGACTTACGATGTGATTATAAAAATATGTCATGGGATATTTGATATGTTGTATGAAAAATGTTATTTGGAAAATGATATGAAAATATTGGATGAATTATGCATATGGTTTTTGAATTTTTGGATTGCAAGTGAATAATGGTAATATGATGGAAAATGAATGTTTTTGTTTATGATATGCATCATGAATTTGTAGTATGAATTGATATGAAAAGTGATAGGATGATTAAAGGTATGATATGAATGTAATGTGACAAATGATAAATGATATGAATAACGATAGAAAGTGAAATGATTAATAATAATGAGATGTGTGATTAGATGATAAATTATATGTTTTGAAATGTAATGATTTGTAATGATGATGAAGTGCAATGATAAAATGAAATGAAATGATAATGAAATGATAAAGAATTTGAATGATATGAAATGATAAAGATAATGATAATATGGAAATGAAAGTGAGATGATCATGAATGATAATGAAATGATAAATGAAATGATAAGTGATAATGAAAATGAACGATAATGAAATGATATGATATCATAAGTGATAATGAAAATGAATGATAATGAAATGATATGAAATGAATAAATGATAATGCAAATGAACTATAATGAAATGATATGAAATGAATAAAAATGAAATGATAAGTGATAATGAAATGAAATGATGTGATAAATGGAACGATAAGTGATAATGAAATGAACGATAATGAAATGATACGAAATGAATAAATGATAATGAAAATGAATGATAATGAAATAAATAAAAATGAAATGATAAAAGAAATGATAAGTGATAATGAAATGATATGATAAATGGAATGATAAGTGATAATGAAATGAACGATAATGAAATGATATGAAATGAATAAATGATAATGCAAATGAATGATAATGAAATGAATAAAAATGAAATGATAAGTGATAATGAAATAAAATGATATGATAAATGGAATGATAAGTGATAATGAAATGAATGATAATGATAAATGAAATGAATGATATGAAATGACATGATGAAGAATTTGAATGATATGAAATGATAATGATAATGAAATGATAAGAAATGATAATGAAATGAAATGATACTATAAAATGAAATGAATGATATGAAATGACATGATGAAGGATTCAAATGATATGAAATGATATGAAATGATAAGAAATGAATGATATGAAATGAAAAGGATCTTAAATGATATGCAAATGAATGGAAAATGATAGATGATAGGGCCTATATGAAATGATAATGAAGATGAAAGGTGATGATGAAACAAACTTTCGAATGTCCTCCACAAATAGTCCAACAAGACATGGAAGCCATTGATGTTCTTGTTAGCCCTTCAAAACTCTGATGTGAATCCATTATGCAATCATATACACTGATCTAGAATGAAATGCAACTAAATGAAACAAACCATTTGTTGAGCCTTTTGTTAGCTTTCTTGAATCATCATAGAGCATTTTTAAAATTTTGGAAGTATGTACAAGCATTAGAGGGTAAATTAGCACCAATGATGACCTGAGTACAACTTTCATGATTTTTGATATAACAAGTAAACACAAGCATCAAGGTATAATTGAACTGAGAAGACCTGGGCATTTTTTGCATAAAAAGATAAAGAATAACCACCTTTTGAGGCAAATGTGGAACTATCATCAATGATATTGCTTTGGAAATCATGTCTTGCAACATATTTGCTATAGATGGATAGTTAACCTCAAGACAATAGACATAGAAAAATCATCCTCTTTCCTCACCACTCTAGTTCAATACATCATTGACTGCGCTCTAGAGAGATGATATCGAAAAGCAAAAAACCATTGTTCAAAATGAAATACTATTTTTCCAAACATTATTTAGATTATAGATCATCCTAATATGAGTCATGATATGGTACGTAGCTGAAAACTGTTGTGCTTTGGATCAATGATTGGATAATTGTTCATATGATTTGATTGTTTGTTTGCATGATTGGATGTTATGCCATTCTCTAGTTGTTTCGGTAAAACTAGAAAGTTGATTTCCCCTAGTATGTCAACATTTTCCCCTATTATTGACACAACTTGCTGAAATGAATATGTACAAGGATCAAGCCATGGTAAGACGTTATCGTTCTAGGAAAATGATGGCATCATGATGTTGCTATGGCCCTAAGATATGGAAAGATGCATGAAAATGAAGGCTGAGAAGCCAAGTGCAAAACATGAACTAATAGATGAAGAGCTACAAATAGCGTTTGTTTGCCATATTTTCGCTATTTGTTTTTATTGCTTTTTTCTTGTCAATAGACTGCTTGTTGCAAGGTTTTCACACTATGATGATTTTTTATTTTTATTTTTATTTTTTTAGGACATTTTTTTTATGTTTTTGTATTTCTTTATGACATTTTCTGAGTTTTTTGTATTTCTTTATGACATTTTCTAATTTTTTTTGTTTGTATTTCTTTATGTCATTTTCTAATTTTTTGTATTTTTTTCATGACATTTTTTGATTTTTTTGTATTTTTTTAGAACATTTATGGATGACTATAGCTGACTTAAACATAATATTTCTTCAAGTGCATGATGTTGATGGGCTCATCAAACAGGCCCCCCTCTGGTGTCGATAGCTTATAGGCTCCTGAACCGTAGACTGCGAAAACTACATAAGGACCTAGGAAATTTGGTTCAAACTTTCCTTTCTTTTCTCTGTCTTGCTGATTTCGTAGATTTTCTTTCAAAACCAAATCACCCACCTGAAAGGTACGTGGCTTAACTTTCTGATTATAGCTGCGAGACATCATCTATTGGTATGCTTTCAAATGGTCAGTTGCTCTTTGTCTCTTTTCATCTAGGAGTTCCAGTTCTTGGAGTAGAGAAACTCTGTATTCATCATCTGTTGTGAGACCTTTCAGTGAGACTCTAAGTGAGGGAATCTCAAATTCTAAAGGAAGTATAGCCTCTACTCCATAGACAAGAGAAAATGGTGTAGCTCCTATTGGTGTGCAAACACTGGTTCTATAGGCCCATAAAGCAGGATTGAGTTAAACATGCCAATCTTTCCCTGAATCATTCACAGTCTTCTTTAAAAAATTTAGTATAGTATTATTTGAGGCCTTTGCTTGGCAATGCCCTTGTGGATAGTAAGGTGTTGAATCTCTATGTTGAATATGAAATCTCTCACAAAGTTCATCAACATCCTGATTCTTGAAAGGTCATCCATTATCTGTAATAATAGAGTTGGGAATGCCATATTGACAAATAATATAGTTGAGTATGAACGATGATATATGTTTATCAATAACTTTATTAAGAGGTACTACCTCAATCCACTTGGTAAAATACTTTGTGGCTGTGATGATGAACTTATGCCCATTTGATGATGAAGGATGAACCTTGCCCACTAGATCTAATCCCCATTGGGAGAATGGCTAGGTTGGTGTGAATGTTTGAAGTTCCTATGTAGGAGTGTGAGGCCTACACCTATGATACACCTAGTATTTAGACTATTTTGAGTTGTGGTTATTGATTATGCTTAGAGATACTCTTGATGACATGATACTTAGACATTTGAGTTCTTATGATGATTTGACTATGGTATTTAGACATTTGAGTTCTTATGATGATTTGATTATGATGTTGCATGCTTAATTAGATGATTATGATGGTTGACCTAAATTTATGCTAGTTACTATGGTTGTTCAATTTGAATTTTGAAATGATGAACAAATGAAACATGTGAAGATTAAGGTAAAAAGAATTGGATATGATGTGTGATTAGTGTTTTTTCTAGTTATGATATGAGATATATATGCTATGTGAAATTATGCAACTTTGATTATATGAAATGATGCTTCAATTGTTTTGATATATTATTTATTTGGATGAAAGCTTGTGTATATGAAATGATGATTCAAATGTTTTGATATATAATTTATTGGATGGATTAACGTGTGTATTGAGTGTGTAGGTACACTTTCCATGGCCAATGGAAATTGGAGGTAACCTTTGGGAACCCTGAGTGAGTTTACCAGTGAAGCCGAGCTATAGTCCATATGAAGGAACTATAGTTCTATTTTGTAATGTAATTTTCTTTGTGATGTATTTGTGCATGTTTGTAAATTGGTTTTAATTCCCATGTCAATCCATTAAGTGGTGAGTTGTCCACCCAAGTGGACAAACTCGGATTTGGTCTTTAGGGCATTTTTTGAGGGTTGAAAAGTTAAGTTTTTTTTAAGTGTTTTATTGATTTAAGGTCCCTAGGTCAAGTACCTATGGGTTAGGTATCTTTTCAACCTATAATTTTGAGTTAGTTTCATGATTGGGCACCCTTTTTGAGGCATTAAAGAAGTTTGGCGAAAATAAGGTTTTGAAAAGTGGGATGGGGATTAGTCCCTTTCCACTCCCACTTCTCTATGATGTCTTGGAAGTCCCCCAAGTTCTCACACATGTGAGAGCACACATGGGTGAATGTGCTTGGGAGGGTGAATGGGTGAGTGACAAGTGTCGCTTCCCCATTCAAAGGAAATTCAAACTTGAGATTCTATAAGAAAAACTAAGAACAAGGGTTTTGGGGGTTCTCTCTTGGGCATTCTTTGTTTTGGAGTTGTGAGTTTTTGGAGCTCTTGGATTTGGCTTGAAGGATTGGAAAGCAAGCTTGGAGGAGTTGTGCTCATCCTCATCACTTGCTTCCAAAGCTTGGACTAAGGTAGGATCAATAAACCCTCTTGCTTCTTATGTCGTCAAATTTGTATGCACTATGTACATGTGATTGTGTATTTGAAATCCTTTCTCTTAAGTGTTATTTTTTTTTCTTCTTTTGTTTTCTTTTCTTTATATGAGTGTTGTTGGGAAAAGGGTTGTAATGGGATAGGCTCACCCAAATTTGGGAAGAGCATCCCAAGTTTGGGGAAGGTTGGAGTAGGAACCTCCATGGGGGCTAGTCATTTAAAAGGAGAGGTTAATAAAAAGGGTATGAGTACCCATATGTTTTTGTGAAATGTGAAAGATGGTTGGGGTGGATAAGGAAATGAGAAGGAAGGGTTGTAATGAAGGGGTGGAAAGGATTGGTGAATGTTATTCAAGGTGTTTACTTTTGAGTCCCCAAAATGGAGTGCGTAGTCCACTTCCATTCCCCATTTTGGGTTCGTAATGAACCCTTTGTTATGTGAAAATTCCCTTGGGAGGGTGTGAATAATTTTGTGTGTATCTTGTGTGTTAATGTATTTCAGCTTGCATGATTGTACCTAGTTCCCAAGGTGCCTCCTAGCTCGGGGGAGGTTGGTTTTCCAACCAAAGGTTGGGAGGTGAGCACCCCATTGGCCTCTAGAGAAAAGTTTGTGTATTTTTGCAGATTTGAAGAAGCCAAACAATTATTGGAATAGCTATGTTTCTTGAGGATAAATATGGTGTTATTATATCAAAGTAAATCTTTCCTTTGAAGTTGAATGTTATAGCCTTGAAAGGCTGTTGTAAAGAGTCTAGATGTGTAAATCACTTTGGTAGAGTGTTGGGTTTGTGATGGATTTAATGAGAAAGAAAAGAAAGAGATCTCATGTCTTGTATGATGATACCAATCTGCTTATGTACGCTGCAAATAAATATCTTGTATATGTGAGAAGAGATGATTTTCTTTTGCTATAAGAAAGAAAGAGATGTAAATGTAACTTTTGAGAAAGCAAATTTTATTCTATTTTGAAAGTAGAAAAGAAAAGAAATACTTACATTTTATGCTATGATTTTTAAAAAAGAAGCTTGCATATTGTGAAAAATATAAATGTATAGCTTGTTATGTTGAAAAGTCTCATATATATATATATATATGACATTGTGATGTTAGGATTAAAATGTGTGTTACCCATTAAGCATTCATTTATTTTCAGTGTACTGAAAAATATAGAAAGGAAAATATCATTATGTTTTACTAGTTAGGGAAAGAAACAAGAGATTAAAGTTAGTATACTGTTCAAAACATTAATGGATGTTTTCTTTAAAGCAAGACTGTTTTTCCTTCTGAGGTCGTTTAAGACAATCTGTCTTTGGCAGTAAACATAGTTGCATGACAAATATAGGCATAATAGTTGGACATAGGAAATTTCCACATTTTATATCTCTATTCAGTTTTTATAACAAAATATACCTATTTACAGTAATAATGTGCTAACCTAGCTATACAAATACATAGATGATGGTACAACTATCTAATAGAGGAATGAATACACAGAGAGCATGATATAGATCAGCTTATTTATATACGTCTATGTGTTAGAATGAACAGAAGTATTCATGTATTCATTTTTTTTTTTGGTTACAATAATATATATTTATAGAGTATTCTACCTCTCTGTATTTAACAAAATAATCATATACACCCAACTAAAAAGGGGCTCAAAACCCCTATTACATAAGAGTGATGGGATGACACCTAGACAGTGGCAGAGTGCATTGTTGTTGGTTCTTACTCTTGTCCCCATCGTTGCACCGTAGGGCAGCCCATGCATTAAACCTGTTGCTATGTACTAGAAATATAAATTGTAGGCGAGGAGGAAGTCGTAGTATAAGAGAAAAACAAAAAAATAAAAATAATGTGAACCTGTAAACCCCAGCGCGCTCCAATCTGCCATAGATAATGCCCACTTGAGGGTAGTTTGTTACAGAAGAATACACCTAACAACAGTTTCGTGTTGTCAGTAAAATATAGACTGAAGCAAAGTTGTTGAGAGAAGAGTTTAACCTGCATGCATTTCGTGATTACTGTAACAACCCAGATCCAACTAGTTTAAGCATTGTGATTACTACAACAACCCGAATCCAACTAGGTTAAGCGTCTAGAACAGATAGCGATTTTGGCTCAGCCTCCCTCACTCAGCTGCCACTAGCTTGTATACCCCTTGCAGTATAAGAGTGAAAACAAGATTATTGGATGGAGGATTAAAATTTTAGGGTTCGTGCTTTAACAAAAAAAAAAAATATCTTGAGGTAAAGAGCTTCGAAATCGCTGTGGACTTGAGTGAAGAGAATTCACTATATTTGACATGCATTCAAGTTTTGCGCTGACAAATCTTCCATACCAACAGTTTTACGCTTTACCCTATAGGAAATCGAGAAGCTAGGCATAGGTATATGTCTGTTATTCACTCAGACTCCTCTGTTAAATGTACTGTGAGCTATGTATCCCCATTAGTCTATTAGTAGCTTATCGGAACGTTTTCTTCTGCTTTATGCGTAAGGAAGTTAAATGAATCTCTAACTGTTTGACTGAGCCCAAAGAAAAGGGCACAAGCGTGGGCTTTTAGCTGTGTCTCGTTTGGATTAACGTCTTAATAAAATTCTTAAAAAAATGCAGATCCTTTATCCCGTGGTCAATGGTAAGCCAATAGTACTTGACGACACCTTGCACATCTATGTGTACGCAAAAAAATAAATAAATAAATAAATAATCATACATTGTGAGCTGGGTGCTATAGCGCGTCATAAAGCGGTTACCAAGAAATCTTTGTTACTTCTCTTATATTCCAGACGCACAAAATGAGGCTAGGCTTCATATTTTAACAATATCTATATCGACATATATCTTGAGGGGGATGCGCATTGAATTGGTCTTCCTCCAACTTCATTTAAAAAAAAAAAAAGAGAGAACACATTTCATGTTGTATGCTACCTTCTACGCGTCGAATAATTTCAACCCATCATATGCGTTGCTTTATATCACTATAACATTTTACCTTTACCTTGCCACGAAAAGTTTAGGCCTTGTAAGATCACGTGATGGTAAAACAATTAGGCTTACCTTGTTTCTAGTTAAAATAGTTTTAAAATGAGGAGAATTTTAAAAAGATGTGGAGGGGAATATATTCCCACACCTTTAGAAAAGATTCTATTAATGTAATAAAGAAATAAGGATTTTTGCACATGTAATATTAGAGATTTTAATAAAAAGTAATATCTCCCACTTTATACCATTTCTTCCTTCCTTTAAGGAAATTAAAAAGTATGTGCATATAAAAGGGATTTAAAATGTACATATTGTATAACTTACTATTTAATTATTACATCTTTTAATTCATCTATTTATTTTTGGTAAATTAATTAGTTTCTTTCTTGTTTTAAAAAAAAAAATTTAAATTAATAATAATAATTCAATTAATAAAATTAAATAATGTGAATACTAATAAATAAATTAAAATGGAAAAACTATTAATTAAATCGTAAATTATCAATTGTGTTATCCCTCTCGTTTTGGCCTTCAAAATTTGATTTAATATAGGCTTCACTAATTTTGGCAAGGTGGCTTAATTAGTGTAGAGCGAGCGAGTGTAACTAGGTGACATCAATTAATCATTGCTTATAACCTATAATTACCCATTCTCAAATGTTGAACCCTGACCTTTCTCATGATCACTTAAAGGTATGTGTGATGGTCTCCACACACATCCGCTCATCTAAGTACCCAACCCTCACCCTCGGGTGGCGTATTATTGATCTCGTTATAGGGAAAATGCCATTTGATGCATGCAATATATCATCGTA
This sequence comes from Sequoia sempervirens, assembly GCA_007258455.2. Taxonomy (NCBI): domain Eukaryota; kingdom Viridiplantae; phylum Streptophyta; class Pinopsida; order Cupressales; family Cupressaceae; genus Sequoia; species Sequoia sempervirens. The sequence continues at coordinate 8,724,068 of VDFB02256132.1, forward strand.
TTGTGTATGGTTGGTATAACAATAGAAAATTTATGAACATATGTAAAAAAAATAAAAATTAGTCATGTTTTGTTTGGAGGTAAATTTTGGGCATTACAAGGAGCATGAATGAGATTCTCATGAATCTGACATTTTGAGCACGTTTTCACAAAAGTGAATGATTCCCTCTCCATTGTAGGCCAATACTAATCCATTCTAATTAATTTCTTGGATAAGGTCAATCCACTTGAATGAGTACCACAAATTCCATTGTGAACTTGTAAAGCTTTGTCAGATTCATCACGTTCAAGACATCAAAGTAAAGTGCCATCAAGACCATGGCGATAAAGGGTGTCAGTGATAAGAGTGTATCAAGAGGATTGGTGGATAAAATTTCACTTTTGGTTATGGGATAAATTTGGTGGTAAGAGATCATCTTTTAGGTAGGCATAAATCTTTCCATACCAAGGTGAATCGGATCCCACCAAGTGGCAAATGATTTGGCTTTCAGGGGTGTCATAAGCAAGTGCAAATGATTGCTCCACTAGAAATTCATAGCGAGTCTGAGTTTCTGGGAGTTGTAGCAATGATGCGATTGTAGCCATGGCATCAGCTACTTTGTTATCAAGCCATGGAATTTGTGTGAATTTGAAGTCCACGAAGTACTTCTTGAAATCATCCACCATATTTTTTTATGGCAAGATTTTGCAATCTTTGGTCTGATAATCATCATTGATTTGATTAATGACTAACTGTGAGTCACCATAAACTTGTAGTTCAGTGATCCTCCATTCCAATGCAATCTTTAGTCTGATGATTAAGGCTTCATATTTGGCTATGTTGTTAGTGCATGGAAACATCAGCCTATATGATCGAGGAATGGTGTGTCCTTGGGGGGTGATGAAAAGTATGCCTGCCCCTGATCCATGTTGAGTGAAAGAGCCATCGGAATATAGGGACCATGGTTGTTTAGATTTTGTAGTAAAGACATCAGCATCTGGAAATTCAATGTACAGGGGGTGGTCCACTTGTAGGGGTGCTTTAGCTATTTGAGCAGCGATAAATTGTCCTTTTATTTCCTTTCGATCAACATAATGGATGTCAAACTCACTCAGAATCATTACCCATTTTGCTAACCTTCTTGTCAATGATGACTTGCTTAACAGATACTTGAGTGGATCAATCTTTGAAACAAGATTGATTGTATGAGTTAACATGTAATGTCAAAATTTATGTGAAGTAAAGACTACTGCTAGACAAGCCTTCTCAATGGTAGTGTAGTTGAGCTCATGACTTGTTAGTGTTTTTTTGATGTAATAAATTGCATGTTCTTTCCCAATATGGTCTTCTTGCACGAGCAATGCACCCAAGGATGTCTCTGTTGCGACAATATACAAGATCAGTGGTTTGTCTAGATTTGGTGGTACTAGGACTGGTGGAGTCATTAAGTACTACTTGATTTGTTGAAAATCTAGTTCAAACTTGTTATCCCACTTGAAAGGAACATTCTTATGGAGCAAATGTGTGAAAGGTAGAATTTTTTCTTCTAGTTGTGCAATGAACCTTCATATAGATTAAAGGCATCCCTATAATGATCTCAATTGACTGATGTTTCTTGGGGGAGGCATTTCCATGATTTCCTATACTTTGGCAAGATCTACTTCAATTCCTTTTCCTGATACTATGTATCCTAAGAGTTTTCTAGATGTGACTCTAGAAACACATTTCTTGGGATTGAGGCAGACTTCGAATCTCTCCAATCTTACAAATATTTTGGACAATATTTCCAGATGTCCTTCTTTGGTGTATGACTTTGTCAAGATGTAATCTACATAATCTTCCATGAATGTATGCATCATGTCATGAAAGATTGTAGTCATGGCTCTTTGGTAAATAGCCCCAACATTCTTTAGACCGAAAGGTATGATGTTCCAACAGTAAGTTCCCCATGGGCATGTGAAAGTTGTTTTCTCCTAGTCTTTAGGTGCAATATTGATTTGGTTGTAACCAAAAAAAAATCCATTAATGAATACATGGCATTGCCAACTGTTAGATCAACTATAGTGTCAATGCTTGGAAGTGGGAAGTCATCCTTAGGACATGCTTTATTAAGATCTCTGAAATGTGTACACACTCTGACACTTTTATCTAGCTTGGATACAAGAACAATGTTGGAGATCCATTCTACGTAGTCGATTGCTCTTATGAAGCCCACATCAAGGAGTTTTCTCAGTTCTTCCTTAACGAATAATGAAACATGGGGGTGCGTCTTTCTGAGTTTTTCTTTCATAGGCTTAACTCCTAGTTTGATAGACAAGTGATGCATGATAAGATCCCTAAACCTTCATCTTCGATTAGAGTTAGGGTATACTAGTGTATTACATCAACCTCTTTGTCCCTCCATAACTCGTCATTGTAAATGGTGTCCCATTCATATGCAGCAGAGTCTGTGTCAGAGTTATTATCCATGAAATTTTGAATTGTTTCCAAACATGCTTCTCTTGAATCTGAGCCTTCTTGAAATGTGAAGATAGTGTCATGCAGTTGTTTGGATGTTCTTTCTTTTGAGTTAATATCATAGCCTAATCCAGTTTTCTCTTTTGTAGCAAGTCCTTGAAGGTGAATAACCTCAACTACTCCTTCTTTTCTTGTTCCGATAGGACCCTTATCATAGCCCATCTTTCACATGATTGAATACCCTTTTCCATATATATCTATTGGTAATTTGACATTACAAACTACTTCGTCTTCATCTTTATAGAGCCAGTTTAGAATTTCTCTATCTTCAGGATCTTCCATGGGGAATTTTTCTTTGATGAATCATCCATTAAACTTTGTGCTTCGCTCTATTGGTGGTTGCATTGATGTTAACGATGAGCTAATATTTGATGTTGTGTGATAGAAGGTTGTCCATGTGACCAAGGTGATGTAGGTAAATTAGCCAAACAGAGAGAGTACTCCCTGACTCCATGGTCCTTGAATTTCAATTTCTTGTCAAAAATATTGGTTAACTGACTGATTTTTGTATCAATCTTGAGAGAAGTACTAGCATGAGCTTCTCAATTGTTAGGAACCAAAGTATCTTGACTAGCTTTGATATTGGCACAAGTTTGGATATTCGATTTATCAGCTAGTATCGTGATTTCCTTCCCATCATAAGGAAACTTAAGACATTGATGGTATGTGGATGGGACAACTTGCATTTTGTGGATCCAAGGATGACCCAACAAGATGTTGTATGCAAGATCATGGCCTAATACTTGACAGAAAGTATTCTTGATATCAAGTCCCACTCTGATTGGTAGCATGATTACACCCTTGGATGCTCTTTCCTCATTATCATAGGCTTTAATAGTAATCTTTCTTCTAGGATCAATGGAGTCCTCATAAAATCCTAAAGCCTAAACTAACTTCATGGTACATATGTTCAAACCAGAATTCGTCTGACACAAAACTTGTGAACCATGACCTCTAAGTATAATGATGAATTATGGGGATGAGTTATGGAAACATCATCTTTTTCAGAGAATGAGAGGCATTTGGATGAGGAAAAGTGTCCTACCATGGCTTGAAATTGGTCCACATCCAAATCCATGGATACAGTTGTTTCAACGAGGCCCTTTTTGAGAATTTCCTTATGTGTTGGGGAAATCTTCAAGAGTTCTAAGATAGAAATCTGAGTAGGAGTTTTCCAAAGTTGGTTAAGTCATATTGATGTTGAGGTGAAGGTACAATGGATTTTGAAGAGGCACCCTTTAAGACAACTTTAGATTGTACCCTTGTTGTTGCATTGAATTCTCTATAATCCACCTTTTCTTTGACTTTAATAACATTGACCTGTTCATCGTCAGTGTAGATATGATTGATTATCAGATCATCAATATGATTCACACTTGTTCCAAAAGACTCACCTTTTTGATAATTGGGCAAGGGGTTGCAAAATGCTTCGTGTTTTTCATTTGATTCTTGATGTCCTTCTACTGTGATGGTGCCATTTTTTATTAAGTCTTGAATGGTATTCTTCAAGGCTTGATAGTTATTTGTGCGATGAACTTTGCACCAATGATAGTCACAATAGTATGCCTCGTTCCATGATGGTGGCTTCACACTGGGTTCATAGTTTCATTGAGGTGGCAAGGTAATGAAATTTTTACCTATCAACTCTTTGAATGCAGATTCCAAAGATTGACCTAGTGGAGTGTAGGTTCTTCTACTAGAGAAGAATGAAAATCGTTGTGAATTTGTATTCGAGGTATTCCCTAAGCAGTTTCTATTGTTAGTGGTTCCTGAGTAACCTTGATTATTGACAGTCCCTTGATTGGGAGTAGAATTTTGATTCACATTGTTCCTTAGAGGAGGAGGATTATTTCCTTGATTTGTAACCGAGTTGACATTGTTATGATTGTTGTTGTGAGGAGCACTTGGAGTACTAAGGAAAAATGGCTTAGTCAAGACATGATTTGCATCAACAACACCATCATTCACCACGTTCTTGTTGTGAGTCTAAAATTTAGACTTGTCCTGATTGTTGTGATGATTGGATGAGCTAGGATTATCCTTGTCAAGTTTTTATTATTCCTCTTTTGACTAAAGCACTTTCAATGGCTATAGCATCTTCAATAAATTTCTCAAAAGAAGGAGGACAATGTAAATTCAAGCGATAGCTCATTTCTAAATTTAAGCTATTAATGAAGGTGACCATCTTTTCCTTTTCAGGATCAAGACAGGGATATCTAGCAAAAAAATTTCTCCATCTCTGAAGAAAATTAATAAAAGGTTCACCAGGTTTTTGCGCCACTTTGCAGAGATCTATCATAGTGATTTGGTGTTGGATGTTGTAGGCATATTGTGATATAAACATATTGATTAATTCTTCAAATGTCTTGATAGGAGGTGTGATTTTTGATAGCCATTCCATAGAGTGACCTCTAAGACTCTTAGGAAACAAACACATCAAGTAAGTGTCCTCATGAGCAGATTCTAAAGTCATGTTTCAGAAGTCTCTAACATGATCAGTTAGATCCGATTTCCCATTATAATGACCAAATTTTGGAATTTCACAATGTTTGGGAAATTGAATCATGTTGTGACTTCGATCAAAAGGATAAGGAAAAATGTCCTCAAGAGTATATTTCTTTGTTGTGGTTCCCCCTTGTAACTCTTTAACTTTTCCTTGAAGTGCCTTAATATGCTGATTCAAAGCACTAAGATCAGATAGGGGTGTTTCTTCAGGTTTGTTCTTCAAATTCTTAGTATCAAAGTCATGAGGCAATTTAGCTCCTTGGTCAGCTAGATAGAGGAAATATTTTTCTTTATCACGTTGCAAGATCTTTTCTATGGCTTTGTGAAATTTGGGATCTTGCTCAGCCTCTCTAAGACATTCTTCATCTCACTCATCATCACTATCTATATGGGTTTTTCTCTTGTATCTATAGTTGTGGAATGGATTTTCTTCTCTGTTATCCATGTCATTGTTGAAAAGTGGATTACGACTTATATTGTAAAGAGGATTATTTATTTCACCTTCTTCTTGAGCGTTTTGGGTATGACCTTCTTGTTGGATTTCATCCTTCAATTTATTATACTGAGATCTTGTAGAGATAGGCATATGATTTTAAAAAGTTCTTCTAAACTTAGACCACAGTTCTGATAAGTGCAATAATGATGATATCTTGATCTGATAAGATGGGAATCTTATGATATGATCAAAGATGTTTCTAATTTTTTATTGTGGCTTCCAATGATGAAGGATGTTAGAATCCTATTGGGGAAGTTGAATCAATAATCATAAATTTGTTTGAAAAGTGCACTCTTAAAGATTTGATCTTTTCTTTTGAAGAAAGGTTTTAAAATCATTGAAGGATTTGACTGGGATGGGATGGATATTGAATAGAAGGTTGTGGTATATTATCAAACTCAAGAGGTTGACTAATATTATGTCATTGAGATAGAGCTAATCTCTGATAATAAGCTCGAGAATCCAAAGGATCTACAACGTACTTGTCAATGAATCCCCTAACAAAGTCTTGGTATCTATGAAGAAATTCGTGGTAATGAAGCAAGACGTGTCGACTTTTGTACAAAAAGTTTCTTCTTTGCAATGTTTTCTTGTACCCTAATTGTTTCTTGGGTTTATTGATCCTATTGGAAAGTGATTTCTTAACAAATTTTGTTGAATTCCACTTTCTAAGCATGGGAGAAATATTAGAATGTTAATGGACCAAAGATGTCAGAAAGTCAGGAGTATGAATGTTTTCAGTTGCTATTTTTCATGTTCACTTCAGATGATCTTTATTTGAATTAATGTGAATGAAAACACAACAAACACTCTAAATTATATGGAATGTAACCAAACACATATAAAGCAAGCACATCCTATTGTAAAGCCAGGACAATATTTGCTAGATTCCACGCGGGTTTCCCCAACCACATATTGGTAGTGTGTGAATTTAGAAGCTTGGCTACACAGGCTCCCCCTTACAATGCACTATCTTCTTAGGCCAACCAAGCTTCCAACCCCCATGAAACTCCCATGGTAGATTGATCATCTCTACTACAGACTGTGAAAGTGTGGATGCCTTCACACTGACCGATGTTGCGCTAGCAAATACAAGGTTTTAGGTTTACTAAATAATGGTGTTTAATTCAGGACCCCCATTTGAGTGGCCATACATGGGGAAAGAGATTAATCACTAATTAGGTGGCACTCTAGCCTAAAGAGGTTAAGCTCAACAGGGTTTATGGGAGTACTACTTTGTCCGTATGACACATCCACACTCGTAATCTTAGGTTTTCCCTTAAGATTCACATTTGTATACTGGTCGGGGGTAGCTTGGCTTTAGCTCCATTGCTGGTTTGAGTCACGTTGAGGTGATGAAATCCCCAAGCAGGCCCAATTTTCTAGAGGCAATAATCATTTCTCTTACACCCAGGATCGCATCACTGCGCAAGGGGAGAGGATACTTCAGTTATTGCATCAGGGTTACACAGGGATAAAGTGGGTCTTTTTTTTTATCACCTAGTTTGCACAGGGTCAGAGCATAGTCACCTACCACTTTCAAGCACAATCAAGTAGAGTAAACATATTCATTTTAATGCACCAAATCACAATGATTTACACTAACTGAAGATATCGCTTCACAACCGATATGTTGTTCATTTTAACTGCATGATCAAAGTGTGGTGACTATCCTAGATTGATTCATTTTAAACTAGAAAATATTTTGTCTGCAGAATGCGTAAGACTCAGAATCTTGTTTCTGTTTTACAACCTAGATGCACCAAAATAGACAGTATATGCGCAGAAACAGATTCCAGATGCAGAGAAACAAACCCTAGATGCGCTAAAACAGTTAGTATATGCGCAACAGATTCTAGATGCGCAAAAATAGACCCTAGATGTGCAGAAAAAGTCCTTAAATGCACCACTTTAAATTTAAACGCAAAATTAAATTTGTAAATAAGGTCACATGAATGCTCTAAAATCTACCTTAAATGCACAGAAATAGACCCTAAATGCGCAAAAAAAGTCCTTAAATGCGCCACTTTAAATAAGTGTAGATTTAACTCTAAAATGTAATGAGACTATATGTGTTATTCTATCTCTCGGATGCACTAAATTAACCCTCAGAAGCACCAAAATAGTTCTTGGATGCGTTGAAATATTCTGCAAAAAAAATAGAAGTATTAAATTGCCCAGATGCGCTGCAGAAAGTATTAGATGCGCTAAAACACCAATTTTTTTGAAAGCTGAACTTCGGAATGCAGAAACCTGTCAGAATGCTCTACAAAAAAATGTCAAAATCGGGGCATAGGCCCCACGGTGGGCACCATTTTATGTGTGTATGAAAATATGTCTGTTATAAAGAATTCGAAAGACATACAATAAAACCTTATATTGAAGAAACTGAAAGAAAAATAAACAAACTCTTTATGGTAGCTTCTTCAAAGTCGTTCTATTGCTCTCTATCTCTAGTGTTTCGTTGATTCAAGTTGCTCTCAAATTTTGTATGCCAAGCTCAACGAAATGGACTACTAGAGAATGAGATTTAAATTTAAATGCATTCTATACTAAAATGCAAGATTATTGCTAAGATAAAATAAGATTATTGCTAAATATGCAAATGCATAAGCATAATTGCTCGTATGTCTCTATGTATATCTCTGAGTGTACATGTGTCTATGTGTGTGTAACCAATGCTTGGATTCACACATGTATTTATAAAGTTTTTTGAGGACTTTGATTGGCTGAGTTGGTCGACAATTGTGATAATTCCTGACAGATCGAGCGATCGAAAGTGGATGAGATTGGAAAGAAAAATAGAAGAAAATGAATAAAGCAAGATTTTTTCATTTTTATGGAAGAGATAAGATGAGATGATTAAAAATAATCTTTTTTAGAGGATAATGGAAAGATACTGAGAAGATAAATAATGAATTATCCAATTCATTTATTTATTTATGGGTGCATATAGATTTTTCTTAATTAAATAAATATTTAATTAAGATTTTGAGGAAATTAGAAGATTTCATAATTAAATAAAATATCTAATTATGATTTGAAGAAATAAGATCTTTAATTAAATAAAATATTTAATTAATTAGAAGAAAGTTTTTAATCAAAGAAAAGAGATATTTAAATTTAATTAAAAAGATTTAATTAAATTCAAAAAAATGATAATTAATTTAAATAAATAAAATTTATTTATTTAATTAATCAAGTAGACATGTGAAATAATTAAATAAAATAAATTTATTCAATTATGGTGGGAGAATAAAATGAATGAACAATATAATTAAATTAATTAAATTTAATTACATGTAGAAGACTTTTAGAGAAAATTAATTAAATAATAAATATTTAATTAAATGTTAGGAATAATTAGACATGACCAATTTTATGCACATACATAATCATATAATGTAAATTATTTAATTAGCATTATATGTCTTCTTATTCTAATTAAATAAATCCTATTTATCCTAGTTATTTAATTAAATATCCTAATCTCACCCCTTTCATTAAACAAATTAATTATTTAATGATAAATCTTAAATTCCTCTAAAAGGGAATATTCCTATGGAATATCCCTCCCCTTTGCACATTAATTTTTTTTTTAATTTGCTAAATGCTAATTTTCCTCGTCCACTTGCATAAGAATATTCTCCCTTTTCACTCATTTAAAAAATGGAATATTCTTCTTTGTAATAAAATTTCAGTGAACTTCTTGAGCAAGCTTTGAAAGTATGCTTCTTTCCATGATTATGATTCCTTAATTAAATATCAAATTTCATTCTCAACCCTTGATGGGAATCCATGATCCATGCCTCCATCTTCTTTCCATTTTGACCATCAGTTTCTCATTGCCTATTCTATAAATAGTCATCATATCTATAGAATATGGATCCACTTTTTAAGAGAAAAATTATGTTGTTGAAACTCACACCCATTTGCACTCATGTTTTACATTTAATAACATTTTAGATTAATTTTTTATGCTTTTTTAGCTTAGCATCATCAATGGCTTCCATGATAACTTAGTTTGCATTCATTTACTATATTTTAGAATCTAGGGCTTGCATCTTTGAATCTTGTATAATATAGCATAGGTTTCCATACACTTACATCAAACATATTAGCTTTTATCATGTTTTTTTCATCCTTTTTATCAGTTTCTATTGATTTTAATCAATAAAATTGATTGGAAAGGTTCATATTATCCAAGGGATTGGGAAATGGTCACAATTCCACATCAATGTGACACTAGTTCCCTAATAGGATCTAAGATTCAATGTCTTAGAATAGATGTTATTCAAAGTGTTCATGTTTTATCATGATAGTTTTAATGATTTATTTGCTTTGATGATATTGAATATCTTATTGGGATCATGACTTAGATAATTTAGGCTTTAAACTCATTTGGATCAAGTATGTTTAGTTAACACTATGATTATGGTCACATTTTAGCACTAGAAGAAGGGATATACTGATTGAATTTGACAAATTTCTCATTAGATTCTCATTTTCTTGTGTTTGCAGATATAGTGGTGCCATTGATCAATTCAGTGACATGTCTAATACACATCACTACATAGTGACACACTTTGGTCTAAATTCAATGATGCCTAATTAATTTCATCACCCCATGTTTAAAAATGTGATGCTAAACTAATTTTTATTCACATCATGAATTTCATTGCCGTGATGCATTTGATATAGCAATGCAATTGATGTCACTATTTACAATATAGAAACACATTTGATTTTTTACTAGAGCAATGCACATCTAATATGGTGACACATTTGATGAAATTCAACAACATAATTGATTTCAACATCACTTTTTATTAGTAAACAAAATAGAGATTGAATTTCAACATTTTCTTTAAATTTTTTATTTCATCTAATTTCTAACATGTCACTGACATCTGGTTTTTATTTTTGAGGCTATCTAGTTTTACAAATTTGAAAAAAAAACTAGGAAATTAGTTACCCCAACTTGTTGGGGTCATAACTTTCTACTTGGTGCTCAAAATTTGAATCCGTTGTTGGAAAGCTCTCAAACAGTACTAATTCAGTTGCTAAAAATCAATTCCTATGGCAATCAATTTTTAAGGACTAATGCAAGTTTTAGCCCCAAATTCTGCTCCGAAGGCATTTGAAAACACGATTTACTAGAACATAGAAAAAAATGATAAAAATTGAAATTTTTGATTTTCAGTTTTTCTTAGTTATAGTTATTGTAAAAGTGTTTTGATAATTAGGGGATGATATAACCCTCATATGCTTATTTTCTTCATGTTTTAGGACCACTAAACTTCCATTGGGTTTTAAAATTTACAATCTTAGGACAACTAGCTTTTAATTGGGCTTAAAATTCACTTTCAAAGTTGGTTAAAATTGGACCCACATATCCTTATTTTGCAATATTGGTTTAAAATTGAACAAAACAATCAAATGATTTCATTTTGTGCCTAAAATGAACTCATTGTGCTTTGCAAGGTTAAAATGAATGTTTCCTTTCTTTTATTGTGTCTATTTGTTGTGTGTATCCACTTTCCTTGTGCTTTGTACAATCCTGGGTAAAGAGAAACACACAAGTGTGTATCCTATCTCCCCCTTCCTTTTGGCGATATTGGGTGACAAAAAGCATCTTAAGTGTCTTTTACACATTATGTTACCATTAGAGGGCTTTCCTCCCAACATGTGAGAGGGAATGACCCAAGTGGTACTTTCATTTCCGTTCACTATATAAATAATTGGTGTGACAAAAGTCATTAACTAGGCAGTGTGAATGCTTTATACTGACGAATATCTCCCTTAGTATCTGTGTGATACGTAAAAACCCTTAGATTTTTCTAAGGGCTAGGAGGCCTCTTAATTGAGTGAATCACAACATGTATAGACACAAATTTATCTTGAAAATCCTAATTAATAACCTTTGTTAGTAGTGGCTCACCAATTTTAACTTTGAAGCATATTTTAAGGTAGTGCATTGGAATAGCACCATTCTAAGAAGTTACTTACCATGTTCAATTTTTGGTTGAGGCAATAAATCAAATAGGGAAGGGAGTCTTTTTCTTGGCATGTCAAGACAATACACTTCCTTGACATAGCCTATTTTTCCATTCCATCTTCATAGATTAATCATCTCTTAGGGGATGATGGTAAAGCTACCAGGAAATACACACCCACTTGAGCTAGCATTGTAATTGTTTGTGAGCCAATTTAATACTTTTCTTAGTTCCAAAACATCTCAAAAACATGTCATCTCATGAACTATAATGATTGTAGGATAACACAAAATGGATTGTTGAAAATTCTTTAGAAACTTTCTCTAAAATGTGATTGATAGGTGTAAAGCAATATTCCACAACCTTTTCCAGTATCCTCCCAGCCTATTCCAAAATGGGTACTTTGGAATATGGTATTTCCATTCATCAAAGTATATCAGATGGGGGATTTTTGCTAGATATTGCGATTGTAGTTGCTTTGGTAGACATGTATGTAAAAGAGTTGTGTTGAGGGGGAGGCACAATGCCCTTGATAAAAGTTATGAATCTTGGCTTACATAACCTATGGTTTTTCCTTCATTCAAGCTTTGATGTATGTTTCCACTTTGTTCCAAGCTTCCAACTCTTTGAAAATTGCCAATAATTCCCTATTTCGTATGCTTAACTAGGTTTCATGTAATACAAGCTACGCATGGGTTATTTTGAATCTCCATTGTCTGCCTTCCCATCCTCCTAAATAATTGTCACCCACCATTTTTTGAGCATGGTCCCATCAAATCCCCCAAGAAAATCATGCAACCCTATCTTTTTTTAAGAAAAATGCACTATGTGTGGACATAACCAAAGAGTCAAACTTCTAGATTGCAAGTCTATCTCATTATTTTCAAATAGTTATCACTTGTAATGTGGTGGAGTTAAAGGGAAAGGGTAAGAGTGCCATGTGCCATTAGAAGGAATAGTGATATTAATGTTAGTGCTAGGGTAGGAAATAAATTTTATAAATAATAATTATTTTACTATCATTATTACTAAAAGTGTTTTCAATGTTGAGGTTAGGGTAATCTTAAATGCTCATTTATTTACGAGTAAGAGAGCAATGAAAGGATAGTAGTGATAATATAAAACTTAATCAAGGATAATATTATATTAATATTAATGTTCAACATAATTCTTATCACCATATAATTAATTGACATTCTACTAAGGTTAGCAATGCATGATGTCATAATTGACATTGTATCATTCTACCAAACCTTTGGGATGCACTAATGAAATTAATTTAATTCAAAAACTAAATCTCTCATTTTAAATAACCCTCCATTAAATTGTTTTATTTCTTCTAAGAAATTAATGTTGGTAATGCAAGGCCCTTCGAGGGTAACATTTAACACAAAATGAGTGCTTTCACAACTCAAGAATATGTCTAAAACTAATCAAATATGTTAATCCTTTGTTTCCATTAAGAGACCATTAATATAAGTATGTAAAAATAATGTTGTAACGTGCACTAATTGGTGGGGCCTCACACCACCATGACTAATTTTTTTTTTCCATTTTCAGTAAGGTAATGCATAGTGGGTGGTAAGTCACATTTAGGTCTAGGTAGGCTATCTTGAAGAAATATGGTTGTGTGTTCAAATTATATGGTCCCCACCTGTTGTCACCAATGGAAACATGGAAATGTAGGAGTTATCCACAAATACTAATAAGTAATTCTAAGTACAATATAAAAAAGTTAAGCTAAGTTTCTAGGATTGTTGCTAATAGGTGGCAATATACAAGATTCCATTGGGAGGCCTTAAATATCAAACTAATATTACTAATTTATTTTTTATTGAAATAAATATATGATACATTAAGATGGACATTGGAAAATAGAAAAAGGATTGTGCATGGAAAGTGAATCCTGGGGATGATCGGCCCATCTTCCAAAAATCAAGAATTTCCTCCATAAATTTAGTATGTCAAAGCCTAAGAAGTTGGATCACAAGAAAAGGTTGGATATAGTTGAAGATTTCCAAGAAAAGTAGAGGGAATAATACACTTTGAGGGTATGTGCAGGATCATGATGGGCCAAAATGTGGCCATATGATGGGTATGTGTAGGTTATGTGGCTGATGACTTTTTTTACCCAACATTGATAAAACAAAAAGGGATTTTAAAGGAGATTCTCAGCTTTCCACCAATATAAATTATTCTTTAATTTGAATTTAATGAATAATTATTATTCATTTTCTATTTTAATTACGACTAAAGTACTAATTGATAGGCTGATTGGAAAACATCTATAGCTTTCAAACGGTATCACATTTTTTGAATGTGAAACATGCATCACATTCTATGTTTTGCATACTACAGGATTAAGAAAAAAATGAATTTCATTCAAAGTTTTGACCAAGTTAAGGTGGTTAAACATATGAATTTTTTTTTTTAAAGTTGTAATAAAAAATTCAGAATTAGTTATTTACTTGGAAAAAAATTACAAAAAAATATGCATCACATCAGGGCATGAGTCCTCTACTTATATATAAAATATTATAAAAAATTATTATCATTTTATTGTGGTTAGGGTGGTTAGATAGACACCTACTCATTATTTTTTCCCTTAAATTTAAGTACTACTACATTGAAATTTCAAATTTTCACCAAATAGATTTTTTTCTTTTAAATAAACCTAGTAGTTTAGAAACTCCATTCAATTTGCTACATATTCTATTCTTACATATTTTTGAAATAATCTATATAACTTATTCAAAATTTTACATCAAGTTTCCTAACTATAATTTTTCTAAATTTTTTGCCACTTAAGGGTCTATTTTTTCCATGATGATCCTGCACATACCCTTGATAATTTCCATTTTATATTAGGCTATGCAGTAAATAAAGGAAATACTAAATATATTATAGAGGTTAGAAACTGAAATATTGATAGCAGTGCTGTGGGTTTAAATATATCATAAAAAAAAGAAAAAAAAGTGGAAGGGGATCTTATTTCCCCTCTTTAGGATGATATAAATGACAAAGTTAGGTCTTGTGTATGGATAAGGAGTAGAAAGTAGAGAATAGAAGGAACTATCGTATTTTAATGATCTACATGAAAAATTTAATAGAGGATTTTTAGGTAGATGAAGCATTCTAGAAGTTGTAACATGTTCATAGGTCTATGGTTTCTTTTTTTATGCACTATTTTATAATTGGTCAACTATATTTTACTCAAATTTTATTGTCTTTGGGTTTAACGATCCCTATAAAACCTATTTACCATTTAAAAAAATATAAGTAGGTCTAACTTATTGTTAGTGTGAATGTGAACCAATAGGTGTGTGCCAAATAAATGACATGTTCCATTTACTCATGAACTACAAAGGTCACTAATAGATGGATAAATGTAAAGCATGTCTCAATGAGATCAAATGGCATGTTTACGCACTCGTATTGGATTCATTTGTACCTTATAGTTGTGACAAAATATAATGACGAAATTGGAAATACCCATGTCATTTCCCATGATTTTTAGCACTATTTTATTGGAACAAGTAAAGAAATTTACATATTGATAAGTAAAACATTTTTGTGCTATATCTATTACATGACCTAGTCCTTATTTAAATATATTTCTTCCCAATTACACTCATTCTTATATATTTACTATTTACCCCCATATATTATATTGCATTTACATTTACCTCAATACGCTCACTCACTACCTTGAGATTGTTATTCCCTTGTTTAGGTTCATTTTGTAACTAAGGGGAAAATTTAGGTTAGCAATAAACAACATAAATAAACTAAACCCTAGTTAACAATGAAGTACAATGGAATTAAAAAGCATAAACAAGGGAACAATCTCACAAAATCCTTCATGCACTCCTTGATTCCTCTTCATTTCCCTTTGCCATTTTTGTTGTAAATAGTGTTTTCCCTCAAATTTTAATGGGAAACTATGACCTATGAAAAGACTAAGAAAAATATTGAAGGATTTGACTCAAAAGTTGAAAGTGTACTCATAAATTGTAAGCATGAAGTGTCCAAATGAGGTTGACATTTTTTTTTAAGCAAAGGCAATAAGCCTATATAATATATTAATAATATTTAATAGATAGGTACATAATGTCTATAAGCAGCTAATAACAAATGAGGTTGACATTGCCTTTTTATAAAAGTCAATTTTTTGGATGAATGGCCAAGATTGATAGTTGAAAAATTCCCTAAGAGGGAAGTTTGAGATTGAATATGGCAACTAGCAATTAGGGTTAGGGCAGAATTAGGGTAAAATTTGAAATAGAGGGTTATGATTCAATTTTAGGAAAATTAAATCAATGGACAAGAATGCATGTGACAAGGAGATATTGGGAACGGAAAAAGAGGTTACTAGAGAATCAAATAAGAATTTAAAATTATTTAATTTAGGAAGCAGTGTTGACCTTTTGAATTAAAAATTAATTTAATTCAAAAGAGGTGGGGGTAGGATAGTAAATAATGATTTTTAATTATTTACTTGGTGGGAAAAAATGGGAATAAGAAGTTAAATAAATGATTTTATTTAAATTTTGAAGGAAAAGATGAAAGGACCATTAAATAATTAATGAAAATTATTTAATTGTAGAGGAAAAAGGATAAAGTGAATAATAATTAAATAAATTTAGGAATTTATCTAATTATAAAGACATAGGAAATTAGTGACATATTTAAATAAATAAATGTAATTGATTTATTTAAATAATCAGGAGGAATAAAAGATAGGAATTAATTAAACAATTAAGAATTATTTAATTAATAGTTGAATTTGGACCCTAGGACATAATTAAATATTCTAATTATGTTGATAAGAAATATGGTAAGTCATGCAAAAATAAAGCTTGTAGACCTAGGTTATTTTTATGTGTCCACATTTTGCCCCTCTTTGATACAATGCAATTTATCTTGTTCTATCAAAGAAATTTGAGTCGAACATGCCTCAGTGTGAAAGTAGGGAGAGGAAGGATGACAAGGAGGGAGTGGTATGCCCCCTCAAGAGGGAATTTAGGTTCAAAGAACACAAATGTGTTCTTGAAATGGATGAGAAGATGAGAGGATGAAGGAATAAAATAACTATTAATGTGAAATCCATGGATGGTGGGACAAAAAGGGAATACTCACTATTTTGGCAAAGAACATAATAGGTGTTGCATAATCATCATTGGGAGATAAAATGTGACAAATGGATAACAAAAACCATGATATGACATAGACCAAGGTGTGTAAGGTCATCTACTTGTAAAAATAGATAGTCATAAAAAAGGAATGTCCTAACTCATATGAAGGGCTAAGTTTCCCTAGCCTTTCTATTAAGACACACTGAAGACAATAATCAAGGAAAAATAGGTCATGAGATGTCATTGCACCTCTAAATCCTTCATGGGACATCCTCGAGGTAGCTAGTAACATGAACAAGAGATAAAATAGTAAAAATATAGGACACAATAGACCAAAAAATTCAACAACCATTCAATGTGTTTTCCATTATTTGTTTGACGAAGATTGATTACTTGACAGTTTGACAATTTTATGATTTGAATAGTCTGACAATTTTGATAGTTTGATGATTTGACAATGCCTATTGTTAGGAAGGACACATCTTGAAAAGGTCAATGATGATGTGACAAAGCCTGTCGTCAAGAAAGATACATCTTGAAAAGAAAAATGACATCTTGACAAGGTCCAATTCCAATAAGGACACATCTTGGAGGGGATCACAAAGTCACTAGGTTGACATTGTTTTGGTAGTTTGACTCATTTTGACTTGATGATTGATTAGACTTTTTTTTCTGGTGGTTCGCGATTTAATATTTACATTTAAATTGTTGTCTTGTGTATGAGTTTGACTATGTATAACATATTTGATTAATGTGACGAACCCTAAATGACTGACCTAGGGGGCCTCAGGGGCTCATCAATGATGGCCTTGCCTACATCATACACTTAGAGACCTCGTAGTTTGACAGAGATAGGAATGGCATGCCTGTTGATTGAAAACCAACTAATGTGTTTTAACTTGACCTGACAGACCCTAAAATAATGACCTAGGGGGCCTCAAGAGCATATCGATAGATGGCCTTTCCTATTTAGAAAATGCATAGAGATGCCATAGTTTGACTAACGCCATAATCAAGGATGAAATTTTTTAATGACTAACATGACCGACTTAGAAAAGACCAAGTAACTTTCCTACTAGAATCAAATGACCAACTGACATTAAAAACCTAAAAGACAAACTTAGGTGGTCTTGGGGGTACATCAAATGATGACCTTTCCTACATAGTAAATGTGTAGAGACTCTGTAGTTTGAAAACTCTAACTATGATTCAACTTTGATTGACTCTGACTCTATTTTTGGGATTTTTGAGAGTTATTTGGATGTTTTTGTGTTTCTTGACATGTTTTTTTTTTTTGGATTTTTTAGATTTTTTTTTTGTCTTTTGGGAATATTTGATTTTTTTGGATTTTTGACATTTTGTAATATACGAGACCATGTGCAAGACTCATTAGAGTTAGGTGATAAGGGCGTTGCCTTCAGTCAGGTCTAGGACTAACCAAGATAAACGAGATAGAATGGGACATGCTCGGGATGAAAGGTGGATGATGTGCAAGGCATGATGTCAACCGTTGTTAGCCATGGAGAGAAATAATGGGGCTTTATGATGGATGTTGTGAGGGTGTCGAAAGAATGGGTATTTATTATGGAAAACCTTGGTAGATGGAGTGAGAGTAGATGGCGAAGCTGAGATTTCTTATGCATGGCACTTGTTTGCTAGGTTTTACCATGGTACTTATCCAAAGTGCCACCAAAGTGGTTTTCACTATTTGACAGATTATTTCTCTTTACTATTTTTTATATTTTATATTTTTTTTTGGTGTCACCAAGACACCTATTTTCCAGGTTTCATCGAGGTAATGATTTTTATTGTATTTGTATGGTTTTAGCAAGACTTTCAAAAGCTATGTGTTGAACTAATATGTCATAATGTTGCCTTGACCCTATTTAGATGATAGTGCTTGGAAAAAGGACATGATCTAGATGCAAAATGTAAGTGGCAAATAAGACAGATGATAAAAGTGGTGAATGAATAAGGCTATGATATGATCCCTAATGTGCACACTATGTGGGCCACTAGGCTTCAAATGAAAAGGATTTTGGGTGATCGATGAGCTAGAGTACATGAAGGGGTCATTGTCAAAGGTACATTGAAAGACATTGCCAATGGATGTGGGATGATGTGATGGTTTTGTAAGTATGGACGGATGGAATGGAATGTATGGAATAAGTGAAAATGATGTGGATGAAGACCTTGGATCAACAATTTCTTTATTTTCTGACTTTTGAGAGATGCCCCTAGTGATTTGTGATAAAGAGACATACTTGGAGATCAACATTTTCCTATCTTCATTTTTTAATTTCATTTTTGATGGGTCTAATAGTTTTTCATTTTGGCTAGAGAATTTTCTTGAAATTCTTTTGTGTTCATGATGTCTCTTAATTCTTGATCTCGTTTTAAAGATAGCTCATTCATTGGAGCTTTTCTTTTACTCTTTTTGTGAGCTATGACTTTTTGATCCCTATTTATGATGTGGATGGATGTCAGTGAGATGGACAAAGTAGTCGAAGTGATAGTAATGATTAGTGGATGAATGAGAGTGGAGATGCCTTCAATGGAGTATTTGGGACTATCGATTTTGGTATTAATAACATCAAAGGAATCTTTCACAGCCTTAATGACTTGGCAAGGTAACTTGGTAGATTCGATTATAAGAGAAACATATCCCAACCTAAGGTGGGTGGGATAGTGGGATGATGATTGGGTGGGGTTGCAATGGACATGAAATTTTTGCGAGGAAGTAGATAGGGTAAAGGAAAATATATCATCAGGAGCCCAAAAGGTTTCAATCCAAACACGACCATCTATTTGTGTGCCTTTTGAAGTGGTCTTGACATCATTATTGGAAGATTGAACCTTCTCAACAACATTAGCATTGTAATTTATTTGTAGCCTATCCATGCGGTATTCACCAGATCTCATGTCATGGATCTTGACATTTGGATTGAAAATTGAAATGATGGGAGTGGATGGTATGATGGAGGTCAAGACAATGGTAGTGGATGAATTGGTAAGTGTAGATGGATCGACATATTAGGATGAGGTGGATGTTGAAGCTTCACAATTAATAAGCACTTGATGTTCAAAAATGCCCCTTAAGTTGGTGCAATATTGAATGGGGTTAGGATCACCAGTTATGTTAAATCTTAGTGTCATTATAGGGGACTTTAGAAATTGGTGATATGTGGATGATACAACCATCAATGCATGAATCCAAGGTCAACCAAGTAGGATGTTGTAGGACAATTCAAGATCCAAGACTTGGCATGTGGTTTCTATGATTGTTGGTCCAACATGAATAAGGAGTGTGATAATTCCCTTAGAAGAACGCTCCTCATCATCATAAGATTTTATTATAATGCTTTTAGTGGCATCTAGAGAAGCCTAATGCCTTGACCAATTTCAAGGATCATATTTTCAATCCAACTCTACTATTTATTAGGAATTGTTTGACCTTACATTTGTGAATGAAAACTTCAATGTGTAATGCATCATTGTGGTACAACTTAGGAATGGAATAATCTTGGTTTGAGCAAGTTCTCTAGTGGGAATTGGCCAAATATTTGACCATAGCTTCAAATAAATTGACATCAGTGTTGGTAAGGATTCAAGTGTCTTTTAAGGCCTTGTCAAGAATAACTTTATGTGTAGGAGAGATGCACAAAAGTTTGATTATGGAAATATGTGCAAGGGTTTTACCCAATTGATCAACAAGGTTAAATTGTCCTTTAGGATGCGACAGCTTAGCAAAAGGGCAAGGTATTGTGATTTTGGCTCAGTGTGTGGTGACATTGCATTCAAGAGTCTTTTTGATGGTGATGGTATTGACATATTCATTGGTAGCTCGAAGGTGATTTATTATAGGCCCACTCAAGTAATCAAAGGCAACACGAGTGTAGTTAGAATGGCTATTTGTCTTTTGAGCTGACGAGGAGGGATTTCTTGAACCATGATCTTGTAGTGGATTCTTATGAATGGTATGATTAGTATTGGAAGAGTATTGTTGACAATGTTAAATTCAATGATGCCATTCTCAATTAGATCTTGTATGATGTTCCTCAATTATTTATAGGATGATATTTTATGTCCTTTTTCTCTATGGTAATCATAGAAGGAATTTTCGTCCCACCATGATGGTTTAAATTGTCCTGAGTCATGCTTTAGGCTCTTGCAAGGTTATGATATTAGATTAGACGAGCTTCTTGAGGATAGATTCAATAGGTTCTCCCAAGGGGGTGTATGTGCATTGTTTTGGGAATTGTCTATTTTTCCTTTGTTGACCTTGATCTTGGTTGCTTTGAACTAAATTTGCGGTAGGTTTTGGGATAGATGGGGGAGTGTTTTTTGGTTGAGATGCCCTAAGTGTGATTGCATGACCAATTTTATTCACCACTTTAGCGTTGATGACACCATCATTGGTAACATGTTTTCTTTTGGCCCAATACTTGTTCTTCTCATTGGTCATGTTCATGTTTGTGTTCTTACTAGGGTACTTAAGTTCACTTTGTGTGATAAGGGACTTTTCAAGTTGGACACCTTTTTCAACAAGGTCTATGAAGGTTGTACAACAATGGACTTGAAAGTTATATTTCAGAAGTCCAATGATGTTTTGAACAAACATGTGTACCTTCTCTTTTTTAGGGATTTCAACCAGACATCAGCTTTCCAAGCCTCACCATTTTTGAAGGAAAGGAATGAATGTTTCACTAGATTCTTCTTTTTTTTCTTACATAGTGTGGTGATTGTAATGTTAGTTTCAATGTTATATGCATAGTTTTCTACAAATTTGTTGGCAAGTTTCTAATATCCCTTAACTATTCTAATGTGAGTTTTTCCTCAAGGAATATTGTCAAACACTTCTGATGTAAACTTTATGCTTTTTTTCTATGGTTTCAATTTGTTTTGATGGCTTGTGAATGATGTCAAACTATTCTAAATACTTGTAATTCAATGCTATAATGATCTATCAACAATCTAAATGAATGACCTTTTTTAATCTTTTCCAATGTACATATATATAACTTCTATATGCAAACTAATCACCTATAGCCAAGTGACATTTCTTCATACAATTGGCATGCATACAATTATAAAGATATGAATATGCTATTACAAAATAATCTACAGCTTATGACTCTTATTAAAATGTGTCTCAAATACAATACTGATATGAAAAAACCAAGTCTCTTGGCATTACAATGAGAACCCAACAATAATAAAAAATCTAATATAAATGTCTACCTACAACAACAATCATTACATTCATAAATACATATACAAAATACCAAAACAAATGTAAAGAATTTGATTACAAAGTTGTTTTGACTTGTAAGTGGTGAAGCAATCAAAATCTCCTTGTAATAACATCCTATAAGCTCAAATCAATGGTCTCTTGTAGCCTCCTTTGTTTTTCTATTGTGACCAAGATATAAAATGAAAATGGTCCTCATGCAACCTCCAATCACTCCAAACAATGTCATCCTAGCCCTAGGAGTGAAGCACCATCATATCTCAACCAAAGCGAATGGTGTTGAAGCTCCTTTATGCAAAATCATGGCTACTAGAGTTGACTATAATAAAATATTAGACCATGTTATCCACTAATGAATGATGCAAATAAATCCCTCCAATGACCAAGTCAATGAAGATTGATCACATAAAATGTCTCCAACAAATCTTCAAATCATACCATGCAAAATTGGCCCTTGGCCACTAATTTTTCTCAATTGAGATGATTGATTTATCACCCCCTCAAATGTAACCCTTCGGTAAATAGTTTCACTACCTCAGTTATTCCAATCAAAGAGAGCTTTCAGTCTTAATGATCGAATGCAGAAACTACATAAACCATAGGCTTCCCTAATCAAATCAATAAAATGTCAATATCAAAATCCTTAGATGATTAGAGGCTCATCCAACCCCTCTATTTATTCTTTTCCTCCAATCCTTCAAGAAGCTTCTAGAATAATATTATTTTATTTTTATTTAGTGACTTTATGATATAATATTTCATTCAAGTCACTTTATTAAATTAATTAAATGTAAGGTAACCTTTTTTTTTTACTTATTTGATAACCTTATAAATAATTAATTTAATCACATTTTTTAATTAAAATAATCAATTAGTCATCCTCATGAAATATCATTATTTTGGACAACTTAATTAACTAATTTAATTTAATTACTCTACCTCCAAAATGGAGACATTACAAATTTCATCCCATGATATTACCCCTTTAGGAAAAAGTGTGAACCAATCGAGTGTGGGACCTATGAGACTCGTAGGAAAAAAGTCTCATCAAATAAGTGTGTTCATATGCCATGTCTACACAAGTGGTTGTGAATTCTCTTATGTGCTCAATAGGGTTTGTCTTTCCTTTGTATTTAGAGAAATTTGGGACTAGATATCCTAGAGGAAATAGTGGCATGTATAAGCTTGCGTCAAATGGATATGGATGCAAATCAAAGGATTTGTAAGTCTTCTTGTTCAATAGTTGCATGTTTTCCACTTGCTTAAATGTAAGGTGGCTAGTTGGGAAATTAATGCATCCACTATTGGATTATTGGTGGCATCACTCATGTTTTCAATAGTAATTCCCTGCATTCCCATTTGTTGTGATGACATGTTTTGAGTTGAAATGTGGTTTGCATGTTGAGGTTGAGCATGTGTATGAACATGAGAATTATATGTTGGGATGTGTGATCTAGTAGTGTTGAATTGCATTTGGGGAATGCAATTTCCATGGGTGTTTTGATGACCAAGTGGGTTGTGACTTGTTTGTGACATGTTCATGTATTGTGATGCTTGATTTCCTTGTCAAAATTGATAGATATGACCATGTGGGAAGCTCATGTTTTGTCTATGAGGGCCATTAGTGTTTGTGTTGATTCGAGGACATTGTGACATGGTATTGGTGTTAGGTTGAGGTCCTTGAATGGAAAATTTTCTTAATTTTTTTCTTGCAAAAGGATTAAATGAGGATGTCCCCATAATGTTAGATGATGATCCAAATGTGGAGAATCTTGATCCAAAATTTTGTGACATAATTTGAGACACATGTGGAATTGATTGTTATGTGGTTTATGATATAGTTGGTGGCCCAAAATCAAATGTTGTATTCATCATATTTGTTTCACTTTGAGTTGTCATGCCAATAGAAGTAGTGGTAGCGCTATGTTGTGGTGTTAAGGGAGTTTTACTAGTTTGTGTGTTGTGACTAGGTGACGCTACTCTCAAGGTATTGACATCAAATCCATGTGGTAATATAACTCCTTAATGTAAGAGTTTTACTAAGTATCATTATGGGTTTAGCATGATTAACTCATCTACAAAAGAAGCTACTTCTGGATTTTGGGCAGTAGCCTCTATGTCTTCTACAAACAAATTTCCATTTGCATCTCTTTGAATGAATTCCTCAAAAGGATTGTTGTGTGATGTATGTCCAATATTTCTTTCATTGAAAGGGTTGTTGGAGGTAGATCCCATGTTGGTATTATTGTGAGTTGTATGTGAAGTGGCATTTAGGTTCATGTCACTAGTATGGTTATGAAGGTCATCTTCTTTTCCAAAAAGGTCCATGTCTCTTCTCCTTTTTTTTAATCTAGTCTCAACCATGTAATCTTTGCTCAAATAAAAATGGAAAATGCAAATGATACGGAACTAGGTCTATGGATGGAAATGATGTGAACTAAGCCTATGTTTTTGGAATTTTTTGGAATAAGAAATGAGGAGTTTCCTAATGCAATGTGATAATAATTTCTAAAGAGGATAGTGGTTGGCCAATGTGAGGTGAGAATAATATTTATGAGGGATGCAAATTGATAATAATGTCTAAGAGGAATGTATAAAATAAGATGATAATGATGTCTAAGAGGAATGTATAATGCAAAGTGAAAAATGATGGTGTCCTAAAGTGAGAGAGTTTTGATATGCTATGGAAATGTCTAAATATGTTATGGAAGTGTTAAATGCAAGGGTACCTAACCAAGCTCTAAAGTTATAACTTTGGGAGATTTGAGAAGAGGTTTACTAACCATCCAAAGTTTAGCCAATGGTTCAATTTGAATTGTCAATGGACCTTTTGTGAGACCAAGTGAAATGACAAAGAGACAAAGGGAGTTTCCCAAACTAGACTTATGAGCTAGAAAAGACTCAACCAAAATGACAAAGACTATAAGTGTGACGAGTGGTTTGGTCCAATGACAATATTTTCTTAAAGAAATGGTTTGTACAAAGTATGGAAAGTTGTCCTATTCTAAAATATGCAAAGATAATGACCTAAGAGTTTGACTAGGCTAATGGTGATTAGGAATCGGGTATGTGTAGGATCATCATGGAAAAATAAAGCCCTTAAGTGGAAAAAAAATTAGAAAAATCTGAGTTAGGCAATTTGACGTAAAAATTTGAATAAGTTATCGATGTTATTTCAAAAATATGTAAGAATAGAATCTATAGAAAATTGAATGCAGTTTCTCAACTACTAGGTTTATTTAAAATATATATATATATTTGGTGAAAATTTGAAATTTTAATGTATCAGTACTTAAATTTCAAGGAAAAATAAGAAGTAGGTGTCTATCTGACCACCCTAACCACAATAAAATGATAATATTTGTTTATAATATTTTAGATATAAGTAGAGGACTCATGTCCCAATGCGATGCATATTTTTTTGTAATTTTTTCCAAGTAAATAATTAATTATGAATTTTTATTACAGCTTTTAAAAAATATAAAAATTGTATGTCTGACCACCTTAAAAAACTTCATGAAATTCATTTTTTTTTAATCCTATAGTATGCATAGAATATGATGTATGTTTTGGATTAAAAAATGTGATACTATTTGAAAGATATAGATGTTTTTCAATCAGCCTATCAATCAAGACTTTAGTTGTAATTCAAATAGAAAATGAATAATAATTATTTATTAAATTCAAATTAAAACATAATTTATATTGGTGGAATGCTGAGAATCTCCTTTAAAAACCCTTTTTGTTTCATCAATTTCGGGTAAAAAAAATTTGTCAGCCACATGGGCCATCATATCACTTACACATCGCCACTTTTTGGGCCATCATGATCCAACACATACACAATCCTAAAATGTAACTAAATTTTGAAATGGTATGCCTATTTTTAAGACGAAATGAAAAACTAAAAGGTGAAATAATAGGTAGTTTGAGCAGATCCTTCTGGTTTTTGTACAGAGGTCATTGTGAAGAGCTAGTCAGAGATAGATCTTGAATTTTTTATTTTGAATTGTGACTGTGAAGGTTGTTTTTCTGAGTGACAGGTAGTTGTGGCATTGAAGGTCATAGTTGTGTTGTAGGGGACATATGTGTTGTTTAATGTAACAACTTTTCATTACAATACAATTAGTTGTGTTTCACAGAGTCTCAGTTGTGTTTCATAGTAAACAAAGTTTGTTTTTTCTACAATTTTGACAAGGTTGTAAATTTGTTCCAATTTGATTATGATTTTCTAGATTGCAGAGGTGTTTATTTGTTCATTAATTCAACAAACACTTTGGAAAACACTTTGTTTTTATCTTGGATTGTTTTGTACAACCACTTTGAAAATAATTGCACAAATCCTATGGTTGGTAAGGACAATATTTGTTGGTTCCCACTTGAATTTCTCCAGCTGCGCCTATTCAGAGTGGATAGCATAGGAACTTGGTAGCATTGACTCCCCTCCACAACACTCACTTCTCAGGCATACCAAGTTCTGAATTCCCTAAGACCACAAGGATCTCAAGAAATTTTCCATCTCTATAATGAACCATGAAACTGTGGGATAGCTTCAGAGGTCCAACCTCCTATGCCAATAGATAGAAGGATTTTGGCTTTCTACACAAAGGTTTTTAGTAAGGGCATCTAATTTAGGGGATACTATGATAAAATCCCTTAATAGGTCTCCCAACCCTTAGAATGAGGGATTTTCACATCATAAATACATTGGGGGAGAACTATCACATACCACTTCCCATCAATTTTAAAATTTCCTTGCAATCATAAATTTATAGAGCATTTCAAAAGAGACTGGCTTCAGCCCATTACCACTTGAGTCATTCCTACCTTTCGAAGCAAGGTGGTAGGCCCTCTAATGATGGGTAAATAAAATTGAATTGAAATTTTCTTTTTTGATCTCCAAGATCGCACAAAGGTGTGAGGAGAGTGCATACACAAAGCTTTCACTTCACACTCACAAAGTTGTTCATTATAATGCACAAATCCAAAATGTGTGGGTGGCAAAGAAATAATACCGAAGTGCTTTTGATT
Source organism: Sequoia sempervirens (assembly GCA_007258455.2). Taxonomy (NCBI): domain Eukaryota; kingdom Viridiplantae; phylum Streptophyta; class Pinopsida; order Cupressales; family Cupressaceae; genus Sequoia; species Sequoia sempervirens. The sequence goes on from VDFB02256132.1 coordinate 8,750,978, forward strand.
CTCCAGATTACTGTGAGGCACAAGAGAAGTGCATATGCACTAATAAATCACTACCATACCAAAAAACACCCCAAACACTTGTGAATTTTAACCCAACTTATTATGTAACAAATAAGGTTCTTTGTAGCCCAATGCTATGAAAAATGCAAGTACATTTTTACATTGATGAGTGTAGATGCAAGTTGCATTATTTTTAAGTCCAATGAATATAAATGTAGTTCATTTTAACCCATGAATGTGAAATGCAAGTTGTAGTACAAGGTTCTTTTTAGCCCAATGCTATGAAAAATGCAAATACATTTTAACCTTGATGAGTGTAGATGCAAGTTGTGTTCTTTTTAAACCCAATGAATGCAAATGCAATTCATTTTAACCCATGAATGTGAGATGCAAGTTGTAGGTATTATTTTTTTGTTGCTTAAAAATGAAGGAAATTATAAAAATGAACAACAAAACAAAGTTAGTATCCTCCTCCAACTTGCCACATGCTGCCAACATAATGTCAATAATAGAAAATCCTAGCCTATTGAAATAGAAAGGCAGAAAACTGAAAATACTAATAGAAATTAAAAAACAAACCCTAGACTGAAAGTTGTATATCATAGAAGTGATCAAATGTGTCTTAGAAACTACAAATGTAGGTCATGGGATATCAACTATGGTTCACCAAAATAGATGTGTCTTTGATTTATGATGATTGTGGCAAACCAAAAACACAAATGCAATGAATAACAGTTAGTTACTATGAACCCCAATTCGAAGTGCCTACAAAAACACAACAAAAAACAATGTTAGAGAGTCATCTTGTAAGCATGAACAAGGATTCCCCATGAAATTCATTCACAAAGATAAAAATAGGAAATAAAACAAAGAAAATAATGAAGAAAATAATAGAAATATGAAATCCTAATTTAGCATGCAAACACTTGATCCCATGGGGGAGTTGGTGCAAATAGGTGTGTGGAGATTTTCCCTTTCCCCACTCCTTGAATGCAAATGTTGATTGAAGATTATTGATCCACTTGATAAGTCCCTCAATGAGCTCCAAAATCTGCAATAAACTAGTTAAGAAGATGGATAGAATTTGAGAGATATTTGTGCATAATATCTTTGCATAATTGTGGATGATAAAATGCATGGTGAAGCATTCTATTTATAGAATGTTGAAATGGAAACAAAGCCAAAATAGAGCAATGTGGGATAAATATTTGGCCAATGGCAAAATGCCACTTGTCCAAATGTGATTGGGTGAGGAATGTGCAAGTTTTGACAAATGTGCCAATAAATGCATTTTTTGAATTTGAATTTGAGAAATGACATGTAAGAGGGGGAAAGAAAATTGCATTAAATGCCACTTGGCTCAAGGCAAGGACATGTAAGAAGAAGTAAATGCCTTGTTGGAAGGACTTGTAAGAGAGAGTAAATGACATGTTGGAAGGACATGTCATTCAAATTTTGAATTTGAAATAGAAGAATATTCCTCCAAAAGATGCTTTGTTGAGGGAAAATGAAGATTTAATAAATCAATAAATTGATTTATTTGTGCAAGTGGGAAAAGCTAGAGGATTTTGAATATTAGATTAGATTTAATCAAGATTTGATCAATTTAATGAAGATTAGGAAGTTTGACCTATTTTGACTTAGATTTTTGGATTAATTTAAATCAAACAAGAGAGGAAATGAGTTTAATTAAATAAATATGTTTTGATTATTTAATTAAAGAGATTGAAGTAAGATTAAATTAAATAAGATTTTAATTTATTCAATTTAATAGATAGACTTTAGAGATTTAATTAAATAAAATTAATTATTTAATTAAATGAGATGGAGAATGATTTAAAAGACTTAATTAAACACATGATTTGTTTAATTAAGAGAAGAAAACAAATGAATTTAATCAAATAAATATATTCAATTAAATGGTTAGGTCAAGGAATGATTTAGGATGAAATGATGTCGGTAGTCAGACTTAGATGCATAATGTCAACATGTACATTTTGCGTGTCTACATTTTTCCCCTCTTTGAAGCAATGTACTTGTTGCATTGATTCAAAGAATGGTCTTGTCATGATCATTATTCAAAATTTCTCTAATTTTTCAGATGCCCCACCATTGCCCTAGTGAGAAGAATTGCACTGGTATATTGCCCCCTCGAGATGTTGAATGGGAATGCCAATTGCCAATCAAAATTGTGATAAAATGCGAGAGTGGTTGATGTAGATGAATGGACATTCATTAGCTGTGGGTAGCTTCATGTACTAACAGGGATAGAAATGTTAGTAAAGATAGAAGAATGTGATAGAAGCATGAAAGAATGAGATGATCATGCAAATGATGATGACTACTTGCCATGGAGTTGGGATTTTCAAAGGGTGAATTTCCTTATGTTTGATAATACACACAGTACGATGCATCAAGGTATCGAGAACCAGGATGGTGTTGTACCTAGTGTGATGGACTTTGACTCGACAAATCAGATAGGAGTATTCTTGTTCACACCTGACAAACGAAAGCCTGTCTAGAAAATAGTTCAAATATTTCAAATATCTCAGACCAAAACATAGGAAGGCGAGCCTTTCTATGTGGTCAACAAGAAACTTAAAACACCCTCACTACAGACTAAACAAAAGTACACATGACCAAGGTTATATTACAAAGATATCCAACAAGCATAGTAGACAAAAGATAATGATCATTGCCCCATTTCTATCTCTCTAAATCCTTCGTTTGGACATCATCGAGAGGTCCTTGGAATGAGCACAATCAGATAAATCAAACAAGATAAAGTAAGTGAGCAAAAAAACTAATGTTCTTCATACTGTTAGCTGAGAGAAAGGACGTTTTGAAAGATGGGAGCCAAAACTTATTGAAAAAAGATAATGTCCATTGTTAGAACAGATCCTAGGACACGTTAATGACACGTCGTTTTGTGTACCCAAAGTGGTTGATTTGATAAAAGTGCCCATTGTCGGAATGGATCCTAGGACATGCTTTTATCAAACGATGATGAAATTGATTTATGATTTATATGCCATTGATAAGAAAAGAGTTGACCAACTTGCTTGCTGACTAAATTATGCTTGATATTTTGACAGTTTAGGTTTTCACATTTGACTGCTAGACTTGTTTTCGACTATTTTACCAAAGGTTGAGGGTGATGATGATTTATTATGGATGATTGATTATCGCGAGTGTAAGTGAGATGAGGCAGATGGATTTTTTTTCAAATATTTGGATTTTTTGGAGATTTGGAATGTTTTGAGGCTATTTTTGGTATTTTTTCAAATGTTTTCAAATGTTTTGATTTTCAATTTTCCAATGTTTTGAGATTTTTTGAGATTTTGACCAAGAGACTAACCTAAAGACCTATCCTAGGGGTCTTGAGGGTTGATCGATAGATTATCCTTGCCAACGTTATACACGTAGAGACCACATAGTTCGACTAACAACTTGACCAATTCACAAATGAAGATATACATGATGAAATGTCAGTTTTATTACGATGGACTTCTATAGGACTGACCTAAATGTCTTGGGGGATAATCAAAGATCAACCTTGCCTACGTTCAAGCTCAAAGATGACGTAGTTCGACAAGACAACTCTATTTTTGACTTTTTGAATGACTTTTTGACTTGTTTTTGGATTTTGATATGTTTTGAATGTTTTTAGATTTTTTATTTTTTGATGTTTCTGATGTTTTTGGATTTTCTGATTTTCTAGACTTTAAGATCATACACAAATCCAATCCGATGAGAACATGCCCCTAGCATGAGGCGATAGACTACTCCAATATAGGAAGGACAAACTGACCTTTTAAGTGGGCCGAGTAGGTCTAGGAGGAATCGTGACACAAACACAAGACCAAGCTATGGTGCAGATGCAGATGGAAGGGTGAAATGTGATGATATGCAATGGGTGAGTGAATGATGCAAAGCAAGTCATAGAGACCAAGATGGATGGAGAGTGCTTATTTACACAAGGTGCCTATTTGCCAGGTTTTCACCAAGGTACTTGCCCAAAGTGCCACCAAAGTGGTTTTCACTAGAAGACAATTTTTTCTCTTTACTGTTTCTTGATTTTTTTGTTGTCACCAAGATGCTCGTTTGCCAGGTTTTCGCTGAAGTAACCATTTTTTAAGGACCTTTTATGATTTTTTGGGTTTTTTGGTTCTATACCTTGAAAGATTTAGGCATAAATTTTTTTGAGATGGGAGCTATTCATTAGCTCCTGTAGGGGTTCCCCTTCGAGTGTTGATAACTAATATTCCCCTGATTTGTAGCTTGCTATGATGACAAAGGGTCCCAGCCAGTTGGGTTCAAACTTGCCCTTGCCATTTGGGTTCAAGACATTCTTTTGATTCTCTTTTAGCACCAATTCTCCAACCTAGAAAGTTCTGCTTCTGATTTTCTTGTTATAGCTCCTTTTGAGTCTATTCTGATACACTTGTAGATAGTTTAAAGCATCTAGACGTCACTCGTCCAATAGTTCTAGCTCGTTTAGTCTTGAAACTCGATACTCCTCATCCATGATGAGGTTTTGCAATGATACTTTGAGGGATGGTAGCTCGATCTCAATGGGCAAGATGGCCTCTGATCCATAGACCAAGGAAAATGGTGTGGCACCAGTGGGTGTGTGGATGCTGGTTCGGTAAGCCCAAAGGGCAGGATTAAGCTACAAATGCCAGTCACGACCTGTGTCATTGACTATTTTCTTAAGGATTTTGAGGATGGTTTTATTTGTAGCTTCTACTTGGCCATTGCCTTGGGGATAGTATGGGGTGGAAAAGCAATGTTGGATTTTTAATTTATTGCATAGGTCATAGACTTCTTGATTTTTCAATGGTGTCTCATTATTTGAGATAATGGCTTGTGGAACACCATAGCAGCATATGAGATAGTTCAAGATGAACTTTGAGATCTACTTTCCAGTGATATACATCATGGGTATGGCTTCTACCCACTTTGTGAAGTACTCAGTTGTAGTTCTAATGAATTTGTGGCCGTTGGATGAGGTGGGTGTGATTTTTCCAATGAGATCAAGTCCCCACTGTGAAAAGGGCTATGGTGTGATGATTGGATGAAGCTCGTGAGTTGGAGCATGGATGAGGTCCCCGTGTTGCTGACATTGTAGACACTTCTTGATGTATTCATGTGCCTCTCTTTCCATGATAGGCCAGTAATACGCACTCCTCAGCAATTTCTTAGCCAAGGTCATGCCACTCGAATGAGAACCACATATGCCATTGTAAACCTTAGTTAGGGCAGCCGAAGCCTCCTCAGGGTTAAGACATCTTAGTAAGGTTCCTTCTATGCTTCTGCGATATAGGGTTTCTCCTAAAATGACAAAACGAGATTCTTTCTTGATAAAGGTTCGTCTAAGGCTTGAACGAAAATCAACAGGAATGATACCTATCCTAAGGTATGTGTAAATGTCTTGGTACCACTGATTGTTCAAACCAACGATTTCGCCCACAAATTCTGACTCTGGTACCTTGAATGCTGGTACGAGAAGTTGCTCTACTAAGAAGTCATATTTTAGAACATTTAGAGGGATCTCTAAGAGTGATCCAATAGTTTCCATTACGTTTGTTGCTCTGTTGTTGGTTCTTGGCACTTGCTCAAATGTGATGTCAACAAAAGATTCCTTGAGATTTTCCACCAGCCTTTTGTATGGAGTTAGCTTATCATCCTTTGTTTGGTACTCATTGTTCAATTTATTTATGATAAGCTGTGAATCTCCATATACCTTCAATGTCATAATGTTCCACTGTACTACTATCCTGAGACCTATAGTTAAAGCCTCATATTCTGCAATGTTGTTGGTACAAGGGAATGCTAGTTTGTTTGATCTTGGTATACAATCCCCTTGTGAAGTGATGAAGAAGATACCAGATCCTAACCCATGTTGTGTGTAGGAACCATCAAAGTATAGTTTCCAATGAGTAGCTATGTCAATGTTGAAAATGGATTCATCTGGAAATTCTGAAACAAGTGGGTTTTCCTCATAGATAGGTGCTTCTACTAGTTGGTCTACAATGATCTATCCCTTGATTTCCTTGCACTCCACATAATTAGTGTCATATTCTGATAATATCATTACCCACTTATCCATTCTTCCCATAAGAATTTCCTTTGAAAGAAGATACTTTAGGGGATCAATTTTAGCTATGAGTTTGATCTTGTGTGCCAACATGTAGTGTTTGAATTTTTGGGATGCAAACACCACTGCTAGGCAAGCTTTTTCAATGAATGTATAGTTTAACTCATGGCCCACTAGTGTACGATTGATGTAGTAGATAGCTCTTTCTATTCTATTTTCATCATGTTGTGCTCGAAGAGCACCAAGGGCTACTATAGTTGTTGAGATATAAAGGATCAATGGTTTGTTCTAAATTGGAGGCCTTAGTACTAGAGGTGTTAACAGATATTCCTTGATTTTTTTTAAGTCTTGTTTGCATTTTTCATCCCATTTGTACGTTACCCACTTGTGGAGTAAGTGAGAGTAAGGGATTTGTTTGTCTGCTAATTGTTGTATGAACCTACAAATTGACTGAAGCCTGCCTTGGAGACCTCTTAGTTGTTTCAATGACCTAGGAGCTTCCATTTCAAGTATTGCTTTCACCTTTTCCGGATCAATCTCAATGCCTTTCATTGACACTATGTAGCCCAACAGCTTTCATGATTGTACACCAAAGATGCACTTCTTGGGATTCAAATGAACCTTGTATTCTTCTAGTCTGTCAAAGATAGCACTCAAGATTGATATATGATCCTTCCTCTTTTTGGATTTGCCCAGGATGTCATCAACATAGTCCTCAACTATTTTGTGGATCATGTCATGGAATATTAGTGTCATGGCCCTTTGGTTTGTGGCCCCAACATTCTTTAAGCTGAATGGCATTATGTTCCAGTAGTATGTTCCCCAAGGACAAGTGAAAGTTGTTTTATGTTGGTCTTCCTCTACAATTCTCATCTGATTGTAGCCTGAAAATCCATCCATCAAGGAGAGCATCTCATGCCCCACGGTCATGTCTACAATCATATCAATGTTAGGCAATGGGAAATCATCTTTTGGGAAATCCTTGTTTAAGTCCCTAAAGTCCGTACAGATTCTTATGCCCCCAGTTGGTTTTGAAACTAGTACTAGATTGGAGACCCACTCAGGGTAGGTGATCGTTCGTATGAATCCCACATCTAGTAGTTTTTGGAGTTCCATCTTGACTAATAGAGCAATCTATGGGTGCGTCTTTCTCAGCTTTTGTTTTATAGGTTTAGCTTTAGGATAGACTGCCAAGTGATCAACCACTACCTCTGGATCCAATCCTAGCATATTAGCATAGGTCCACGCAAAGTTTATCTTCCTCTCCTTTAAGAAGGTAGCCAACTCCTCTTGTTCTTTGTATAATAATGACTCAGCGTAGAATGTAATATGAGGAGTTTCTTGTGTTCCCAGATTGATGGGATTGCACTTTTCTGCTAGCATAGCTAACTTTTCTTAGTGTATAGCTGTAAGAGGAAGATTGAATCCCCCATCCTCAGGTGCCTTAAAGAGGTTTTCACCATTGGATTCATCCTTTCTTTTTACTTTTTCAGAGTTGGAGAGTGCCACAAGGTGGTTTTCACTCAATGACTTGGAGATTATTCTCAATTTTTCATTTTTGCGAATGAGGGATTCAATCATTTCTCCATAGTATGCAAGTGTATCCAGCTCTATGATAAAACCTGCTTTATGATCCCCACATGGAATGTCATCCCTAAGTCCCATGAATTCTAAGAGCACCTCATCATTTTTGAACATGTTAAGAATTGGTGGTCCTCGTTGGTCGTAATCAATTAGCTGGGGATAGACTAATTGGATTTCATTGCTTTGGTTTTCAAAATCATAAGTCAAGGTGCTAATCATAAGGACGTTAGTATCCTCAAACAACAAAGGTAAGCCTATTTTTGGTGACTCAGTTAAATCAGTGGGCATTCCTAAAGTCATGGAGGATTGTGGAGTAGCTATGGATTCCTGAGGAGGTGTTCAGTTCCGTCTACCATGGGCACCTCGACCAAGTATAGTTACCTTAGGAGTAGGATGACCAATGCCGAGATTTTTTATTTTCTTCTTAGGTATAATGGGTATTACACACCCGTTATTATCTTGGCCTAACCCTTGGTTCTTGTTATAGCCCATCGAGAGCATCATCTTCATACCTTTGTTTCTTTCATCCATAGGCAACTCAACTACCGATATATCATCTCGATAGAGGAGATGAGATAGGTCCCCCTCTAATGTTTCCTGACCAAGATCTCCTGCACTTGTGAAGATGGGGTTTTGTTCATAGGAGCCTTGAGATGTTGAAGCTTCTTGTGATAGTGGTTGTCCTCTTGATCTAGGAGATTGTGGTATCTCTCCTACTACAAAAGCATTCTTAGGCATTGAATAGTTTCCACAACCATCATCTTGTATTATGACTTTGATATCAGAAAAGGTGGGGATGGCAGGGGTGGAGGGTGTCTCTGTTGTAGAAGTGAGAGTGGTGGGATCCACATAAGGTGTTGATGGGCCTTCATCATTCTTGGGTACTTGTGGGATCTTGTAGTATTTTGCCTCTAGATTTTTTCAATAGGAAAATGGCTCAGGATCTCCATGGATAGTAACCTCTTGACCCTCATGTGTGAATTTCACACATTGATGAAAGGTTGAAGCTACAGCTTGCATTGCATGTATCTATGGTTGCCTTAGGAGAATGTTGTATGGTAAATCGAGGTCCAAGACCTGACAGTTGGTTTGCATGATGGTGGGTCCAACCTGGATAGGAAGCTAAATGGTGCCTTGGGATACCCTTTCCTGGTCATCGTATGCTCTTATTGTGATGCCTTTTCCTTTGTCAATTGAATCCTCTGAAATGTTCAAATTCTTTAGAAGCTTTAAGGAGCAAATATTTAAGCCTGTACCTCCGTCCACCAAGACTCTCTTGACTTTCTTTTTATTTATGTATGCCTCAAGATGAAGCGCACGGTTGTGAGATGGTTGTGCGGGGAAGTCTTGTTCAGAAAATGTAAGAATGTTAGCTGTGGTGATACTTGCGACCATAGCTTGGAATTGTTCCGCATCTAGATCTGCAAGGATAGTGGATGACACCAAAGCTTCTTCTAGAATATTTTTTTGTGCCGATGAGATTTTGAGTAACTCCATGATGGAGATATGTGTAGGGGTTCTTTTCAACTGATCCAAGACATTATAGCCACTAGGGTTAGATGTTGGATTGGATGTGGAATTTTTGCTTGGTTGGGATGGTGCTACAATGGTAACCTTTCCACCTCTTGTGGTGACTCCTCAATTGGCTTGGGCCCCTTTGATGGTGATGACTCCACAAAACTTCTCTAAACAAGCGACAACACCCTTGTATGTGTGGTTGATGTTTTTATAAGCCCCTTTTCCTTTGTCTTGATCTTTGTTTCCTTTGTTTCCATGATTCGGCATTGGATTTGTGTAAATCTTGAGATCTTTGTTTCCTGATGGTGCTTCCACATCTACGATTTTGTCATCTATGAGGTCTTGAATTAGATTTTTGAGCCTCATGTAGTTGTCTGTCCTATGTCCCTTGAGTTTGTGGAAGTCACAAAGATAATTCTCATTATACCATGGTGGCTTGACCGATGGTTCCTAATAATTATTATGTGTAGGGACCGTTATCAATTTTTCATCTACCAATATTTTCATGATTGCTTCAATAGGTTCCCCAAGGGGTGTGTATTTTTGTTTGGGGAAGAACTTGTTTTGTTGTGGTCCTCCCTGATTATTAATGTTGTTTGTGTTTTGGTTATGGGATGGTTGGACCATAGTATTGACTTGTCGATTGCTTTGATTGGTATTTTGGTGTTTTTTTTGTTGGGGTGGTGGATTTTTTTGCCATGGGGTGCTAATGACAACTTTGGCATCAACAACACCATCGTTCGTTACATTACAATTCTTTGCCCATGTTCGTGGTTTGTCATGATAACTGGATGATGAGCAGCCTTCTTGATATGATGAAGTTTCTCCCTCTGTGGCAAGGACTTGTTCGATATTGAGTGCCCTAGGGATCAACTAGTCGTAAGTGGTGATGTTTTGCACTTTGAGGTAGAAGGCCAAGGGCCCATCAAGATTTGCAATGATAGTTCCCACTTGTTGCTCTTCAGGCATGGACCACTTGCTTTGATTAGCTTTGGATCGCCATCATTGTAAGAAAGAACCAAATGATTCATTTTTCCCTTGTTTGAGAGCTGATAATTCCTATAAGCTAACCTCCATGGGAGTGTTGAAGGAATAAATATGTATGAAGGAATCTATGATTTCCAAGAATTTTTTGATTCTAGAAAGTCGAGAAAACCAATCAATAGCATTTCCATCCAAGCTTCTTGGGAATAATCTCATCAAGTATGTTTTGTCATAAGCCACCTCCATGCAATGTACTTGGAATTCCCTGATGTGATCTTCAGGGTTACCTGTTTCGTGATATTTGTCAAATTTAGGGATCTCAAACCCTTTTGGGAATGATTTCATTACTATGCTCCTATCAAATGTATAAGGGCATAGGTTTTTTTGTGGTTTTGGTGTCCTTCCTGATTGAAGGTCAAGCACTTGTTGTGACAAATTTTATTTGTGCCATGACATCCAATTATGGATTAGGTGGAATGAAGGTGTTTTGGGGGGTGGAGTGGGTGTTTAAATGGGTGGAATGTTTGCTTGTTGTGCCATGTATGCTTTCAACAATGCTTGTTGTTGATCTTGTTGTTGTTGCGCTAATAGAGCTTGTTGTTGTTGGTCCAACAATGCTTGTTGTTGGTTAGCTAGGGCTTGTTGTGCTGCTTCTTGTTGCTCTTGGTATTGTTCTAACGCTTGCTGATATGTGAGTTGTTGGGCTGCTTGTTGTTGTGCAAAGTACTGCGCTTTGCGCTCGTGCTTGGGCATCTTGGGCATCTTTTGCAACTTGAGCAGCTTGTGCGGCTTGTGCACCTTGTGCGACTTGTGCGGCTTGAGCAGCTTGTGCACCTTGTGTAGCTCATTGTTGTTGTTGCAAAAAAGCTTGGGCTTGTGCCGCTTGTTGTGCTTGTTGTTGTTGCAATGACATTTGAGCTTGATTTTGCTGTGAAGCTTGAGAAGTGTGTGTGGCTATAGGTGCTTGCTGAATTATTTGATATTGTTGGAGCAATTGTTGGTATGCTTTGAATGTAGCGTTGTAATGGCTTACTTGGCTTGGTCACAATGGTGGTTGTGGTGGGATCAAAATTTTGTTGGATGGAGTGGTGGGAATTTGAGTTGTACTTAGAGCAATGGTGGTGGTGGGAGGTTGTGATGTAAGGGGTGTGATGGGGGTAGTGGAAGTTTGAGTTATAGTGGATGTAGTGGTTGGAGTGAATGTGGTGAGAGGTGCGTTTGCGATGGGTGAAGTGATAGGAATGGTGGGACTAGGTGAAGTGGTAGGAATGGTAGAGATGAGCGAAATAGTGGGTCTTTGAGAGACCATATTTTGATTAGCTATCATGTGTTGGTTTGATGTGGATGGTGTGTTTGAAAGATGTGATGTACCCCCTTGGTTGGATGAATTGATTTGGATGGGGTGATTTATGTTACGGAAAGGTGGAAGTTTAGGTAAAGGGGAGATCCCTAAACCAAAATATGGTGTTGACATGGTGGGAGGTGTGAATGGTTTGAATGGTGGAAAATTTTCTTGTGCAAATGAGGATACAAATCTGTAAGGTCTCTCTATTTCAGATGAGCTTGCTTGTACCAAAGGTCTAGACACTTGCATGTCAAGGGAAAATGATGAGGTGGTATGGTAAGGAATGTCAGATGTATCGATAAATCCAAGTGGGTTGTAAAGTGGATTTTGATGCATGTTGAAGAGGGTATCATCCTCATTGATAGTAGGTTCTATGGCAGTAATGGAAGTGGTCGATTGTGGAAGGGTGTTTTGGTCATTTGGTACAAGAAGCGCATCCTCAACAGTGTTGAGAATTGATGGATTTATTTTAGTCATTGCATGAAGAAACTTTTGTAGTTTTGGTTGTTTGAACATATTAAGAACTTCTTCCTCACTTAGTTTTATTTGTGTGATGTCTTCCACCAAGACCTCTTTTTGTGGATCGTGTGTAGTGATAGTGAGGTCTAGAAGTGGTGTGTTTTGGATTACTGGAATGTTTTGGCTTAGATCACTTATGGTTGATGTTTCTTGATTTAACTCCATGTTCCTCTTGTTTTGTGATCTTGTTTGAACCATAAAAGAGAAAACTAGGATGTGTAAAAGATCAAAGATGTGAAGATGAAAGGTGTATGATATATGGATGAGAATGGATGTTTTGAATTTGTATTGAAAATCTTGATGTGATGCTAGGTACTTTGGGTTTGCTTTGATTGATGTTTGTTTGATGTTTAGACTTTGAATTTTGTCTTTTGAATGTTGATGTTTGAGCAAGAAATATCCCCAAGATGTTTGGATGATGATCTAAAAAAGATAACTAATGCTCATAAAGGATAATTTGATTTAGGAGTGAGAATAGGATGTGTCTACTCACAAGCTAACCAAAAGATAATCCAAATTAGTGATGGGAGAAGGATGCATCTATCCACCATTAATTTGAACAAAGTTATAATTCAACTAAGCGTGTGCAAAAGGATTCATTCACACACACTTGAGTTGAACAAGTTTGATGTTGATGTTTGAAGAATTCAAAGTCTCATGTTTGAAAAGTTTTGATGTCTACCAAAGGAGCCTAGCATAGTTGTGTCAAGATTTTCTCAAAATGTTGGTGAGATATTTATGGTTGATCATGTTTTTCGATGGATGAATGTTTTTTTTATCTTAGAATGACCCTAGTTTAGACTTTTGTTTAGCAAAACCAAGGTATTGAAGAACTTGTTATGCCCTAAGCAAGGTATCCAAACTCTTGAAACAATCTTGGATTCCGTGTGTAGTAAAATGAATACAAAGTGGGGTTGTCTCTTGAGGCATGTCTATAGAAATTAGCCAACAAATTTTCTCTAAAATCATATAACCTTTCGAGTCTTTGTTGATGTTGTTTTGGGCTAAGTTTCTTTTTCTTGGGTTTTTGTATCTTGACCTTGTGATAAATCATTGAAAATACATGTGTGGGGCTCAATTTCTTATCTTTTCTTTTAATGACTTCTTTTTACCAAATACACTTTCTTGATTATGTTTGAAACTAAAGATGTCCTATGTCAAAATTCCTTTTCTTCCCACAAAGTGTTGTATGGGAGTTCCAAGAAATTGAGGCAAAGGGATTTCCTAGGTTAACCCTAGTTAGAGAAAATGACAATATAAATTCACGTGCTAAGAAACCCCTAAGGGCATAATCCCAAGGGAAAGCAACAACACTTAAATTTGTCAAAAGGTATTTTCTCTATCAAAAGGGGTTTGAAATTTGCATGATCATGTTTAAGTGTTTGTTTTCCAATGTTTATGAACAAGCATGTGTTTTTGTAACCCAAAAGCATGTACAATCCTATGGATGTGATAGACAATGTTTGTTGAGTCCCCACTTGGACAAGTCCAGCTATGCCTACTTTTAGCGGATGGTTAGATGCTTGACCCCACTGGCTCCCCTCCATGACACTCACTTATATAGGGTAGACAAGCACCAACACCCATGAAACTCCCATGACATGCTTTCCATCTCTAGTAAAAGCCGTAAAATTGTGGGGCGGCTTCAAAACGACTGTTCTTGCACCAACAAACATATAGGATTTTGGCCTTTTCTAAACAAGAGTTTTAATAAGGAATTTTTTTTCATAGGAGTTGACCCAATGTGGCAAGAGTCCCCTTTCAGATCCATCTTGTCAGAGTCAACCGCGTGATATTGGCGTTTCTTCCAATATCCACATTTATATCCCAGCTGGAAATACTCTTGGCTTTAGAGTGTTACCAGTTGAGTCATTCCCTTGAGTGAGTACTTTTTCCCCAAGGAAGACCGTGTAAGATAAACAAAAGTGAATGAGGAACAAAATCTGTAACTCGATCAATCTTTGATAGCAACAAAGAGAGAGAATGTACACGAAAATGCCCCCACTCACACTCGCACAATAGTTTATTCAATTTTAAGCCCAAATCAAAGTGTGGAGGTGATTGCTTTGTCTTAACCCAAAGTCATGGAAAAGACCTCTTGATTCTCAAGATCGCTATAAAGCGTGAGAGAAGTGCATACATGCTTTTCCAATGGCTTCAGTCTAAGTAAGCCCTCACAAACAAACAAAGCTACTCTTGTTCTTTTTAAACCCTCAAAGGAATGTGTGAGTTCATTTTAGAGCACCAAATCACAAGTGAAAAGACATTTGTTCAATTGTTTAATCCATAAAAAAAATCTAGTAACTTGTTGATCCTAAGGTTCTTTTTAATCCTTTTGCAAGAAACAAACAAAAAGAATCCTTTTTAAACCCAAATGAAAGCTAGTGTCCTAAAGAAAGAAAAGGATGACAAATTCTGGAAGAAGTGTTAAACAAACACTTAAGTGTTAAAAAACACTTTGATTAGACAAAATATCATCCCCATGCTCCTCTTTCTTTTGATTTTGATTCCCAACCTACAAAAGTGATCAAAACATTAGATGAGATCAAAAACAAAAGGATATTGAGGTTAGATGAATCATTTACCAAAACACCTTAAAACTTAGCCAAGTTATCATGCGTTTTTACTTTAGATGCAAATTTGAAAATTTTAACTCATTAATAGTTAAGAAACAACTACACTATTGGATAGATTATGAAATTCTACCCTATTTCAAAAAAAAAAGCATCAAAAAAGACTTTCGTATGACCACGATATGGTCATTTTAAAACTGACTCATGGGTGCTAAAATAGTGATCATGGGCGCTATAATAGTGATCATGGGTGCTAAAATAATGATCATGGGCGCTAAAAGAATGATCACGAGTGCTAAAAGAATGATCATGGGTGCTATAACAGTGATCATGGGCACTATAATAGTGATCACAGGTGCTATAACAGTGATTATAGGCGCTAAAAGAACATTAAAGAGCGCTACAAGAACTGTAAAGAGTGCTAAAATGATGAATTTTTTTAAGAAACGTGTTAGATTTGTAATTCCTACCCTCCTTCTAGCACCAATATGTGAACCCCAATTTGAAGTGCCTACAAAAAACAACAAAAAATGTTAGAGAGTCATCTTGTAAGCATGAACAAGGATTCCCCATGAAATCCATTCACAAAGCTAAAAATAGGAAATAAAACAAAGAAAATAATGAAGAAAATAGAAATATGAAATCCTAATTTAGCATGAAAACACTTGATCCCATGGGGGAGATGGTGCAAATAGGTGTGTGGAGATTTTCCCTTTCCCAACTCCTTGAATGCAAATGTTGATTGAAGATGATTGATCCACTTGATAAGTCCCTCAATGAGCTCCAAAATCTGCAATAAACTAGTTAAGAAGATGGATGGAATTTGAGAGATATTTGTGCATAATAACTTTGCATAATTGTGGATGATAAAATGCATGGTGAAGCATTCTATTTATAGAATGTTGAAATGGAAACAAAGCCAAAATAGAGCAATGTGGGACAAAGATTTGGCCAATGGAAAAATGCCACTTGTCCAAATGTGATTGGGTGAGGAATGTGCAAGTTTTGACAAATGTGCCAATAAATGCATTTTTTGAATTTGAAATTTGAGAAATGACATGTAAGAGGGGGAAAGAAAATTGCATTAAATGCCACTTGGCTCAAGGCAAGGACATGTAAGAAGAAGTAAATGCCTTGTTGGAAGGACTTGTAAGAGAAAATGACATGTTGGAAGGACATGTCATTCAAATTTTGAATTTGAAATAGAAGAATATTCCTCCAAAAGATGCTTTGTTGAGGGAAAATGAAGATTTAATAAATCAATAAATTGATTTATTTGTGCAAGTGGGAAAAGCTAGAGGATTTTGAATATTAGATTAGATTTAATCAAGATTTGATCAATTTAATGAAGATTAGGAAGTTTGACTTATTTTGAATTAGATTTTTGGATTAATTTAAATCAAACAAGAGAGGAAATGAGTTTAATTAAATAAATATGTTTTTATTATTTAATTAAAGAGATTGAAGTAAGATTAAATTAAATAAGATTTTAATTTATTCAATTTAATAGATAGACTTTAGAGATTTAATTAAATAAAATTAATTATTTAATTAAATGAGATGGAGAATGATTTAAGAGACCTAATTAAACACATGATTTGTTTAATTAAGAGAAGAAAACAAATTAATTTAATCAAATAAAGATATTCAATTAAATGGTTAGGTAGGGGAATGATTTAGGATGAAATGATGTCGGTAGTCAGACTTAGATGCACAATGTCAACTTGTACATTTTGTGTGTCTACAGTTACAATGCATGGACCTGAACCTATAAAGCAACAAAAACTCTACCAAAAAAAAATGATCTAATGATGCCTATGATATGGCACTAGAGTTAGACTGACAAATCAAAAGGCTAAATAACCTATATCTAATATAAACAACCATAAATTAAATGAAATCTAAATATTCCCTTACATGCAAAGCAATTATGTCGTCCGACTTGGTGATTGTGTCACTCTGGCTTTTGTGATTGCATTGATTTGTACCTGTAACTTGCAAAAACAAAAAAAATACATACGAAATCTACAAAATTTTGTCCTTCATGTCAGGTTCACCAATGTAACTATTGGAAAAATTTAGGTTAGCAATAAACCACATAAATAAACTAAGCCCTGGTTAAGAATGAAGTACAATGGAGTAAAAAGCATAAACAAGGGAACAATCTCATAAAAGGCTTCATGCACTCCTTGATTACTCTTCATTTCCCTTCTCCATTTTTGTTGTAAATAGCATTTTCCCTTAGATTTTAATGGGAAACTATGACCTATGACAAAGACTCAACAAAATATAGAAGGATTTGACTCAAAAATTGCAAGTGTACTTAGAAATTGCAAGCATAAAGTGTCTAAATGAGGTTGACACTTCCCTTTTATAAAATTCAATTTGTTGGATGAATGGCCAGGATTGATAGTTGACGAATGCCCTAAGATGGAAGGCTAAGATTGAATATGACAACTAGCAATTAGGGTTAGGGCAGAATTAGGGTAAAATTTGAAATGGAGGGCTATGATTTAATTTTAGGAAAATTAAATCAATGGACAAGAATGCATGTGACAAAAAGATATTGGGCACAGAAAAAGAGGTTGTTGGAGAATCAAATATGAATTTAAAATTATTTAATTTAGGAATTAGTGTTGACCTTTTGAGTTAAAAATTAATTTAATTCGAAAGACGTGGGGCCAAGATTGTAAATAATGATTTTTAATTATTTACTTGGTGGGGAAAATGGGAATGGGAAATTAAATAAATGATTTGTTTAAATTTTGAAGGAAAAGACAAAAGGACCATTAAATAATTAATGAAAATTATTTAACCATAGAGGAAAAAGGATAAAGTGAATAATAATTAAATCAATTTAGGAATTTATCTAATTATAGAGAGACATCTGAAATTAATGACGTATTTAAATAAATAAATGTAATTTATTTATTTAAATAATCAAGAGGAATAAAAGATAGGAATTAATTAAACAATTAAGAATTATTTAATTAATATAGTTGAATGTGTACCATAGGACATAATTAAATATTTTAATTATGTTGAGAAGAAATATGGTAAGTCATGAAAAAATAAAGCTTGTAGGCCTAGGTTATTTTTCTGTGTCCACACAATTATTTTCCACTTGGGATCAATTCCTTAACATACATGAATGAACTTGTTGCACATGGTCTCACAACACACCCCATTTTACCCCTTGGCAAGATGTGGACCCCTTGTTTTACTTTCTTTTGCTTATTTGGCTTGGTTTGGAAGGAAATGCTAAAATGGGTGCCATTTGGCTTGACTGTTTGGCTTCTAGTAGAGTTGGTGGTTTTTTGTGTTGAAATCCCTCAAATTCAGGTTTTTTGTTGGAAATCTTGTGGCTTCTAGGGAACCATAATTTTGGGTTTCAATGTGTTAGGTGTTGGTTAAGTAAAGTAATTCAAGTTCTACAAGTGTCAAAGTTTACCTGATAAGCCATTTACCCAATAAGTCATTTACCCTCTTGGTATTTTCCCACTTGGTCTTTTTTTTGGAGAATTTTTTTTCTTGACCTATGCACTTTAATGTTTAAATCATTGAACTTCCTCCTAGATTTTTGTTTTTTTAGGATGTAGGAGTTAGAAATGTTGGCTCAAGCTATGTTTGCATAGTGTTAGTCCAATATTAAACTGGCACCCGAGTATCTTCTTGCAAGTAGCATATGTTTATTCAATCTCTGAAACCTAGTAAGGGAAAAGCTCAACATTGCTTTCGAAATAAATTGGTTGGATGTTTCAAGTCAAAATGTTAAGGCTAGCCTTTTCATCGCTAGGGGCACGTTTCCAACTAGTTATTGGTATTTGACGTGGGTATGATAGTCCTATGAGTTTTCCATGTCATCTTTAGTGCCACACTTTTTAATTGAATCAAGGTGTGAAAACCAAGTGTTTTGTTATGTGGACCTTAAACTATCATGATTGCACTCTTTTTCAATGAAATTAATGATAAATCATTAAGGGTCTTAGAGAAGGTGGCAAAAAAATATACTTGCCACCACCAAAATCATATTTCTTACTTTTGCATGTTCACACCATAATGCACCAAGGAAGACACTTGTAAAACCTACTAAGAATTGAGGTGTTGGTCAAAGTGGCTGAGAAGAGTAAGAAATTAGGATTCACCAAAGATATTCTAACACTTAATTTTGCTCCAACTCGAGTGAACACCATTAACAAAACCAAGTATTTCTTTTTTTAAAGTAAACTCTAAAAGTTCTTTTTGTATGTGTTTAGTTCTAGAAAATAGCATTTTGTTTAGTTAATTACTAAATGGATTGGAATGTGTTTCATTTGGGTTCATGCAAATTTAATATGCATGTGATAATGGGTATTGAAATTTAATAGAATTAAATTGTAGAAAATGCTTTATTAGAATTTATCATAATTTATATGCGGATTATTGATATACTAATCACGTAAGAAACCAAAGTAGATATGATCACCTCGTGAAAGAAACAACCCAAAGAAGAGTTTGAACACCCTACTTCACAAGTAGTTTCCAGCTATGGCTTGGTGATGGATACCGATTTGGGAGAATTTAATGAATATGACTTCGTGGATAGAGTTCAATGGTTTGATGCTAGCTTGTGTGCCAATAAAATAGCTAACATTGGGATGCATTTTGTGGTAGTGTTACCGTTAGCAATGGAGGCCCCAAATTTAGTTTTGGAGTGCATGAAATTATATGATCTTGATAGAAGAGTGGTCCTAAAGGAAGGGTATATGCAAACCTATCTATAAAGGGCATTACCCATATATTTGTAATTCTAGTATTTGTAAAGATGCACACATAAGATATAGAAGAGTCGGCTAGGTAATATGAAAATATGAAAGAGCACGATAAAAAGATTATATTGTTGAATTGATTCCAAGAGAGACCCAAGTCATCAGCTAGAATTCCAAAGAATATATTGAGGTCACTTTTTGTTCAAGTAATATATGACATAATAATTTTGTTAAGTAGGATGGTGGATTGTAGAGAAACCAGTAAATTTGAATTGTGGATGCATGATTTTATCAAGCGTAAGAGGGATAACCCTATTTAATATTATTTAATGAGGTTTATCAGTAACAAATTATAATAACATGTCCAATCATTCTTGACTACAGAGCGGTTTACTATGTCCTCATACATTGTGTATTCTTGTGTTATAAACTCAAATATTCAAGGATTAAATAGAGTGGGAGTTTTGGGTCAAGAACCGAGGCAAAATTAGCTTTACAAAAATTTCCTATGCATTACTACTAATCAATATCGGAATCACTACTATAGGGTGAATGATGCATTCTCAATGAGTCTGGTCAAGATAATGGAAGGAGATAAAGCCAATAGAATTTCCCCTAAGGCATATGAGGCCATTCACTATATTGGGTGTTGGTATATCCAATTCCCCACATTTAGTTATATTAGAATTGAAGGGTTCTCAAGTTATCCTTACATATTACCCAGATACCCTACAAATAAAATGGTGTTGCTAGAGTTTACAAGGTAGGTTTTTCCATCACATGAAGCATACCTACAAGCCCACAAGAAGGGACTAGTCAAATTTTCCCTTGTTGTAGAAGGCTATACATATGTTTTAGCTAAGAGTGCTAAATTGTGTAAGAAGAAGTTGATGCCATATGGGCTATAATCTTACATTTTTAAAAGAAATAATTTTGACCCAATCAAGAGGCTGGATAAAAAAATCAATAGAATATACTCCCACATCCTCCATCTATAGGATTTCAAGGGTGATTTTGAAGATGAACATGAAGCTTCAAAATAGTTCAATCACAGGTTGACTATAGCCCAAATAAAATTTTTTAAGACACATTATGTTCCAAAAGAGATAACACAAAGATTTTTGTGGAAGGATATGAATTGGGTGTTGACTGCATTTGAGGAATACAGATGAAGGAAAGGTGGAGATGAGTCTATGTAAAAGAAGTGTTTGAAGAGGAATAGTGAATAATCAAGGAAGGAAGACCTGAGTTTTTGATAAATCAATGTAGTGACAAGTTTGTCAAGATTTGCAAGAATAAGTTATTTCTAGGTCTAACACTTGGTAGCAGGGCTAAGAATTTTAAATATTTGCAGTTTGTTCGAAGATTGCAATTTCTCAAAGTTTTTTTTCTCATGATTTTCAAAGATTTCAGTTGTGGAGAAGAATTCAAATGGTCTTTGACTTATGTTTGAAATGGGGAACATATCTCCAGTACCAGTTGTCTTTTATGACACGTGTTATGATATGATTGGATTAGCTTTTTTGTGCCATGTCCTTTTGAAACTCTTTGATAGCCTTGTGTTTTATAAAAGGTTGAGAGTTGTTATTTTTCTTAGGTTCAAAATTTGTAGAATTACGTAAACATAAAATTGACATTTTCACCAATTTTATTTCTATTTACTGTTTTCTATTCTATTCTAGTTTTAAAACTTGTATGCTCCATTAAAGTTTCCTAATGTCAAAGATAATTTTAAAAGCTATTTCTTGATATGAAATCTTATGTAGTTGATTGTTTGTTCCTATCAAAGAAGCTAACATGTGTTGTGCCAGATTTGTGTGCATATTGGCACTGTTCACTAATAAATGATTTCTTGTTTCTTTAAACTTTTGCATCATTCTATTCCTAGTTGTGAAGCAATCTAGTGAAGTGTAGAGTGGTTTTTCTTTGATTTAGTTTATTTCATGGTGTATGCATGGATGATAGATGGGCTCAGTTTGCCTTTAATTTTAGGTATTTATATGTTTCTTTAGTTATTTAAATATTTCTTGCAAATATTTTGAAATGTTTGAATTCATGAAACATTTTTGTAAATCATTTGTATTCATGAAGTGTTGGAGCAATATATGTTAAATCTACTATATCTTTGCAATATTATGTTTGCAATAACCACCATTAGACTTAAAAACCAGAGATAACTTGTGATTAACAAAAAAATTGCACAATGAACCCAAGTGAATCTAGTTCATCAAGACTTGACATTCCTGAGGCTTGGGATAGTTGAGATCATCTATAATTGAAAAATCTTAATGATCCTTCCAAGTAAAGATAGGTTCTTTTGTTCATTTGAGCAATGATTTATCTGTCTGTTAGTGTGCGTAACAACCATGTCAATAGAACCAAAAACTCAATTATTGAAATTTGAATTCTAAATCTATTTCCCTTTTGAGCTAACCATTGTGAATTGACTTGCTACACATTTATGTGGCATGCTGCTATGTTTGGGTATTCAAACACATTCAATGTACACTTAAAATCATCAGACAAAATGTCTAGAAATAAATTTATATTAGTAATTAAAAGGATGAATCATAAGAGCAGACTTCAATTTTTTCAGGGACAAAAATCTCGCTCTATATATATTCCACTTACATGTTTGTTATTGTTGTCATCAAATCTTCACTCCAAGGCATAAAACCAATCTAAATAGGGGTATAACCTATGTAAACTTTATTTTAGTGATCCAATAAATTTTCCAGAGGTCTTCATGAGAATTGTCATCATTAAAAGTATATCAAGGTGAACATGGTTTAACATTCTACATTTTTCCAATTTAGATCTAAGTGTTAGAATTCAAATTCATGGTAGTTAGGATCAAACCTACAATGTTTGAGATTGAATCTAATAATTTTGCTCACCTATTTTAATTCTAAACAATTATTAAATGAGATCATTAATTTTCTAAACATAATAAAGCAATTCTACACATTAGCAATATTTCTTTATCATTATCAATTGTAAAACTAAAATTTTCTTTTTATATTTTATTTTTAAAATACTATTTCAATTACCTATCTCAATTCTAATTTATTTGAATCAATATTTACACTTACTATATAATTTATTTAACCAACCTAAATAATAATAATAATAATAATAATAATAATTAAAAAAAAAAAAAAACTAAAGCCACACAATAATAGAGAACCTATGTAACTAATGCCACACAATAATACAAAAACCTTTTTACGTAGCTAACTTTACAATGTCATGCAATAAACAATCTAATAATACAAAAACCCTTTTAAGAAGCTAACTTTACAATGTCATGTAATAAACAATCTTTCTTTGGCAATGATAAAAAGTAGAAGTTAATGTGACGAAAGTTTCTCGATGACACTATTTCTCGTTGAGTACAATTATACGGAGGATTACGTGGGCCCGAAATGTAATACTTTTTGAAGAAAGATTCCAAAAATGGGGCATGCATGAGTAGGTTGGTAAAATTTACATTCGTTGGAGTGCGTTCCAGCGAGGTCGATGTGCATATACACTGTCCCCTAATCATCTGACGGGAAAAGGAAAAGCTGAGCCCCGCATACACAGTCCATGGGATTTGGAAAAAACCAGGAATGCTGATGAAGTGCTTTGCTTTATGACAAGAAATGGAAGTGATTGAATTGAAAGTAAAAGAAACGAGATAACAATTATTAGTAATATTCTGTGCCCCACTTATATGGAAGCATGCTCGGGCCCAAACTGTATACCTTTGAAGAAATTGGGCTTTCACGAAGAATTTAGGGGCATGAGAGGTCGAAGTGCATTCCTACTAGTCATCAGACAGGCAAAGGGAATGCTCGTTAAGTGTGTTAATTTAAGAGATGCCCGTGTACAAGGAGAAATGAACGTGAATGAAGAGAAAGTAAAAGAAAAAAGATAACACTAACATATGGAGGATTGGTCTAACGTGTGGCTTACGGATTAGTTCTTCTACATTGTAAGATGTTTGAAAATCCGCATATTTGGTTAGGTATATTATTTGTTAGTAATTTGGTCAATAAATTATATATTCTGTGAAATTTAACTATTTGACTCATATTTAGGTGAAATATATGCATATCATGAGTCTATTTAGGCAGCTAATCATACTATCTATGTATATGTCTTAATGAATATCTTCGCACGTTCTTGGAGTTGAGTGATTGACAATCGAAATGGATTGAACAAAAATATATTATTGATGTGATTAATTTCATGTGAAGTGTGTCGATATACGACAAGAAATGGATGTGATTGAATAGAAAGTAAAAGAAAGAAGATAATAATTCTTATTCGTAACATATGTTGGACAAGATCAACTAGTACACGATATAGGATAGTTCTTGTTTTTCTTTTTTTGAGACTGTAAGAATCGGTCGTGTATCCGTCCCCGTATAAACTATAGTGTGTTTGGTAAAAAAAATTCAGGTGATAAATGGAACTGGCATGACACACCTCTGGTACCACGGGGATGGTAGGGACACTAGATCTCATGACCTCTTGCCTACAACAAGATGTTTTAGCCAATCGAGCTAGGCCCACCAATGTTGTAGGAAAGAAGGATTATGAGAATAATTAGACAACTTGGTTCACCATTATGAATAATTTGTTTGATTATGTGTATAGCAAGGTTATGCATTGTGAAACTACTTACGATGTCTCAAAAAAATAGAATAAGATCTATGAAGGGGACACCAAGGTAAAGTTGGCAAAGCTACAAGTGTTGAGAGAAAAAAATGAAGGCTTAAAGATGACTGAAGACAAGAAAATTGTAGACTATCTTCTAAGAGTTGATGATATAGTGAATGTTGTTAGAGGATATGGTGTAAAAGTAAAAAAAGATGTTGTGTTGAAAGTTTTGAGGTTTATGACTACTAAATATGATTCCAAGATTTTTGTTATTGAAGAAGGATGTGAAGTTGATAAACTCACTCTTGATGAGTTTCATGGCATATTACAACATATGAGATGAGAATGCCAGATGTTGAGCCTTCTAGGAGAGAAGATGCATTTAAGGTTGTTGAAAAAGAAAAGGATAGAGCAGAAAAGAAAGACAAAGCTACAATCATTGCATCAAATCATGAGAAACTGGTGAGGAAGAATAAAACTTCATAAGGATACTAAGGAGACAATCCAACAAATATAAAGGTAAGCTACCCTTTAAGTGATTTAATTGTGGAAGAATAGGTCATTTTTCTTCTAAGTATCCATATGATAAAGAGGATAAATCCAAGAAAGAAGGACATAGCAAAAAGAAGAAATCATTTTATCCTAAAAGGAAGAATTTTGGAAAGAAAAAGAAAATCTTGCACTTCATGAAGAAAGTGGTGCATTTGATGCTAGTTATAGTTTAGATGATGATCAAGGTCGTGGTCTTGTAATGAGAGAAGTTGGAAAAGAATTCCTCTTCATGGCCAAAGACATTAAGGATCAAAAGGAGGCATAAGTTAAGGACTCACATGAAGAAGAAGAGGAAGCGGTTGTTGATCTAGAGGGAGAATTGATTAGTGCTCTTGAAGATCTTGATGAGTTAAGAGATAAATATGATGATCTTAAGAGGGAAAATAAGAAATTGAAAAAGAATGCTTAAAAGGAGACTAATAAATTAACTCAAGAACTTGAAGAGTCAAATTAGTTGATTGTAAATCTAAAACTGCAAGTGGAAGAAGGTAAGAGAGGTGAAGAAGTAATGAAATTTAAGTTAGAATCTAAGATAGATAGATGCATGAAATTAGAAGCAAAAGTAGTTTCCCTACGAAAAGAGTTAGAAAATGCTAATGAGCAGATCAATAAGGGTCTGAAACTAAAAGGAGGTTTAGACATTCTTAATAAATTGTTGAGTATGCAAAAGCCAACAAATAAAGAGAAATCAGGCTTAGGACTGGAAAAGGGGAAGAGCTTATCTGTTGATATCTCTGCAAAACTCTATGAAAGATTTAGAGTAGAAGAAAAATTAGTACTTAGTGGTGAAAAATTTGACGAAGGGGAAGTCTCTAAAGATGAGAAATCTGATAAAGAGAAGAAAACGATTGATGAAAAGAAAGATAACAAGACAATCCTTGATCAATGAAAGAATTAAAAAAATTGTAAAGGAAATGGCAAGAGTTATGTTAAATGAGGAAGACTTGGTTGATCTATAGTTTGGAAGGAAGTAGTTCAAACTATTGTGTACATTTAGAATAGAGCTCTACTAAGAGAAAACAATGGTAGAAATCCTTATGAATTATGGTTTGGTAGGACTGAATCTGTCAAAAATTTTAAGGTGTTTAGTAGTAAATGCTATATTAAGAGAGAAGATGAAGATTTAGGAAGCTTTGATTCAAGGTGTGATGTAGGAATATTCTTATAATATTCCAGTCAAAGAAAAGCATACAAATGTTACAACAAGAGACTACACAAATTAGTTGAAAGGATAAATGTCAAAGCTGATGAAAATACAAATCAAGCTAAGTCTAATAGAAATAACCTTGAGTTTGAATCAGAAAATGGTGATGTAGGTGCAACAGTTGAAGAAGAACAAGAAGAGGAGAATGGAGAAGAGGTTGAATGAGCTCCTATAAAACATGTGCAAAAGGATCATCCTCCATACCAAATAATTGGTGAAAAAAATGAAGGTGTATAGACCAAGAGGAGACTTGCAAAAGAGAAGGAGCTGGTAAACTTTGCTTTCTTCTTTCAGATTGAACCAAATATTTTTACTGAAGCTAGTTAGGATGAGAGTTAGATAAATCTAATGGAAGAGGAACTCAATAAAATTGAAAAGAACAAAACCTGGGAATCAGTTCCTAGACCTTCAAACAAGAATGTAATTGGCACCAAATGGGTATTTGAGAATAAGTTGAATGAAGATGGTGTTATGGTTAGAAACAATGCAAGGTACTGGTGTACAAAGGATATGCAAAATGATGCAATCAAGTTTGAGAAACCTATTACTTTCTCAATTCAAGAATATTTCAAATCACCTTTCTATCCACAAACTCAATTTTGGCTTTATTTCCCCTATTTCACCAAGACAAGCTTGTAGGTCAGCAAACCCAGTTTTCTTAACCTAACTTTCAAATTCCCTTAACAAATCCTACTACCAACCAGCATTATAGAGACCCACTAGAGACACCTATAACATATCTTAACGCATTCTACAAGTCTTTTATAACATCAACCTGAAACCATACCTTCTACGCTACCCTAGGCCATGAATTAAGCCATTTTTATAGAGACACCACTCAGATCTTACAACCAACTCAAGAAACCTATGGGGAAGCACTCATCAAGTGAAAAAATGATAAATTTTCCAATTTATCTTCAAGAACTCGCCCTCTAAGACCCTATTCCACCAAACCATCAAATTTTTCCAATCAGGCAAGGGTTTATTGAAAAAACTAATTTCAGAATTCGCCAAACCATCCCAATGCATCCAACACCATCAAAAATACCTGCACAAACTTAAAAGAACATAAAAGGTGACTTCCCTTAAATATTTCTCAGTTTACCCAACTCAAACCTTTCTTTCCCTTCAAAACCATACAAAATGTCATCTAGGGAATCAATAAAGATCATAATCCAAACCTCCCATGCCCATGAAATGAGGAGAACATGTTTATTAACCCTAATAAAGTCTATCCATCGATTTACAACATCCTACAGTGGGTGGAAGGCTTAGAATGACATTTTTAAGCACTCAAAACCCTTGCAATAGGGCACACATACCGACCTTCAAAAATTTGCCTCTCAAATGCACACAAATGAACGACAATGCTTCAAAAAAAGTTTGTGATAAAGATGACTCTACTAACCACCTATTTCCATAAAAAGAAAGAACAAACACACTGTATAGAATGGTGCAATACCACGAAACTTCAAGAATTCTGGAAAAAAAAATAAAATAACATGTATATAGTAAGATTTTATTGATTTTCTTTCAAACAAAGTTTCTCCAACCTCAAACTTAAACATATGAGGTCCTTTTAACATGAATGACACCAAATACCATCCCTCAACCAACTTCAACCACCCAAAACAACAAATTTTTGAAAACTAACTACTGCCTTTCAAATTTGTTGCAATTTTGCAACTTACAAATTTCACAACTTTTCACCTTTTAACTCTTTATTGCTCAATAAACTCTCTAATCAGCTAAAACATTACAAATTCCCTCTTTCTACCTTATTCAACTTAGAAACATGAATTAACACAAGAAAATTTCATTACTCCTTCCTTGACACCTTTTGTCAACCTTGACAACTTTCAACATGATTTGCAATATTTACAATATGGACTCAAACTACCTCAAAGTTGATTAATTACATCAACAATGGTCTCCTTATTAATACTCAAAACACCCAAATAACTAGAATCAACCACCATGACTCAATTTTCATAAGACAACTAGGGAAAAACCATTAAAATGGATTGGTGCTTCTGTACCATACACCCCCACTAAAAGAAACTCATGTCCCATGAGGAGAAAACTGACTCAAACCTAACTCTTTCATAGAATGAATTTGTCTTAAAAATTCTCCAAGATGTGGAATTCTCCTCCATGGGAACAAATACCCTATCCTTGCACCAGTGCTTCCTTTTTCGAACTTCTATCCACCTTTCCAATGCATTCTCTCTATAAATAGACCTACTTCAAGATTTCCACCATTATCCTCAATTGAAATTGATGGCATGCCTGTAAGTAAACCTTTACCTTCTGGTTCTTGAACTTTGTCCTTCATCATCCCTACATACTTGAACTTAGTCAAATTCTTTGGCCAAGTACCCTTGTTCACTTCACCCTTTACCCTTGCAGCTCCTTGTAGGTTCTTAGACCCAAAATCTTTTGTTTTAGCAGATTTTTTGACCTTTGTACTAATGAAATTTACTCGTTCCTATCAACCTTTCTTCCAACAAGTGGAGAAAGCATTTTCCCAACCATTATATTATCACACTTCTCCAAAATATTTGAAGTCTTCACAAACAAAACATTTTTTTTCCTTTTCTTGGCCCGCCTTTTTCATCATCACCTTCTTTTGTTTCTCCAATACTAAGACACATTTCAAATTCACTATTTTGACACCTTCACCTTGTACAAACTCTTCTTGTTTTCTATCCTCAACCTTCACAAACTCTTTTCTACCCATCATGATTACTTTTGTTTCCCTTGTCTCCTCCCTATCTTCATGCAATGGTAACAAAGTGATTGTTTTCCCCTCATGCTCAATCTAATATGTATTATCCCATCCATCATACACAACATGTTTTTCAAATTGCCATGGCCTTACAAGAAACAAATGGAAACATTGCATTGGAAGAACATCACATAGTAACCTATCTTTATATCCTCCAATTTGAAATTCAACTAAAGCTTGCTCATTCACTAGGACTAGCTAATCATCACTTAGCAATGACATTTTTTAGGGTGTTTGATGAGGAAATTTTACCAAAAATAACTTATCTACCATTTCCTTTGATACAATATTATCAGTGGAGCCTGAATCAATTACTAACTTGCATACCTTACCTTTTCTCTTATAGGTGGTCTTGAAGAGACTTCTCCTTTGCAATGGTTCTTTCTCCTTGGAGGCCTTCAAAAGTTGTCTTTACAACATCAAAGCTTCCCTAACTTCAAGTGTAGCAATAAGGCATGATGAATTGACACTTTCGTCTTCATCTTCTTGCACAATTTGAACTCTCTTTTCATGTTTTCTCTCACTCCCACTTGTAGCAACACCAAACTTGTCACCTGACACTTCAAAAATGGATGAAAAAACTCACCACACTTGTAACACCTTCCTACAAACACATTAGGATCTCTTCCTCTAAAGTTTTCTCTTCCACATCTCCATCCGCCATTATGTTCAACCACTTGTTACTTTCCTTTACTAGCATCATCTTGATCTTGATTGGATTGTATTGGTGTAGAAAAGGTACCTCTGCCCTAGAAGTACTACCTCTTCTTCTTGTTACCTTATCTTTTCTCCTCTTCACTTTCTCCTCAACCCTTATAGCCATTTGAAAACATTCTTCTATTATTTTTCGTGTCATTAAACTGATTTCATCTTAGATATTATACCTCATTCCATTCAAATATCTTGCCACTCTTTCTTCCTCATGTTTTGTCCTTATAATTAGCCTATAGAATTTCTCAGTGTATGCTTGCACATCTAAGTCCTTTTTCTTAAGATTTTGAATTTTTTTAAGAAATTGAACATTATAATCATTAGGAACGTACCTTTGATTTTTTCCTTCATTCTCTCCCAAGAAGTGATGTTAGCCTTCCCCTTTATCTTCCTTTCTTCTTGCACGAAATTCCACCACAACAAAGCATGTCCTTTCAACTTGGTTTTTTCTTTCTTCACTTTGTGTTCTTTGCCTATCTCCTCAACTTCAAAATAATTCTCCAAGGCCCCTATCTATTCCAAGATCTCTTCACCATATAGTTTACCCCCATATATAGGAAATTCCATTTTTCCATGTCCATCACCTTTCACAGCCTTCAAAAGCTTCATCATTCTCACATCCTCTGGATCTAACTATTCTTCTTCACTAGAGGTTTCTTCCTCTTTAGTATTACTCTCATCCATATCAACCCCATATTTAGACCTCAATGCAACAACCTCCGTCTTCAAGTTTTCTAATTCTCTAGCCTAGTTATCAATCTTCCTAGCAACAACACTTCCTTTAGGAGGCATTGTGATTCCTCCAATTACACCTTCTTGCACTCAAACCTTTAACCTTCTTCCTCAAGGAACCTACTCCCTTTGCTCTGATACCAATTGATGCAATAAAGTTTGAAAACCCCCTTAATTTCTCAATTTAAGAACATTTCAAATCACCTTTCTATCCACAAACTCAGTTTTGGCTTATTTCCCCTATTTCACCTAGATAAGCTTGTAGGTCAGCAGACCTAGTTTTCTTAACTTAACTTTCAAATTCCCTTAGCAAATCCTACTACCAACCATCATTCTAAACACCCATTACAACCACCTATAACACATCTCAACACCTTGTGCAACTCTTTTAGAACATCAACTAGAAACCATACCTTCTATGCTATCTTAGGCCATCAATTAGGCCATTTTTACAAAGAGACACCATTCAAATATTAAAACCAACCCAAAAAACCTATGGGAAAGCACCCACCAAGTGAAAAAAACAAAAAAATTCCAATTTATCTTCATAAACTCACCCTCTAAAACCTACTTGCAAAATTCACCAGACCATCCCAATGCATCCAAAACCATCAAACAGTCCTAAAAAAACTTAAATGAACATAAAAAGTGACTTCCCTCAGATATTTCTCACTTTACCCCACTCAAACCTCTCTTTTCCTTTCAAAACCATACAAAATGCCATCTAGGGCATCAACAAAGATCATAATCTAGACCTCCCGTGCTCATGAAACAATGAGAACATGTTTATTAACCCTAAATAAGCCTATCCATTAAGTTACAACATCCTAAAATGGGTGGAAGGCTTAGAATGGTATTTTTAAGTACTCAAAACCCTTGCAACAGGGCACACATACCAACCTTCAAAAATTTGCCTCTCAAATGCACAAAAATGAATGAAAATGCTTCAAATAAAGTTTGTGATAAAGTTAACTCTTCTACCCAATAGTTTCCATCAAAAAGTAATCACAACCACATTGTATGGAATCGTACAATAGTTTCCATCAAAAAGTAAGCACAAGCACATTGTATGGAATCATACAATACCATGAAACTTCAGGAATTGTTGAAAAACATAGAAAATAACATGTATACAGTAAGATTTTATTGATTTCCTTTCAAACAAAATTCTCCAACCTCAAACTCTGACATATGAGGTTATTTTAACATGAATGACACAAAATGCCATCCCTCAACCAACTTCAACCACCCAAAATAACAAATTTTCAAAAACTAACCGTTGCCTTTCAAATTTGTTGCAATTTTGCAACTTACAAATTTGGCAACTTTTCACCTTTTAACTCATTATTGCTCAATAAACTCTCTAATCACTTAAAACATTACAAATGACCTCTTTCTACCTTATTCAACTTAGAAACATGAATTAACACAAGAAAATGGCATTACTCTTTCCTTGACACCTTTTGTCAACCTTGATCACTTTCAACATGATTTACAATATTTATAATATGGACTCAAAAGACCTCAAAGTTCATGAATTACATCAAGAATGGTCTCCTTTTTAAGGCTCAAAATACCCAAACAACCTAGACTCAAACACCAAGACTCACTTTTCATAAGACAACTATGGAAAAACCATTAAAATGGATTGGTGCTCCTGCACCACAAAAGTAGAAGGGATTGATTTTGAAGAAACATTTGCCCCTATTGCCAGACTAGAAGCAATAAAAATGTTTCTTGCATTTTGATTCTATAAGGGATTCATAGTATATTAGATGGATGTTAAATTTTCACTCTTGAATGGAAACCTAGAAGAGGAAGTATATATTGAGCAACCATAATGTTTTTAGCTGTCAGAGGATAATGGTTATGTTTGAAGAAATTTGAGAAAAGAATTGTATGGTCTAAAGCAAGCCCCAAGGGCATGGTATTCAAGATTGGACTAGTACCTACAATGCCAAGGTTTCAAGAAAGGGGTATGCAGATAGCAACCTATACTTCAAATCTAAAGGTAAGCACATGATAGTTGTTGTTTATGTAGTTTATATCATTTTTGGAGGTAGCAATGATAAAACAAATATTTGTTACACATATGAAAGATGAATTTGAAATGTCCATGCTAGGAGAACTTATATTTTTTTTTGGTTTGCAAATTGCACAAAATATTAAAGGTATATTCATATCACAAACCAAGTATGCAAAAGAAATGCTTAAGAAGTTTGGCATGGAGGATAGTAGACCGGTCAATACTTCTTTGATTACTAGATGCAAATTAAGCAAATCTGATGAATCACCTGATGTAAATTAGACTTTGTATAGATCAATGATTGGAAGTCTACTATATTTAACTGCATCTAGGTCAAATATAATGCAAGTAGATTTTATGGTAGCAAGGTTTCAGTCTACCCCAAAGGAATATCATGTCAACTCGGTAAAAGGATTTCTTAAGTACACCAAGAGTACTATTGACTATGGGGTGTGGTATCCCCAATGAAAATATTTCTCATTAAAAAAATATACAAATGTAGATTGGGTAGGAAGTATGGATGACAAAAAGAGTACTAATGGTGGTGATTTATTTTTAGGAAATAGTCTGGTTTCAATGGATGAGTAAAAAGAAAGAGTTTGTCACTCTTTCTACAACAAATGTTGAATATGTTGTAGCAGTTGCATGTTGTACTCATGTATTATGGATGAAGTAGGCATTACAAGATATTAAGGCGGAATACAAAGAGCCTATTTCTATTCTTTCTGATAATTCAAGTGCCACAAACATATCAAAGAATACAGTAATGCATTCTAGAACCAAACATATTTCAATCAAGTATCACTTCATTAGAGAGAAGGTTGCATATAGGGAAGTTAGTATGGAGTATGCTCCTACAAAAGAATAAGTAGCTCATATATTTACAAATTTCCTCTTCCCACAGAGTAGTTTGAATACCTGAGGCAGAATCTAGGAGTAATTTCTCCCACATCATCTCTAAATGTTAGTGATACGACATAGATCCAGGGGTAGCTTCATTAATTCTTTCTTTAACCCTAGTCAAGGATAGTGTGATCAAGTTAGATAAATCTTGTTTTACAAATTTCTAACAAATTGATGGTTGTAGAGTTGAGAATCCCCTCTTTCTCTTTGCATTGTTTTTCAAAGGGGAAACATATCTTAAGGGAGAGTGTTCTTGTTTCCATTGATGCCAAAGGGGGAGAAAATAGACCAAATGCTCAAAGTTGGAGTATTGGAGATAGTGTGCAAATGCTAGATACTGATTTGGAGCTTGGTCCAAGTGATACATGGATGTGCTTTAAGGTTTTTCCATCAATGCCAAAGGGGGAGATTGTTGGAAGAATGTTTTCATTGATGTCAAAAGGAGATCAAAAATTGTTTGGATAGAGTTGGTTTGGACTTGACTCTGAAAGGAGGTTGTTGGCATATGGTGTCATTTAGCTAATAGAAGATCTGAGAGATATCATATAGAAGAAGCGTAAAAGACTTAGTCAAATTTGTACCATGCTAAGTTAGCAGGTTTTAGGCTTCAGGCTTATTTATTACCACTACATTGAAATTACTTTGAATATTTGAAGAGTATTTGGCATTGTTCATTGACATAATATTTCCTTGGTTTGTTTGTGGTATCAGTTATTGAGAAACCCTAAACCCTGATTTGTGAAAGTGCTTTTCTATTTGCTACTTGGTGCAATTTTTTCTCATGTTGGTATGCAGAATGAGGGATCCCCGATCCCCAACTACTGACAGTAGGAAGCTATCCACCACCCCTCTACTTGTGTGTGTTGACTCCTATTGACCTTGAAAGCTAGTAGGCGCTCAACACATGGTTTGCATCAGGCTGACTAAATTTTTTTGGAGTGACAATATTTTCACTCCTTCGATTTGGCGATGAGTGAAGTCAATGGAAAAAATGGCTATACAATTGGTTGGACCGAGCATTGATGAAATAATGACATTTGGTGATTTTGGAAGGTGTATACATGGCAGCCTCCCTGCCAACATACTAAGAAGTTAGTGGGGCCTAGTCAAGACCCGCAAAGATACGGGGATTGGTAGATATTGATCCACATTGGCTTTTTTGTGGGAATTATTGTATTAAGTGGATTTGACAATAGAGATGAGATGAGGGATAATCCTACAACTATCTCTAAGACTCTATGTATCATGGAAACCTTCTTGAAATTATTTTGAAGTTTAGCAATGCACAATGGAGTATGAACATTACATATATTTCTTCACATCGCCGAAATAGAAGACGAAGTCTTAATCAAAGTAGTGATAAAGAAATGATCCCTACATCACTGAAATGAATGTGCATTCGCTAATGTTATAGTGATATGAAAATAAGATAAAAAATAAATGTGTAAATGCTAAAATTTTGATTGATGGTGTTTAACACCTCATCGTGCGAACCCCAAAGAACAACAAAAGCAACAATTACCGCACCATTTTTTTTAAAAGTAAAACTAACATACATGAAAATCACAATAAGTTATGACATGAAAATTAATTTAAACAAACCCAAAATCACTTACGTCCCTTGGGGTACACGAGGATACATTACGAAACTTAATTCCATACATCAGTGATAAGAAATGAAAACCAAATTTAATCCTTGACATAGCATACATATAAACCATCAATAAGAAACCATTCACTTAAATAAATACAACACTTTGAATAACATCTGATATGGATCCATATCCACACAAGGTTTACCAATGATATTACATCACATCCTTTTCATTACTTTACACTGTTCAAGTCTTATAATGATACACACATGTTTTCCAATATGGGCGGGAACCACATGACAAGATAAAATGATACAACTCTGGAGTCACAGCAACAGCACCAATCCACACCTCTCGATCCTTGACTAGGGACCCAATGGGGTGCTTAGCACGTTCCACCTGACCACGTGGGTCCGAAGATCCACCCCTCATGCTAAGGAGCTGACAAGAAAGAGACCTCAACCAAGAACATCCAACAGGGAACCACAAGACTCAATGTCATACAAAAGTTTCATAAAACTCAAGGATTACAATGACATAATCAACAACATTCATGAGTCCACATAACAATGTAAAGTCATAAATCTCATCACATTAAACAAAGCAATAACCAATAAACAAGTAACCAAAGGATGATCATGAAACATTTCCAAATCAAACTGAAATAATAACCAGAATACAATTCCAGAGGCAGTAAGGAAGCAAGACAAATGGGTGACAAGTGGAGAGTGTCATCACATAGCTCTCATGGGATCTCCTGGCCCTTCCTCCAACTTGAGGTACTGACACCCATCTATGGATCTCGTGGCTCTTCCTCCTACTTGAGGTGCCGACACCATAGGGTAGCTCATGCAGACACGATTCCAGAGGTAACAAGAAACAAGGCACAAGGGTGTCTAGTGGAGAGTGTCATCGCATAGCTCTCATGGGATCTCTTGGCTCTTCCTCCTACTTGAGGCACTAACACCCATCTATGGATCTCTTGGCCCTTCCTCCTACTTGAGGCATCGACACCATAGGGTAGCTCATGCGGAGCCAATAACCTCTCATGGGGACAAGGTTACGACTTTTCCAACCACGGCCTTCTCAGTCTATCATTAGTCTATGATAGCCCTAATACATAGACGAGGCATCCGATATTTATTATCTTGTGTGTTTTACTACCCATCCCCCTAAATTCTATTTTTAGGTTATCACTTGTTTAACTACTCTTACATGGGTTCTCCTATGCACTTCCTTTTACCCAAGGCACCGGCCCCCACAAAGAGCCACTCTCCCTAGAGACCCAACAAACATCAAACCAAAATCCAAGGGTTGTACAACATAACAAGAACATTAGATCACAACAGAGAAACATGCGAGGCATTACCCATCTCGCTATAAACACATAATCAAAGTCTCAACAATTCTCGTACAACCCTTTTCAAAATCCTAATACCAAAACACTTGCCACTTCAAGGGCACATAAAAGGAGAAACATTGACCAACAATAAAAACAAGCCTCTGGAAGACTCTCAAAAAGTTTACACTAGGGTTTTCCCATCAAAGAACTGACAACAATAATTGCAAGGCCTCAAAGAACTATTTTCAATTCAAATATAACGAGTGAATACATCAAGACAAGATCAACAACTCCATTCAAACTACATCAACAACTTCGATACGAACTAAATCAGAACTCCAAGGGAGACCTCTATTTCCTCCTCTTAGGATACCCATTACTCAAAGAACTTTCAATTTGACTCATTAACAACTCAATCAGAACCATCAACCATGACAACGATAACATTAACCGATTTACCACTCAACTCAAAAGACACCCAATAAATCAGCATGAACAACCAAACCATAATCTTCCTAAGCAAACAATAACCATTTCAAGAAGAGTTCAACTTGCATAATAGCACCCCATTTAACCAACTTCACCCAAAATCCTATACTATACACATTATTTACAACATACCCAAAGTAAATTAACACACCATCTGATAAACAATTATATAAGAGGTCAACATTTAAAAGATAACCTAATTCTTTATACCTAGAAGATCTATTGAATATTCTTTTCGATTTCATAACCTTGTGCACTGATTTGTCAACCGACGATGCTTATGTAGAGGAGTTATTGTTATGTAGCATTTTGTAAGCTCTTGATCTCTCCCATAATAACTACTATGGTATGTTGCTTGATGAGGAGTATTGGATATCAAGTTATATGTTACAAATATGTTCTTATAAATATGTAATGCCATGTTTATATATACATATGTAAGTTCGAGGAGGAGATAGGTTTCTATAGATAAAGGTGAACCATGAAGTATACTGTAACTTCCTTAATGATTGTATGGTTGGATTCTTAGTAAATTAAGTAAAAGAGATTTAGGAATATGAGTGTATAATTGTATCTTCTTTTTAAAAGATAGTGTTTATGTGTTAGAATATATGTTCTAGTTTTAGATTTGCGTCAAGTATTAATGACTTATTTGGTGATTCTACTTGGCATTCTTAATAGCTAATGGGTATGCATCACTTCATGGAATTACCAATGTCGTAACAACCAAAATTAATTGATTGTTTGGTTGTTCTGAACTATACATTTGAATGAGTGGATAAGTAACATGATGTTGAGAAAATAGGGTCTTACGAGGATGTATTATTTCATGATTCTTATTGATCTTATCATTGTGCTTATTGGCATTGAGTGTTCTTCTTTTGAGTTGATTTCAGTGTTGAGTTTAAAGTTGGTTGTTTTTATGATTGTTGACACTGATG
This sequence comes from Sequoia sempervirens, assembly GCA_007258455.2. Taxonomy (NCBI): domain Eukaryota; kingdom Viridiplantae; phylum Streptophyta; class Pinopsida; order Cupressales; family Cupressaceae; genus Sequoia; species Sequoia sempervirens. The sequence continues at coordinate 8,788,279 of VDFB02256132.1, forward strand.
TTTAGTTTTGAAATGGTTATGGTTGGTTTTGATTTTGAGATCAAGTGTTGTTGCCACCTTTTTGGGAAAACCTTGTTTTAGTGATTTATCAGTCTTCTAGAGAAAGGGAAAGAAGGGTGTTGCTTATTATTGGCCTTCACTTTTGGTTCTTTGTGAGCTATTGCTCGTATGATCTATTTGATGATTGGGTTTAGCCTTACACTTGAAAATAGTTTCGTTATGAGGATTTTGTGTAGGATGGTGTATGCCTTGCTTAATGCAATTTATCTTGTGACTTTATATGTTGTGCATGGGGGCTTACCCTGATAGTGTCCTTTGAGCTTTGTTGTTCATAAGGGGAGTGGCTTTCAGTGGGGGCCGAGACCCGGAAGTGGTCTCAGGGTAACTCATTGGAAGTCTATTAATCAAGTGAAAATGATAATATTTATTTAGGGGTTTTGGATAGAATCACACATTAACAAGATATAAGTGAATGCCTTATTCATGGCTCAAGTGCTTGTATGGGCTTGAGATGAGTTGAGAAGGCATGGAATGGAAAAATCATTGTCTTGTCTTTATGAAAGATAATCGATGCCGCATTGGATTGCATGTGGGGCCGGGTTTCGTAAGAGGTCACCAGGGTAACCCAAGTTGGGGGCCGGGGCCTAGGAAGATTCGCCAGGGTAACCCATGCAACATTGCGATGACACTCTTCCTTAAACAACCAAGTATTCTTTGTTTCCCTCTATGATATTATTGAGCCTTTGGAAGCACATGTTGGCATTTGTATGTTGATACTTTATTGATTATTCCTTATGTTGGGCACATCTTGTGTTGGTTATATCTTGTGCTGAGATTGCCTTATGTTATTGTGGATCTTGTTGAGAAGTCTTGTATCCTTGTTCTGTATGATGGCTATTGTTGGGGATCCTTCTTGTCATCTCTTAGCACAGAGGGTGAGCCTTCGGGTCCACGTGGTTGGGTGGAACATGCTATGCACCCCATTGGGTCCCCAGTTATCGATTGAGAAGTGCGAAATTGTACCATGCAGTAACTCCTGAATTGTACTAGAGTTGGATCCAGTATTGCAGCTTTGTACTCCTTCATTTCAAATGTATCATTCTATTTTATTGTATCTTCCCCATTCATGTTGGGAAGCGGCATTGTAATATTGTAACCTTTGTTTAATGTGTTGATCATGTTCATGTTATTTTATGGTTACTGGTGTATACTTACCATCCATGTGATGTAATAATGTTGTTGTAAAAAGTAATGTAGTCTTGTTAACCCGAGGGATTTGTTATATGAAGTTCATGTTTAATTTTCATTTCATATGGTATATGATTATTATGATGTATGTAAGTATTTTTTAAAAAAAATTGGTGCTATAAGTTTTATTTATATTAGTATCCTTTGAGGTTGCTTGGCAGGGCATTACAGTTGGGTCCATAGAAAACTTCATGTAGTTGCATTTCTATTACAAGGAACTAATTTCCTCGTCATCGCATTCATTGGGAATTCAACTTAACCCTACTACGTAAACATAAGTGGTAGAGAAAGCTTTAGTTATGGAACATAATGGAAATGGAATATCCATACAATATAAAAAGAAAATGACAGGAAAGGCTTGATGCCAATAAAAGGGAGATCAGATAAAACAAGATAACCAGTGAGTGTTATGGTCATGAATCCCTCACCACAAGTCCACAACGGATGCATCAATGGATGAATACATGAGAGAAGAAGGTGCGCGATCCAAAGGAAGAATTTAAACAAAAACCAGATTACAATTTTAGTATATAAACACATGTGTAAGAGGTAGATCACAACCAATTAGTAGGAGTTCAATGTCGAGTATAGGTGAAATTGGCTTGGCAGAAGAAGACGACATAGCATGTTCAGATTCAGTACCCGAATTTATTGAGCAAAGAGAGAGATGCAAAGAATACTCAAAAGAACGTTTTGGTTATCTCGTAGTATTTAAATTCATCCACAATTTTGTTACAAGAGAAATTGTTCGATGAGGTGTGAACCATTCCTATGATTTACATTAGATTCGACATTCTAAAGGAGGCGATTGGTGAAGTAATAACAATGATCAAAATAAAAATAGGACTATAATGTGCACATGCACAAGGTTTACGAACTTGAAAGAGTCTCAAATAAAGAAGGAATTCATGCCAAGAAACCACCAGATTAGGAACCTTAGTGGAGGCCCAACGATTAGGGAAGCATGGAGGCGACGCTTGAGAGAAGAACTTGCATGGCCAAGTGAGTTAGTACAGTAGCACCGAGTTGTGCCAGTTATATTCAAAATACAAATGAATTAGATAAAGGATGGAGGAAATTTATTGAACATGATTAGTTATACAATAGATGCGACAATAGAATGATAATTTGGGTTCCAGAGAATGAAATAGTCTAGACCCCAGACTGGATGATTTACTAAAGTCATAATAGGTACCGTAAAAGACATACAAAAATTCCCTAATTAAAAGATGACAACAAGAGAATTTACCATGTCAAAAGAAGACTACCAGAGCACTTAGGGTGGTATATTGTTTGAAAGTACCTAACAGAAATAATAAAAAAGAAGAAGATAATTCAAGATAGGAATGAACCTGGCTAATTCATTGCCATGCAATGTCCCCAGCAACATGCCCAGATGAACACAGAGCCCCACCATTAAAAGCACAACCCGTACTCTCACCAACCATCCCTATAACCATTAACCTTCTTCCAAATAGCAGGTGATTCCTGGTATTTCCTTTGGAATGCAAAGCCCCCTAAAAGCGATGATAAGTTCTCCTCCTATATAAATTCCAAAACATGACCATCTTTCAAAAATCAAAATAGCAAGTTTCCCATCGAGATTCTGTTTCCAACTGTACATGCACACACCTTTTTGATTTTTATCTTTTACTTTATTCCTTTTCTATCTTTCCTTGCTTTTCTTTTCTTTTAAATTTTTTGTCCTTATCTTCATTCGATTTGGTATTCCATTTTAACATTTAATTTTCTTATACTATTTTCCCATCTTTTGCATTACCAATAAATCTCAACCTTAAATAACAAAAGTCAATAATTTTGATTATTATTACTACTTTATAACCTAATAATTAATAATTAATAACTTTATATCTTAAATCACTTTATAATTTAATAATTTATTTAATTCTAGGCTACACTCACATTGAACACCCAAAACAACATAATTATAATTTTTCCTTTAATTCATAATTAATTTATGTTTTCTATTATCAATTTAATTTAACTGAATTGATTAATCAAGGCTAAACATAATATCAATTTTATCACCTAACTTAAAGTCAATTAAACAAGGAAATCAACAAGACATCTTGAGTCAACCTATCATACTTACGCAAAGTTATGATGAAGAACCAAATGCGGAGGGGTACTACATGGTGTGAACATGAAAGGTGAATAGAATGAGCAAACTTGGAAAAGGGTCATTTGTTAATGTTACATCCTCATTGCAAATCAACACTTTGGTCAAACGATATCCTTGATGATGGTGATTCAAGGTATAACCATTATTGACTAGTAGATGTAAAACAACAAAACTAGTGCATGAACTCTCATCGTGGGAAGACACAGATGCTAGCATGAGTTCTTACGTAAATGAACACAACTATGAATGCATTTGATCCAATGGTGAATAATTTGGCATAGATTTGCATGTCAATGAAAAAGGTATGAGATCAATGTGAGGAAGAGAATAATCAAATAAAATCTCTTAAACAAATTATCAGGTGGATATCCAACAAGGATCTTGTTGGTTATCAGATGAAGATGATGATTCTAAGGAAAGAAGAACACATAGTTTGAATTTGAATTCACTACATTGGAAAATGGTGAAACGACATACAAACTCTAGAAATAACCTGCCAAAAATGAAATTTTTTATTGAATTTAAATTAGGGTTATAGTATGATTTAGATGGCCTCTTGATGGTGGCAGAGTTTTTTATAAAATAGCAGTTCAAAGATATGAACAGATGTATGAGAGTGAAGAAATATTACAGACAATGAGTGAAGTGTAATAGTACTGTAAATAGTACATGTAAAAATATGGAATGTATATTTAAAGTTGTTTATAGTTATAAATGTGTGAGTGTGAAAAAAGAGAGAAAATTTATGTACTGAATTGATGTGGCACATTATAGTTTTTGTAGAACCAGTTTATGCATATTTAAATTTATAAATCTGTAGAGGTGGTTGTCCTAGTTTGTGCTAAGTTGTAGCTCAGAGTAGGGTGTTGTAGCATCCTTGAAGTTGTAGCCTCTAAAATAGGGATTTGGTGTTTCCTTAGGCTTGAAGCCCTTAAAATTGTAATTGAACTTCATTGCTTGTGAGGATGGATTAGGGTTGTAGATCCTAGCAGCATTTCTCACTGTGGTTTTTCCTATTTAGAGTTTTCCACATACATCTAGTGTTATGTGTTGTTATTTCATGTTCATGTGATTGTTGTATTGGGTTTCCATGATTTTCAAATATTTCAGTCATGGAGAAGAATTCAAATGGTCTTTTGACTTGTGTTTGAAATTAGGAACATATCTCTAGTGCCAGCTGTCTTTTGTGACATGTGCTATGATATGATTGGATTAGTTTTGTTGTTCCATGTCCTTTTGAAACTCTTTGATAGCCTTTTGTTCTATAAAAGGCAGAGAGTTGTTCTTTTTCTTAGGTTTAAAATTTATAGAATTATGTAGACATAAAATTTATATTTTCACTAGTTTTATTTCTATTTACTGTTTTCTATTCTATTCCAATTTTAAAACTTGTATGCTCAAACCCAAACTGTATACTTCTAAAGAAATTGGCCTTTCATGAATAATTTAATGGAATGAGAGGTCAAAATGCATTCCTACTAGTCATTAGAGAGGTAAAGGGAAAGTTGAGCCCCACATGCGGAGGATAATCCATGTAATTTAGAAAAAAGCATGGAATGCTAGTGAAGTGTGTTGATTTAAGAGATGCACGTGTACAAGGAGAAATGGATGTGAATGAATAGAAAGTAAAAAAGAAAGATAACACTAACATATGGAGGATTGGTCTAAAGTGTGGCTTACAGATTGGTTGTATTTGTCGCAAGATGGTTGAAAATTAGTATATTTGGTTAGGTATATTATTTGTTAGTAATTTGGTCAATAAATTATAATTTATTTTGTGAAATTTAAGTGAAATATATGCATATCACGAGTCTATTTAGGTATCTAATCATATTTTCTATATATGTACTAATGAATATCTTCACATTCTTGAAGCTGAGTGATTGGCAATTGAAATGGATTGAACAAAAATATATTATGGATGTTATTGAATAGAAAATAAAAGAAAGGAGATAACAATTCTTATTTGCAACATATGTTGGACAAGATCGATTAGTACAACTTATGAATTGTTGAAAATTAGTATATTTTATTATATTATTTGTTAGTAATTTATTTAATACATGAATAAATTTGATTTAGAAATTATATAATTGAAGATAAACTATTATATAATTTAATTATATTATATATTATAAATAATAGAATTGTGAAATTTAGATTCAGTAAATTAAATTACTTGAATTATATTTCATGGAGATACATATTTATATATGCATTTCCCAAGTCTCATTATCTAGCTAATCATATTGTCTATATAAGTGTATCAATGTTTATCTTTACATGTTCTTGGAGTTTAATGGTTGGTGATTAAGATGGATTGAGTAAAAATATATCACATGCTTTGCATTCACACCCCATCTTTTTCTTTCTATCTCTTCCTTTCTCTTTCCCTCTTTTTGTCTTTGATTTCTTTGGTTTCAATTTTTTCTTTCCTTGGTTTTCCCTCGTCTTTTATCTTCTTTTCAGGGTTTCAAGGTTTCTTTTCATGACATACCATCCTTGTTAGGTCTGATCCCTAATGCCTCTTCACTCCCTTCTCTCTTGGATTGGAGTTTTAGTCATTGATTTTCTCTTCATCATTATTTTCTTTGTGACATCTCTAACACCCGATGTTTAGTGGCAACAATGTCTTGTTGTCTTGTTTTCCCCACTTACTAGAACATTTATTTTCCTCACTCTATATTTATTAATCTTTAATGCACCAATTAAGTGGGTTTAAATGGGTAAAGTGCATAGTTTTAATGAACATTTAAACCTTGTGAAATTGGAGTTCTTTTTGTGCACAACTAATTCCCTCCTTTTGTGAACAAACCCACTTCCACGTAGTTGATAGTGCTTTGTCTAGTTTAGGTGTCTTCCTTCATCCTTTGCTCATGTGCAGTTTGTTGTAGGAGCATTAACATTCTTCTCTCTTAGTCATCCACATCTTCATTTTCATTTGTCTCCACACAATTCTCAAGTAAGCCTTGAGATACCATTCAAACTATGGTTTTAATTTTTAATTTTTTCATTTATTGCTGAGTTATGTTGCCCCATTGATGGGATTTGGTTGAGTTTTTATTTTTACTAGATAGTTGGTTTTTCCTTTGTTTATTTTTATTATTTTCTCATATTTGATTTTTTGTTCATTTTTGTTGTTTTGTTTGCTTGTAAAATATTGTTTCACTCTGTTAAATCAATCAAGGTTGTTTGTGATGCCATCATCACACCTCACTAGGTTTTGATCTATTATTATGGTCCTTGTTTTGATAAGAGAATTAACCACCTCCCCGATCTTTAACACTAGATACATTACAAAACTCTTTCAAAAATTTCACTAAGGTTTTGGGTAATCGAAAGTCAAGTATCCCATTTAATGTTTTCCTAAAATAATTTGTAGGAGTCAACCCTCATTCCTAACTCCTAATACCTGATGACTCATACTTCTCTTATGAAATGATTTACGAAGATTTTTAGACATTGGGTATAGTGAATGTCCCCTAGAATTTATTTGAAATATTTAGAAAAAGGCCATGCCTTATCCCCAACTCCCAAAACCTAATGATTCTACATTTTCATTAAAAAATTATTTAGTCATTAGACCTTAGTAGTAAACCATATTTATTGTTTAAAATTCACTCAAGGAATAAGCTACCTCCCCAATCTTCAACTCACAAATGGGGTTCCATGAATGTCATTTAGAAATTTTAAGAATCAGATATCAGGAATATAGTCTACCAATTATCAAAATGGTCTTTAAAAGACAAGGGACTTCTTTGATCCTTGATAAATAAAACTTTCCTCAAGAAAGACAAGGGTTATCAAAAGTCCTACAAGTGTTCTTCAGTATTCAAAGATCATGAATAACTTTTGAGCCTTACCAATTCTTAATGAAAATGATACAAGTATTTTGTAGCTTCTAATTCCCAACAATAATTTTTCCCTTCATTACTGACTTTCGGTATCATTCATGAGGTGTTCACCTTAACTATTACTATTTAATAAGAATAAGAGATAGATAACACCCTCAAACTACAACACTCAATAATTTAAAGAAATTTAGCATATCTCCCAAGAATCAGTGTTTAAGATGAGTTCATTCAAAAAGGTTAATACTTTTAGAAAGTGATAGGCAACATCCTTGAGATTTGATCCCCGACAAGGAAAAATATTGGTTAAGAATGGGTTTGAGAGTGTTTCTTTGTAATTAGAAACAAAATAACTACTCTTTAGGAACTAATTGATTTGTTCATTTAGTTTCTAATGTATGATTCTTCCTATCTCCCAATAGATGATATTTTGAACATGCAAGGAGAAGGTGCCAAGTTGAAGTATCAATACAAAGTATGCCATCATCTATCTAAATGTGTTTTCCCCATACTTGGATATTAGATATAAAGACTTAGGATATGTGGATATTAATGAGTTCCATAAAAGAGTTTGAAATGAAGCAAATAGATCAACCATGGATACCTCTTTGGCCAAATTTAGGACTAATAGAGGCAGTTGCATTCCCAATCTTAGCATAATTTCCTAAATTATTATTGACATGTGTTTAATACTATGATCATAAGAAGAGGAAGATAATGAGAACATCTATATAAATAATATTAGACATCAATCCAAACATGATTGAAATGATGCTCAAAATCCCTACATCCCCTAAATATGAAGTGATTGAAATGAAAAATGAATTTGTTTGTTTTGACAAGAATAATTTATGTTTCCTTAACTTCATTAGCACTCAAATTCTTCTTAAATCCAAAAATATGACACTTAAAATGGCCAAGGTATAACATAGTGTTAATTTTTGAGAGGATACCAAGGACCAAATCACAACCCTCAACAATGTCTATGGTTACCCAAATGCTGGAGAATTCCAACCATGGATGTGCTACTATATCTAGACAATGGTGTCAGATAAAAAAATAGACTTAGGCACCATCATCAACAACACATTGCATGCACAAGTAAAACATGCCCTGAATAGTAGAAAATTCTATGACTTCATACTTGGTGTAACTACTTGCCTATTAGAAAAAAATTCTAACACTAACAAGGATATGTCCTCTCAAACTAAAGGAAAAAATTTAGTATATAAACACTACCCATAGTTGGAGTTGAATTCCAACAATATAAATTATTACACAGTGAATGATGCTTTCCTTTGTGGCATTATTAGAGGATTAGAAGATGATTTTTCTCAGATAATCTCAATAAAAGCAATGGAAAAATTGAAGAACTATGAGAATTGGTATATCCAATTCAAAACCTTCTCTTACATTAGGGTGGTAGGGTTCCACAAGGCTCCTCTAAAGCTTCCAAGATATAGCATTGATAGAATAATCCTATTGGAACTATGCAAGAAAGTCACTGAAATTCATAAATGATTGTTGGGAAGCATGAGTGAAGGTACTCCTTCCTCATTAAAATGGGTGTTTATTCCTCTACTAACATGTAAAACACCAAGACCAAAAAAAAAATTTGGCCATGTATATAATGGACATATACAATGAACCAAAAACTAAATTTGATCCAATTGAAAGATTTTGTAAGGTTATTGGTTTATTTTGTAAATATGAACCTTCTCTGGAGGATCACTGGTATAACTATGAGGATGAGAATGAAGTAAGAATGAAATATTATTGTTGATTGATAGTAGAGATGATAAGGATTTAAAATGTGGAAAAAGTGCCAAAATATTTGAAAGATAATGGGAAGGTTTTGGATCTCATTTATAGTGGTCAAGGGGTATTCAACCAACCAATTTATGTGGAATGGTCAATAACAAAAGATACAAATATAGAAGTAAGAGAATATGGTGTTATAGTCTATACAAAGAGATGGTTGGAATCCCCTTTCCTAGAGAAGGAGTTAAACTAACCTAAACCTTACCCAAAGAAGGTTGAAGGTCCCTCTAGTACTAGTATTGCAAAGGAAAAACCAACATCCTTAATAGTTGGATCCAAGAGGAAATGAAGGGAAGAAAGTATAATTGTTGAGAACTATGAAGAGGAGAGTGAACAAGAAGTTACTCTTAAAAGAAAGAAGAGAACTCAAAGCTCCTATCAAGCTCCATATTCTCCCATACCACCCATCATGGAGTTTGGTTCATCCACTCCCTCTTCTTCTCCTCCACATGAGTATCTCTTGATCTCTATCACCTACACCTCCTCCATCACCTTGAAATCCTTTTCTTCCTCATATTCCCAGTTCTCTTATTTCTCCTCCTTCTCCATCACCTCACATTCCTTCTCCTCCCCATTTTACTCCAATGGAACTCATTCTCCATCCCTTGAGAAAGAAGATCCTCTAGCTCAAGAAAAGGAAGTTCTAAATAGATATGTGGAGGAGGAGGAACTTGGAAGGGAAGTAGGAGAGAAATAAAGAGAAGAACTTGAGATAAGGAGTGAAGATTCTCATTCTTCACATGATATGAAATTCACCCCTTCCTCTCAATATGAGGTGACATCACCCTCCTAGTATGGTTAAACCATACTATTTGAAAAAGGAAATGAACACATGTCCAATAAGAGGATGAACTTTTTCCTATTCTTAATGTACCCTTGTAAGCACCCACATGAAGGAGGAAGGGATAAAGAAGGTTGTTTTCAACCACCATATAGATGAGAAAGGGAACATAATAGTATAAATTTATATCCCAAGGGTGGAAAATCCTAAATCTGACATAGTTCTTAAAGACTAACAATTGTAGTAGGTGAACTTGTGAACTCAAACCAAGGAAAGGGAAAATAATTCATTGAAAATGGTTCTATCTATTATCCTCAACAAGATGCAAAAATATGAGAATACCGAAGAAGAGATCAAGTCCCAAGTGTCCAAGTTGATAACCTATGTCAACCATTTAATCAATCCTAATTATTTCATTGACCCTGCCCCCATTCTAAAGGTGGAATTAAAAAAGGATTTTTAGCATCCAAACCTTGAAGGTCTCCTTTCTATTGCAAGGGTATTAAGGACTGACTTAGATTTATTGGGGAGATATTTGAGAAAACTAGTAAAGGCTTATCATTGCATTAGTGATGAAGCAAATTTGGATCATAAAGTTAAGAAATAAATGAAAATTTATTGACGTGGGATGATTATATCAAATTTTATAGAGAATAAAAGCCATTTCTACTAAGGAATTCATAAAAAAAAACTCTGATTGAAGAAGAATATCAAGATAATCCAAAGGAATGGATGAAAACTAGATAGTTGAGGGTCAAAGTTTTGAATAAGTGTAAGGAAATACTGAGTGGGAATAAGGGACAAGTTGATCAAGTGAGGATCAAGATAGAAAAATTTGTGCAAAATTTAGGTTACACATTTTGGGAAAACTCATCCTTGGTGGTTTTCATGATGAAGGTGATCAAAGAATTTTAAAAGTATCTACATGGCAATCTTGACAAAAGGGTCAACAATTAAATGCTGCAATAAAAAGTAGATATCTATACTTTTCAAGATGAGCTAGCAAATTTAATGAATTATAAGAGAAGCTTGAGAGCTCCACTTTTTCACAATGGATTAAGTTGCAATATCATAAAACACCAAATATGAATAATTTAAATGAGGTTGTTAATATTTTATGAGAGAGCTTCCCAAACATTAATTGATAAAATATTTAAACTTTGATTCCTTTGATTTAATTTGTAATAAATAAACATCCCAATTAAAAAAATTCTAATATGACATTGGATTTTTAGTAGATCTATAGTTTAGGTGTTAGTTACATTAGTATATTTTATTTTTACAGAGAGGATACTCACCCAAGTTGAACTTTAAGTTAACTTTTTTTTAGATCCATAAGTTCTAGGATGCCCGGTTCCTATATATTTTGGATTTTTGGTAATTATAAAGGATCAAAACTCATTTTGTATGCAAGAAACAAATATAATTTTAGTGTGAAATATTCTACTAAATTTTGTGAAATAGTTAATATAATATTGAAGGATTGCACCTATTGCATGGATATGGATTATTTATCATTGGTTATGGTATGTTTTTTTGTCTATCTAAGTTGAATAAACTAGTGAAATAAATTTTTATTGGTGGTAATAAATAGTCTTGTCTCAAATCTTTGTATGGAACATGATGGTTTGATTTGATGTGGCTTGAAAATTCGAGTATAGAATATTCCCTTAGGGATTGCATTGGTGTTATACATGATTATGTAAATATATTGATAGTTGAAATATGAATTTTATTGATTTTTCTTAACCATTTCAAAATTGATAGATAAAATGAAATTACCATTTTCCATTTAACTTAGCTTATGTTTAGTATTTCTTCTCACATTAATCTTTTATTTATTTATTTGAATCAAATACGCAAGTTGTTCTAAATATTTGAAGAGCATAGTTAATAGATAGATCCACTAAAGAATTATGCAACATTGGATAAAGTGCAATGAATTCAAATTTTAAAAGGTTATCAAAGACATGGACCGAGATTTTATCTAATCTTGCATGTGGTGATATATTTTCTAGAAGTCTAGATTGCAAAAGACCCCTTGTTTAAATAGATCATATAAACCACTAAGCTACCCAACATGGTCAAGATGCTACTTAAAAGAAACATTAGAGTGGGGAACCAATATTTTTTAAGAGGAGTAGTGATCTTTTAATGCTCAATACTTGGTTGTGTTAAAACTACCATCAATACTCTAGTTATAGACTAATATGATAAAATTGAATCATCTAGTAATTTAATTAAGTAACAATTTTTTCCTTAAAATAGCTATTATCACTAACTCTTATCGTGTATAAGTAACAAAAGGAGTTTACATCTTAATAGCATTGTAAATTTTATAAATTATTATTTCTAAATTTGATTATATTTAATATTAGCATAATTTTAGCTTGCATAAATTTACAACTTGGGTCAAATGCTAGTTTCATAGAGACGTTTCCCTCAAATTGGATTCTAGAGATACTTGACTTTAGAATTTTAATCTTGGTTAATTTTTATGGAAACCTAAAAATGACTAACATGTTCCATATTATCACCCCATCATTTCTCATCAATTCATCTATGAATATTAATTAAATAATTTTTTAATTATTTAATTAAGCTAACACACAATTCACATAAATTTTTCTTATCCACATTAATAAACTTATTTAATTACTTCATCATTTTTTCCTCATTTATATTAACTAAATAATTTTTAATTATTTAACTAATTCATCAATTTCTCTTATCCACATTAATTAAATATTTTTTAATTTTTTTAATTTTAATTCATCTTTTTTCCCATCTATATTAATTAAGTACTTTTTAATTATTTAGTTAATCCATCATTTTCTCTCATCAACATATATTAATCAACTCATTAATTCTTCTTATCCAATATAATTAAATAATTTTTTATTTAAGTAGCTAATATTTCCCTATAATTAAATGATTAACATCATTCATTTAATTGATTTTCTATTTTTAATTCCTCTAAAATATATTTTATTTACTTTCTAATACCATTTTCTCCTCATGAACATGAATTTTTTTTTTTTTTTTAATTCTATTAATACTTTGTATTTGTAGTGTAAAACCATGTCCCGCAACCTAGAGGACGATGCAACACTGTGGAAGCACAACTAATTTTTTTTCTTAAAAAGAGTAACAATGATGAGTGAAGTAAACTACTCTAACACATACATCCTCTAGGCCACACAACATGTCTACATGTGAATTTAAAAACTTACAAAATTATTCTAAAACATAGTAAATGGAATTAACTCAGGATCACAACATACAACAAAGCATTCACCATTACATAATAAATCTAACACAAAGAAAAGTAATGAACATATTTCCACAGATACAACACCATACAAACAATATATACCATTTTATCCAACAATGAAAAGATCATATATAATGTTACAATTACATCACAAGGGTTCCTCCTTGATTGCAAATAAGGAATACAATATATAGTGTCCACTATTACAATGAGCAAAGAGAAGTACTAATCCATAGAACCAGACGAGCTCCTCGAACAAGAAGATCGCACCATCACGAACAAGAAGAGAAACTCAACAGTGTAAGGTGCACGCCACCTAGCCATGTGGTACCCATAGGACCAACCCCTGTGCTAGGAGACAGTAACAGGTACCCAAGACTAACCTACTACCTCTAGACACATGCAAGGTACAAAATAACACTATACTAATAAATACAAAACAAAAGGTTACATTGCTTCTAGAATCACAAAATCAAGTACAACCACTATACAATACGATCAAGTATTGTCATAGGAGGAGTGTCATCACAAAGGTTGCATTGGTTATCCTTATAAGGATATCTTCCTAGGTCCCAACACCCATCTTGGGTTATCCTAGTAACCTCTTATGAACTCTAGCCCCACATGCACACTAGTGTAGAATTGATTATCTTTTGAGAAGACAAGATAACAATCTTGCCATTCTAGGCCTTCCCGACTCATCTCAAGTCTAACACAAGCCCTTGAGCCAATGAGCGAGGCTAATTATCAAGTTAAATATGTTAACTACCCATTCTCCTAAAGTAGGTTATTTAATTTCCACTTATTACACTAACTTCCACACGAGTTATCCTAGGACCACTTTGTGTCCCGACCCTCATTGAAAGCCACTCCCCTATTGACAACATAATAAATCATTCTACACCTAAGGGTAGATAGTGCACAAATTGATAATAAAATAACACAAGAGATTACACATCCCTATAGATGTCCACTACTGAATCCAAATACATGCATTACCCAAGGAAATATCAAGGCAACTAACAAAAGTGACATCCTTTTCACAATTAAAGTCGGGAAGACTTATATTTTCTCTACAACAAATATTCCCCATAGTACCCAATTATAGAAATACAAGAAATTAAAATAAACAATCGCATGTAATTAAAAGCACTACTATTCAGATTTACTAAATCCAATAGAACAATATCTCACACTAAAATACATTATTCAAAACACAATTCCTATTAATAATCCACAACGAAATAATATCATAAGTTTTGTAATACCCCTCATGTTTGTTGTTTCGACTTACTATTTTTCTATGCTTTCGTTTGATACTTTGTGAAAAATATAATACTATTTATTGTTTGGTTTGGTGGATTGGATAGTTAGATTGTTTGGTGATTATGCTATTTCATTTGAGGACATGGTTATTTGATATGACATTATGGTTTGGTGATGATTTCAGTTATACATGGCGATGCAGTGCTTTAGTAATTTATTGTATATGTGATCAGTTAGTTAGAAATGTTATTTCATAATTGACATTATAATTGTTAGTATAGTTTTGATGAGAGGACAGTGTAGCACCACTCATTTATAAGTGCCCTGCTACGCTACAATTCCTTCTCATAATGTAATGCTTTGATTATATATATATATGTACATGTAAATGATCTTGTTGTATGCAGGGATTGCAAGTACATAGTCTTGATTCCACCTGCTTCGGCAGGATAGGGCGAGCATCAAATTTAGCCAATGGCATGATTTTGAAATAGAGATGACAAGGAAGTCACCCCGTCCCATGTTTGTCAAAATGTCCTGATTGGTTGGTATTGTTCATCATTAATTTTTTCCATATTTGCAATTTATTATAGTAGTTGTGTGAGTGTACTATTCGTATTTATTTTACGTTGGTGTTTTGTATGTTGTGATTTATTTAATTAAATGATGTAATAAATGTTTATATTTGTGTTGGAGTAATTTGTAATAAAATATAAAAGTTTTATTTCAAAAGTCATGTGTTTTATTTAAGTGTTAATTAAATTATTTAAGATAAGTATTTTGTTAAATTAATTAAATTAGCTTGTTGAGGATAATTATGAAATAAATTATTTAAATAAATGAAATTGTGTGAATTGCATGTAAAGTTGCAAAATCGAAATTAAAGTAGAAAGTATTGTTAAATGGAAAAATAAAATCAATAAAAGAAAAGATAAGATAAAAAGGACGAATGAGTATTGAGTTTGGCTGAAAAGCTAGAATTAAAATTAGAAAATTTCTTTTAAGATGGATTTTTAGAGCTTTCGAAAAAGAAGAGTTATATTTTTATTTAATTGCAAATTTGTGAGTTTTTCATTCACGGGAAAATGTTGACAGAAGTTGCACAAAAATATTAATTCTAAAATATTGGATCTTTTGAAGTTTTTGGGGAATTGTTTCATTTTCTTTCATACTGGGGAGGTTCTTCTGAATGGAATAGTAGATTAGAAATCTGAGCAAGGAAATCGGGAGATGAAGTTTTGAAGGAAGGAACAAAAGTTAATCGAATGGCTATCTGAATCAAGCGAAGCTTCATCAAGTTTTCATCAGCGCAGGACTCCAGGTTCCACAATTTCTCTTTCTCTATTCGTTAAAATTTACAATGGAAATTGTAGTGTTCTAGGAAAAGAAAATATTATGAGATTTTGGGAAAACTTCTGGGTGTCAAGTAACTGAAAAAAAATCTATTGTTTGAAGCTCTAATAATTTTCTAGAATTTTCTTAAAAATGTGTTATGGGAAAATTAGTTTCTCTCTCTGAAACCAAAGGATGCCCATATTTAAACAGAATTTCATATAAAACTAGGGATCCAATATAATTTTTCTCTCACCTTTTTAAAAGGGATTTTGTCTATAGGAGGAAAATAGTAGTTGATTAAATTACTTGTATTTTTGTATGTTGATCCGAGAGAATTTTATCCCTGTTCTGAAAAAATTTAATTATTTGGATGCATATATATATATATATATCTCTGTTGAAGGATATACTCGAATAAAGTCTTATGAGAATTTAAGATATAATTATTTTGGGTTAAATTGAATGAAATTCTTTTTTAAAATAAAAATTATTAATTGAGGATTTTGGGGAGGGACGACTATAGCCATACCCCCCCTCCCCCCCGTACCCTGTCATGACTAGTGGCTACCACAACAGTCAGTATGACTACTGCGCGCATCAGTCAAAAAGACTGCCAAGTGCAGCTTGTGTACATCGACTGAACGACCTTTATTGGAAATAGCCGTATTTGTTTTTTTTAATTTAGTTATATATATATATATATATATATATGTATGTATGTATGTATGTATGTATGTATGTATGTATGTATGTATGTATGTATGTATGTATGTATGTATGTATATATATATATGTATATATATATATAGTTAGTGTTTATTAATTATTATATATGTATTAATTTCATTTTTTTAGTATGAAAAATTATAATTGTGAATATTTCGGAAAAGACAAATTTTATTAGGAATTGGAATTTTTTTTATTGAAATTTATTACAGAATTAGTTCAAGGAAAAGGGAAGTTTTGTAAGGTAATTAAAAGAATTATAGTAACTTGGTGTGAAAGTTATTACGTTGTTTTAGTTTCTAATTCTGATTGACTTCTTTATTTCCTTAAGTTATCATTTTGACTTTTGTAATGTGGGAACCTTGTCGATCTTATGAACCCAATTTTTGGAGTTGTGAACCCTAGTTTTCCAGAGGCATGTTCTTATCATTGGATGTTTACCCTCGTATTATGTGCTTGGGATGTTGCATGATTTTAGCATTATTATTTTTGAAGGGTTGTACGAGTTGTGTTGAGACTTTGTGTATGTGTTTAGCGAGATGGATAATTCCTCGCAGGTCTTTGGTTGTGATATATGCTTTGTTTCTTACAGTACAACCCTTTCCTTATTTGGTTTATGTTTCGAGGTCTTCTAGGAGAGTGGCTCTTCATGGGGGCCGGTGCCTCAAAAGGAGGAAGAGCTCAGGATAACCCATGTAAGAGTAGTGTAACAAGTGAAAACCTAATAATAGAACTCAGGGGGATGGTTAGTAAAAACATATAAGATAATAATTGGATTCCTCATCTATGCATTAGGGCTATCACATACTAATGGTAGGTTGAGAAGGCCATGGTCGGCAAAGTCGTAACCTCGTCCTCATGAGCTACCCTATGGGGCTGGCACCTCAAGTAGGAGGAAGGGCCAAGATAACCATAGATAGGGGCTAGTGCCTTAGGTTGGAGGAAGGGCCAAGATAACCCATGTAAGTTATGTGATGACACTCTCCACTAGACACCCTTATGCCTTGTTTCTTGGTTTCCTCTGGAATTGTATTCTAGTTGTTGTTTCAGTTTCATTTGGAAATGTTTCATGAGTGTTCTTTGGTTACTTGGTTAATGGTTATTGCCTTATTTTGTTGTGATGAGATTTATGGCTTTAAGTTTATTATGTTGACTCATGAATGTGTCATTTATGTTCTTTGTAATCCTTGATGTTGTTTTGGAATTATTGTACTATGTTGTATTTTATTGGGATTGGTTTATGGAATTCATGGTCATGATTACTTCCTTGTCACCTCTAATCATGGGGGGTGGGTTATTTATAACCCACATGGTTGGGTGGAATGTGCTTCGCACCTATTGGGTTCCCCATTAACGTCCATTCTTCTCAGCATTCTTTAGTTGGAGCTTATACCTGATGTTTGTTTGCAATTCAGATGTTACTGTACTATGTATTATCCCACATGTATGGGAGATTTATTGTAATTCATGGGTATGTGCAGGATCATGATGGGCCAAATAGGCCCTTAAGTGGCACTGAAAATTCAAAAAAATCCGAGTTAGGCAACTTGACATAAAAATTTGAATAAGTTATCTATACTATTTCAAAAACATGTAAGAATAGAATCTGTGGGAAATTGAATGTAGTTTCTAAAATACTAGGTTTATTTTCTTTTTTTTTTTAAATCTATTTGGTGAAAATTTGAAATTTCAATATAGTATTACTTGAATTTTAGGAAAAAAATAAGTAGGTGTCTGTCTGACCACCCTAACCATAATAAAATGATAATATTTTTTTATGATATTTTAGATATACGTAGAGGATTCATGTCCGGATGTGATGCATATTTTTTCTAATTTTTTCCAAGTAAATAATTAATTATGAATTTTTATTACAACTTTTAAAAATATAAAACTGTGATGTCCTACCACCTTAACTTGGTCAAAACTTCATGAAATTCATTTTTTTTTTTAATCCTATAGTATGCGAAGCATAGAATGTGATGCATGTTTCGGATTCAAAAAATATGATACCGTTTGAAAGTTATAGATGTTTTACAATCAGCCTATCAATCGAGACTTTAGTCATAATTCTAATAGAAAATGAATAATAATAATCTTAAATTCAAAATAAAGCATAATTTATATTGGAAAAAAGCTGAGAATCTCCTCTACAAACCCTTTTCATTTTATCAATTTTGGCTAAAAATAAAGTCGTCAGCCACATGGGTGAAGTCTGGAAAGACAAGGTAAGTTGTTAAACACGCTTTTTGTGTTGACTTTTTAGGATTGGCATCTCCTAACCAAATACAAAAGCAAACCTGAGCTTATTCCCTAGGTAATGAATTTTGTGTCAGACATATTAGATATCGGATTTAAATCGGATATCCGATTTGAATCAGATATTTGATATATATCCGATATCCGATTTGTTTACATAGCATTTTAAAAAATGTCAAGACTTTATAACATATGATTTAACATATGCAATATATCTCGTTTGTAGTTTATAGTTTATTTTAATATATTTAGTTTAGAATATACGATTTGGTTTATATATGATTTTTAAATAGTTTATAGTTATAGTTTATGTTAATATATCTAGTTTAGAATATATAATATTATTTATAATTTAATATATAATCTCTTACAAAACTATATAATATATAATATATTATATTATTATGTACAAAATATTTAAATTTTATTTCTATATTTTAGTTAATATATATATATTACTAATATATAAGATATTTAAATATTATCTCTTTCCCCCTCTCCCTCTCCCTCTCTCTCTCCCTCTCCCTTTGCCTCTCTCTCTCTCTCTCTC